>JARHVA010001532.1:997500-1260000 GCA_037957365.1 Torreya grandis | reverse complement strand
ATATATGTATGTATGTATTTATGTATGTATGTATGTATGTATTTATATGTATATATAGGGGCCTCTTGATCAAGTCTTACCACTATCTATAGAGATAAGCCTCTCATGAGAGTTATGGGGTTCCTATCTTGTCCCTATATATCCCATATATATAGAGGGGGCCTCCTAATTTTGATATATATAAGTAGAGAATCTTACCACTACCCTCTTTATAGATATATGCCCTCTGATCTGATCAAAGCCCCACCCTAAAGATATATAGGGACCCTATCTATAAACTAGATATCAACCTTATCTATCTATTCCCAACTCTATCTAGAGGAGGCCTCCTAATCTGCCCCACCCCGTTGATCTGATAGAAGGGGGCTTGGGAAAGATCCTATCTATAGAACTCAACCCTATCTATCTATTCTCAACTCTATCTAGAGGGGGCCTCCTGATCTGTGTAATCAATCTAGGGTTGGGTTGGAAGTTGTGGTGTATCTATATTGCCTCAAGTGTCTCTGGCATAGTAAGAGATAGGGGACCCTTACCTAGTATCTATCCCATATATATAGAGAGGGGGTCTCCCCCATATATATGGATATGGGTCTCTTATTTAGAGATCTTATTCCTATCTATCCCATATATATACAGAGGGGTATCTTGAAATAGGGCCATCCACTGTCTATATATGGAAATAGATAGAGAAGTATACCCTATATATCTATGGGATGAATCCTTTGGGATGAATCTTATATTCATAATAATTAATCCATATGGGGCCGTATCTATGATCCAATCCAATCTAATCCAATCTATATAGGGAGGGCAAAAAAACTCTATCTTGGACCACCCCCAACCATATAAAGTTGAGTTTAATGGGCTCTATATTAGGGCCACCATATAAATTTAATTGGATCCCCATACATATATATTCTATTTTTTTGTGGCACCCCATATTTAAATTATAAAGAGGGGGGGGGGGGGGGCGGAGGGTGGCGGGCGGCGTGGAGGGCCACCCCTAAACATATAAAGTTCAGTTGAGTTTAATGGGCTACCCATATATATATATATATTATATTTTTTGGTACCCCATATTTATATTATAGAGATATGGGGGGGAATATAGATAGATTTGGGTTTATAGGTGGATACCATTCTCTATATATAGGGTGAGTGCTCCCAACATGGACTTTCTATTATCATATAGTTGCTAGGATCCTTATAACCTATAGTCAGGTTTTTTATGTAGAGTAGACTCCTTATCGGCAATAGGCTATAGCCGGTAGATGGGAATCTATATTTGGTTAGTGTTTCCATCATAGATGTTGTTTAATCACTTGAATAGTCCACTAATAAAGTTTATAATAGTCTACATAGTTGTGCCACACTAAATATCTAGTATATAGGAACTCCCCCACCTACCTATTCGAATTCTAAAACCCCTATATATCTATATGGAGATTGAGGGAATCTCTTGAGTGATAAAATATATATACTGGTGGAAGCCTAAGGGAATGGCCCCTTTTCCTCCCCTATATATCCTTATCTAAATAGAGTGGGGTGATCGCTAGTGGGGAGGGGTCCTCTATATAAACATAACTTGGGAATTGATCTAGATGGATACCCTATCCCTATCTAAACAGAGGGAGAGGGGGGAATTGAATCATAACTCTATAGGGAAAGTCTTCAACATAGTCTAGAATACAATCTAAAGCTATGTGTGCTATTTCTAATGCCTATAAACTCTATCTATATACTATGCCCCCTTTATCTCTATCTATCATAGTGAATATAGATTGTGTTGTACCAATGAAACCATACCATAGACTTTGGGGATTGGATCTATATATTATATAGGGGAGGATAGGAGGGGATTCATAGGTATGGTTATAGAATCTAGCTTATAGAGTTTATCGACATTCCTAGATATGGTCGGATCTATATCTACATATAAGGGAGGGAGTATTATATTATATATGTGATATCAAGCCATCAATCACTCACCCTAGTTAGTTATTCATATGGAAACATTATACATCAATTCTATATTTTCTTGGGCACCTAACTCTATCTCATTTATTGTTCATATAGAGGAGAAAACAACCTAGCTACATCTATTTATATAAGCTCCCTACCTCTCTCTATACAATCCCATAGTATTTTAAATTTGATTGCTAACACATTATTATTATTTTTATTTAAAAATAAATTGGATGGGTACCCTACTTTAGTAGGTATGGTTAATAATACAAAAATGACAATGCACAATAGTTATAATTAGATCCACAACAAGACAATTAGGTGTTAAACTTAGATATAAACATATGTGGAATTCATTAAATTGAGATAAGCTAAAAATAGTAAGTACAACATGTTATTTATGAAAAATAATGAAGTAATGTAATTATCTTATTCTGATTCTAAATACAATTATGGATCTGAAATAGGCAAGAAGAACAATAGAAGAAGATTCTAGAATAGTCACCAGATTATAGATTGAGGGCATCTAGAGTTGTAGATACTAGCATCAGCCTAGGATGGTTATATCAATACTACTGTCTAAACTTGACATAGGTGTCCTCTAAAAAATACCTATTGGAAAAGGATGCAACCACTTGGATGATTCTAGGTTTGAATTTGCCTTTGCTCTTGTACACTTAGATCTAGGTCATGGACTATCACTCCTTATGAATTTTTACAACCCTAGTTATTCATCTTGATGGTGACCTTGGGGAAAAATGGGTTAGTGGGCACAAGGCTTTGAGCTGATCCACCCATCTATCAATGAGCATTTCTTACATAGCCAATACTCTAAAGAAGGCCTTAGACTAATGTAGTTCTCCCCTACATTTTGGATTTTGTGTGAATCACGTAATATGTGCAAATCAAGTACTTAGTGACCTAGCTTGTAAATTTGAAAATATAGCTCTTGGGTTTCTCCTTCAATACTTTAGAACTATGTATGTGGTGTTCCTATGATTGATATGTGAATAGAATAAAATAAGAAATATTTTATTTATTGAGTGCTTGAATGCTTTTATAAGTTGCCTTATGTCATTTTTGAGTGTATGCTAAGTGAGGAATGAATGATGGTCGATATTATATTCATATCAATCATTTTGAATAAGTAACTCACATTAAAGGACTTAGGCCAACCATTAGGATATGTTTCATATGTGAATTAGATGCCTTTAGGGCACTAGACACTTGTGTTAGAGGAAGGCTAGTAAAATGTATATGTCTATCCTAGATGCTAGTGTCTAGAGAACAAGAAAGTAGGTACATACTCAACACTTACAAAGGTGGAAGATAACTATGTTTTAATAATTCTTGGAAAGATATAAGGTCTGGGTTATCAACATAAGATTGGTCAAGCTAAGAGATAGGCTAAGGGGCACAAAATAGAGCATATTTATACTTTAGAAAGTGGGAAAGGTCAATAACTGAGGGGAATAACCAAGGTCTGAGTTTTCCAAAAGTAAAATATTGAGGTGCTATATAATCCATAAATAGTGTCTACATTTGCCTCCCCTTTAATCTAGTATTTAAATTGTTATTTTAAAGAAAAGTAATGCATACCTAGGTGTGTATAATATATCTTGTCTTTATTTGAAACCAAATTGAGTGTTTTGTTGGTGACTGACCTGCCTATTTATGTAATTGCCTTTCCTATTGGCAAGTTGATTTGAAATATGTGTCATATTAAGGCTCTGAAATTGAGATTAAAAAAATATATAAATATTTAAAGTGCATATATCTAAGGAGATAGAGAGATATTAGAAACCACATGCCCCCAACCTTCGAGAAAATTTGAGTTTCCACTTGACAATTGAGATTAGCTCAACCATGCAACCTAATCATAGTTATAAACTAAAGAGCATGACTGAACAAAGTTAAATTTTACTATCAAATTAGTAAGGCTAGATGATACAATCAAGTCCAACCTAAAAACTTGGCAAGATTGAGTAATTTAATCACCTTAACCATACCAAAATTGAACCAATTTCTATAGTAAATTGGCTCAATATAGTCTATAAAAGTATATCCTAGGTATCAATGCATAAAAGTACATCTTGGTGGGTGATGAAAATAATTGGGAGTGTTTTTAAATCTAAAATTGATTTGGATTTTTCAATATTATGTGCACATTGCATAGCATTTGAACCTTAGATATGTTTCATGCTAAAATCTATATAAAAATGGTACCAATGTATATAATTTTGCCATAACTATGAATGTGAATTATATAAATGTGTTCTTCAACCAATTTATAAACTATGTAAGTGTGGAGGACATGATTCTAAAGCATGCCCAAATTATATATGGAGAAATATAAAAATTGGAATAAGCACCAATATGAAGGACATATTTACAAAACATGCCTCCACTATAATTTGGGTGTGCTGAATATTGAATAAGTGTGGAGAACATGCTTCCAAAACATGCCCCTATTGAATCTAAAATTTTGAACATGTGGCATCCATGCCTATATAACATGCCCCCATTAAATCTAAAAACTATGCCAAATGTGAAGAAAATGCCTCTATGACATGTCCCCACTAATATTCCCCCCACTTTGAGGTCAGGGAAGAATAAAAACCAGTAGTTACCTCACCTCAAAAGGATAAGACAACTGTATAATATATAAATGGAACCATGTAGCATATATAAGGAACATGTCTAATTAAATGTAACATTAACATGTATAGAACAATGTGCTCACATGAAAGACTAAGATGTATGACAAGGATCATGATAATGTCTATATAGTAACAATACAAGCTCAACAAGAAATTTAAACACACACACACACACACAAGAGCACTTAAAATCAAGTAAAAAGTCAATGGTCTAAATAAATAGTAAATAAGGGGCATGTTCACATATTGCACAATCAAAGGGACATAACTTAATCAAATGTTAATAAAATTAAGGATGACATATTTAAATATCCATACAACAATCAATGATATGTTTAAATGTAAAATAATGTACACATAGGCATGGGGGATATAAACAAAGGAGCATATTAAAATGAACAAATAAGAAAGACAATAACAAGTAAAGACACTCAAATAAGTGCATAAATGAAAGCATAAACAACTAACATAAACATGACATAGTATCCCAAAGACCAAATTTGTTAGTAAAAAAGGTTAAGTTCATAACATATCAAGTACTCTGTGTAAAATATAATCATGGATAAAAGCATGTGTAAGTATGTATATGAGCTCAAAACATAATAATGTAGAGTGACAATAGAATGATATAACCTATGAGTATCATGATCATATAGGTGGATGTCTCCAATGTTTATAGGACATGAGTATAGAAAAGACCCAACATCTAAAATAAGAATAGATCATGTATCCATGTATGCTTGTATCACACTTACATAGAAGCATGACACACATGTGTATGTAGGAGTAACTGATATTCTATCCATCAACATGGAACTAACACATAGATGCCAATGAGCCAATAAAACATGTAGGTGCTAAAAATGTTTTTGTATTTTTGAAGATTTTGTTTTTTTTTGGTATTTTTGGAATGTGAAAGGGAAAGGCTATCCTAGGATCCCATCCAAAGGGTTTTAATAGATATCTCCCGACTATGAACCTATTGTAATAATTTGGTGACACTGACAAGGAGAAATATATGTGCAATATTTATCACTATAGTATTTGTTATGCTCTATATATGTAAAATAAGACTCTATGGTATTGGAGAAATAATAGGAGTAAGGGTTTATGAAACTCATCGTTGAGTGCTTTATGGTTTCTTTGGAATAGTAGTAATAGGAAAATGTGTATGTGTTCTAGATATTTGAACATGGTACATAATAGATGAGGATTATATGGAATCCACCATATGTCTATAGTGTAATGACATCTCAAGTACTAGCCACCTAGTAAAGGGGATTCCTGGTTGCTTACCCTTTTATGGTGGATTAACCTTAGTAGGTTGGATAGTTATATGCATGGTTTTAAATTTTTCTTGTTCAAGAGGATGATCGTATGAGATTTTAAAAACTAATTACTCAATTGACATGAATGTATTTAACACACCCATGCACTATAGAAGGTAATTCTTGAAGTGTATAGATCCAAGGTCTTCCAAATAACAAATCAAAGATGCCCATGGAAGGTAAAACTAAATATGTAGTAACCACATGTGTGGTACCAACCTATTAAGGTAGGCTAATCTCACCAAGAACCTTCTGGGAGGTCCCATCAAATTCTCTAACTGATCTAGTAGAAGGATGCAAATCATGATGAATATAGCCTAGGTGCATCTGTAATGTCATGGTGAAAATGTTATTGTTTGCACCATTATCAATCATAAAACAACATATAATGTGTTGATCAAGGTATGATTGAATGAATAAATAATGAAGAGTAGAGTCATCATCCTTAATTTCATTGTCATCAAAATAAATAAAATGTATCTAAACCACAAAAGGTCTATGTCATGTATAAGTACTAATAATCCCATATAATGGGTGCCCATAATTTGATGGAGGAGGATTTGCATTATATGCCATTTAAAATTTTGGTTCCTTCTTAGAATGGTCTTGAAAAGTATTTTTAAATATTTTATATTTATTGTGATCACTAGGTTGTGAACCTTATTCCTTAGGAAGATCATCAAATGTAATCTTTTGGTCATCAATAAGGTCTTAGATCTTATGCTTCACGGTAAAACATTTGTTCTTAGAATGTCTTGATCCCTAGTGATAATCACAATAAGCATATGAATCATATCCTTTGGGTATAGGTCATATATATTGACCTCTATAGGATGAGGGAGAGATATAAGATGACACTCTACTAACCAAAAGACTAGTGAGGCATGAGACTCAAGTAAGTGTGTAAATTGTCTCTTTGGTGAATTAGATAAGATAAGCTAATTAGGTTGCTGAGCAATTATGTTAACCATTTTGGTTGTTTCCTTTTTAGGCTCAGGAGGCTTTACCATATAACTTGGTTTGATTGTAAATTTGGTACCATATGTAGATTTGGTTGGTGTGTTTGTTACATACTTGATCTTATTTAATGAAATAAGATTCATTTCATGATCTCGTACAACATGACATAGGTCATTAAAAGACTTGAACTTTTTGAAAACAATGGACTCATGTAAAGGCGCAGGCAAACTTTACTTGATTATGTTTTGAAAATCCTCATCTTCCATAGGATTAGTCATTTTATCTACCATTGGCTTGTACCTCAATACATATTCATTGATATATTTATTTATCCTTTTTTGATTTTGGCAATTTGAGCATAGGAAACCTTTTTAGAAATATTACTGGAAAAGTGTGCCAAAAACTAATTAGCAAGATATTTGAGTGATTTCATGGATTAGAGAGGTAAATCATATAACCACCTCAAATCCTAGTCCTTGAGTCTTTTTGGAAATAATTTGGTCAAAATTTTATCATTAGAGGTATAGTCAAGGCATTCGACATAAATTTTTTGAAGATGTTGTTCAAGATCACCCTTGCCATCATAAAATGTGAACTTAGGTAAAACAAAACTAGTTGGAAAATGGTGTAAATATATCTCAAGTGTAAGAGGGTTATTCAACAAATCTTAGGAATCAATAGGATGAGGAGACTTTAAAGCATTTTATTCAAAATTTGTGACCTTGTCATCCTAGGTCTTTATAACTTGAAGGAGTGTTTAAACTATGGACCGATTGGGATCTAGATTAGCAAGTGGAGTACTCACCAAAGGGGATGTAATCATTGTTTTAATAGGCATAAAAATTATAATTTGAGTTGAAATATTTGTTATCCCCATGATAGGCATAGAAATAATGTTTTGGTTTTTAGGAAATAAAGGTTTAAACCCATAATCCATGCCCCCATTATAAGTATTAAGTGGTAATGAGTTCATGGATTGATCTTCTATTTATATCAATCCATTTGGATAAGTAACTCACATTAAAACATTTAGGCCAACCATTAGGATTTGTTTCATTTGAAAACTAGATGACTTTCAGGAACTAGACACTTGCGTCAGAGGAGGACACTAGCATTGGTGCAGGGATTTATACTAGACACTAGTTTCCAGGGAATAGGAAAGTAGGTACAAACTCAGAACTTGTAGAGGTGGAAGATAAGCAGGTTTTAAGCATTATGGGGAAGATAAAAAGGTCTTAAGTCATTAACATAATATTGGTCAGGCTAAGATATAGGTGAAGGGGCACAAGATAGAACAAATGTGAGATGTCATCATATGAGAGATGCCTAGAATTGAGAGGAAAAACGAAGGTATTAGTTTTCCATGTGTACAAGACTGATGTGATATATAATCCATCAATAGTGTCTATAGTTTTATATAAGTATGATCACATCTATTCTTTGATATAAAAATCTAATTACTCCCTTAGTATGTTTGCACGGATTAAATCTAGACTCATTGGGACTATAAATAAAATATATAAGTAAATGGGTCCATGGTAAAAATAAACCTAAGGATCAAATTACTATTTTAGGTTTGTACAAACTTCATGAATTTGAGAAAATGTTGACCTCCACATGGTGGCAAGAAAACACAACAAATCCCATGAACCAATCACCCTATGATTCTACCACATGAAGCATCTATATTTTTGGTGTATACTAGACCAAATTTGATGTCCTATCAACCATCATCCCATCATCATGTGAGTCTAAGTACAAATGATCATACCATGTGTGCATTGGAGATAATCCATTATTACTATAATAATTTCAATTACCTTCAAAATGTCACAATATCATAAAGTTTCACAATAGTGCACATAGTTTATTCAACATTATAGATCTAAGATGAATGATTTCACATGCATATTCACATAATATTCCCACATAAAATCAATGAGTGCAAAGGCCACACAAATTCAAGTGGAAACAATTTGATCACTAAGATGATTTTATAGGAGAAATTTGTTTTAATTTTTCTTACAAGGGGATGCTTTTAAATTTGAATCTAAACTCAGAAGAAAAAATACATCCAAGGTATACAAGGAAGTTTATAAATAGTTAATCACAATTCATAGTGATCTCAAACATGCATGCAAATGACACTTTCCACATAGTTAAAGATCATTGTGGAAGTTCAAAGGGACCAAATTCATCAAAAATTTTGTGATTAAATAAAGTAAGATTAACACTTTGATATATTTTTTAATGTCTAAATTTTGACATGGAAAAAATCTAAGAAACCTTAAAGTGGAGATAATTTTTCAATGATCTCTTCTTAGATTAGGATTAGCTCACTTTAAATCTAGATTTAAAGTTGCCAATTTTATTTTTATCTTATTTTAAAATAGATTTAGAATAGTTTAATTTCAAATAAGTGAATACATGAAAATTATTATTTCAAAGCAAGGTGGTGACCATCATACCACTATAAATACTTTTTATTGTGAACAATTTTATTCCTGGAGGAAACCTAGAAGACTACACTTTTTGGAAATATTTGGTGGGTGGTCTAGTAGTTTGTTTGTCTTTCCGCTTTCTCAATATAGGTAAATGATATATTTTATTAGTTTAATTAATAACTATATGATATTTACTTTATTTTTTATGAGTATTCTAGATTGATTATTTCTATTATTTTGACCATTTTTAATATTAATCTCCAATCTCTAATTATTTTGGAGCGATGTGCAAATTCTATATTTTCTACAATGATTTATGATCTTTATTAATTTATATATATGAATGTGTTTTTTATTATTCTATGTGGTTAATTTATCTCTCAAAGTGACATTGTTAGACTTTACTTGTAACTAATTAATCATTAGACCCTCACACCATGTTTATTTAAATTTGAGCGAAATTAAATTTTATTAATCCTAATTAATTGCAATTAATCTCAAAAAATGTATGACTAAGTAAGAATCATAATAAATATCCATTATTTTGTTAATTATAGGTTTTATTAAAGTGTTACTTTGAAAAACATATTTCAAAGCATGTTTTGAGTCACATTGCATATTGATCTCTTCCACCAACTATAACTTGTGCCTTCGTTCCAATTATTGAGATCCTAAAATGATTGATTTTATCTTTTCTCTTATTTTGGAGATTATCCATAAACTTGCATAAAAAAATTGTTTACAAAAATGTTCTTTTTAAATGTTTAAATGACACTACTTTTTGATTTTAAGGACTTAGGAGATACTACTATTCTAAGTGATACCGAACATTCTTACTTTTATCTATTGTTAGATCTTTGATGTGTAGTGATAATTTTATTACATTTGAACATGATGATTTACCTCCAAATTTTATTATGGATCAATATTTACCCTTTAATATTCAATTTATAATTAAAAACTTATGATTCAAAAGTGTATTGGTCAATAATAGTGTATGGTTAAACATTTTTAGTGAGTCCTTTTATATGCAATTAGAATTTGGAAGACAAGCTCTTACAAAATCAAAGATAGGTATTAAGGGTCATCATAATTAATCAAGGAATAATTTTTGAGTAATTAATTTTTATATATCCCTTGGATATAGATTTTTAGCCATGGAATGTCAAATCTTAACAAATGACGTGAGTTAACACATTTTACTTGGGAGACCTTGGATTCATGGTATGTCATCTATCCCATCCACATTACATATATAGTTTTTTCCAAAGTTTATTCGTGATGTACTTATATTTACAAGTCATGCATATGATGTGTCATTTATTTATTGAAAATTGATTGAGCCTAAATATTTTTTACCCTCATTTAAAACAATTTAAACTAGTTATAGTGGCACCTTGATAAGTTATTCCAATGGATCGAGTATAAAGGTTTGAATTATGTGATTATAGTAATGTTAATGGAGACATTGAGTAAAATTATTATGACATATAAGTTACATTATCTAACCTAAATTCTACACCAATATGGCCTAGGAAACATAGAGATGACATGAGTGTATTTGATATTAGGGATCTTTACATAACTCCTAAAGAGTATGTAATTACAAATATTTCATCAACACATGTGAAATAAATAATAAGTGAATATAACGGATAAAAACCAATGAAGTATTGTTGTTATCTCACAAATAAAAATGGTAAAGGTGTTAGTATTAGCCAAAAAACCTTGAAAACATATGGATTTGGACACAAGTATGCACAAAACATGGGCTGTAGTGTTAAAGGAATTGGAAAATAATTGCAAGGTATAATATATCCCATTATTAAAACTACTCATAAAGATAAAAAAGGAATCAACTACAAAAATGATGACAAGTTGCATAACAAATCCTAGTGTGGACATATTAATGACTAATCATATACTAAAAATGAACTATATTTGGGTGCTCAAAACATTTCAAGTGATAAAAAACTATTTCCAATAGATTCCTAATGCAATATAAACATTATATGTCCACTATATTAAATCTAAAATGAATATTCTTGAGAAATGGAAAGCATAATGTATGTATCACAAGAAGACCCATACAAATGTCTACCTCAATGCATGGTTATTTCTTGATATCTTGTTTTTGCACCCATTTTATACTCATTTACTTATGTAGATAATTGTATATGTATGCTTTCTTATGATACAATATATTCAAACCATTGTGATGTATAAGTGTATGATTCAAATTCTTCACTTTTATTACTTTCTATGCACCTATAGTTAGCTTATGTAAAACATTATCTATGTTCTAATATAATTATTTACCTATTGATAGAGGTTAAATATTATTTAGACATATACTAATGATTATATTTTAAGATAGATGTAAGATATACAGGTCTAAACATATAATTATGGATTCATAGTTTATTGAAGGAACATATCATGTTTATTTTGCATGCATTTTGGGGGAAATTACTAATAGTTATTTAGGTTCTATATTTTATGGCTGAATTTATCATATTGATCTTTCATGAGATAATATATCTTAATTGAGCTTGCCTAGTGTACCTTTGTGCTTAATTATATGGGTGATTTTATTTATATATGTTGGTTTATGTGTTTGATCTATATGATTACTACACAATGTGCCTATCTTGTTTTCCCTTCATTTGAAATTTTTTATTCATATGATTTTATCTTATCATGCATCTTTTATCTTCTATAGACACACAATTTAAGTACAAGGATGATTCACCCAAATTTTTAAAATGGCATATTACCATAAAAACTAGGTGAAACTAGTGCATTGGGGAGATATACCATTCAATTATTTTAAACAATATTTTCATACCATCGTTATAGGCTAAAAAATAAGAAACAATATCATTTGGTAATTTTAAATAAATAATGGACAATATGACATTAAAATTATTAGAATGGACACACCTTAGTGTTTTATGTATTTCTGAGTACAGATCTAGACTATGTAGGTTAGTGTTTGCCTCTATGTCAAATATAGGACTCAAAATATACAAATATATGATTAACATTTATGTCGATCACACTATGGGTGAGATCATTGGTCAAATTTTTTTATCATAATATCTACCCTACTACACCAACAATGACTTGCATTACTTTTTGTATTCTAAATTTTTTGAGCATGTGCACTACTAGATGGCATACCTTCCTATACCTTTTTGTCCAAATTGCTGAATAGAATTTCCTTATTTTATTTTTCAATTTTTTTGACCTATCTTTACATAATATGTTATAGAATAAGAGGAGTGAAGAATTAGTTTGGTCGGGCAACCACTAAGGTGGGGTTGAAACTATCAATATTAAATGCTATAATCAAACCCCTCATAGTTTATTTGTAGTGTGAATGGATAATTTGAGAGAATTAAATTTTCCTTATATCCAAAAATGGGAGATGAAACTATAGGGACATTTTCATAGGCCAATTTTTGTAAAAGATGAAAGTCCTTAAGCAAAGATAAATCAATGTAAAGTACACTTCGAATTGACAATGAATAACTAGAAATAGATTTGAAACATGAATGGAGCCTTTGTAACATATTGAATATTTTTTTTATATTTAAGGATGTATAATAATTTTCATAGATGATTTTTAAATATAGGATTGTCATGGTTTGAATTAAATATCTATTTATGCACAAAGTTTGACCAAAGAAAAGGGAAACAATCAACAAATGGATCCAAACACAAACAAGACATGACCATGGGGAAACAGGCACATAAAACGAAAAAGGAACTATCAATGGGCCCTTAAAAATCACCTAGGGTAAGATCATTGGACTAACACAAACAAAAGGAAAAGAGAGAAAACAATTTCAGTGGCAAATAAAATATGATAGAATAATAAACAAAAGAAAATAAGACCATAGGTGAGCCCAAAAAAGAATAATAAAGATAAACATGTGGTAATAAATCCCTAATTTATAGTGATGATAATTATGCATAAAATAATTCTAAAAATATTGTGTTAAGAAGTCTTATACCCAAATTATGTGTCTATATGACTCCCAAACTTTTATGTGCATATGTGAGTGTTACATGCATGTGTCAAAGTAAAATGATACATAATTTAAGTACTTAACTTGACTCACCATTAGTAGAGCAAGATAACTCTTTTATGTCATGCATGCCTTCCCACCTTTTTATACTTTGCAAACTATAGGATACTTTTTAATAATGGATAATTTACAAAAAACTAATCAATGCCATATATGCTCCTTATAAAGAATTTAAAATTTGAAAATGAATTTGAAACCTAGATTTGAAAATTATAAATTGAAAGAGCATAGGAACGAATACACTTGCTCTTTATTGAACCAATTGTCACTGATATGTGAAAAATGGTCTTTTTTCTAACTATTATGATTGATTTTTTTTTGAAAAGCATTGAATCATAGTCAGTACTTCTCTATGAGTTTTTTGAACCCTCCTCCCACTTCAATATCAAGGAAGTGGATAATATTTTACTCCAATGATACCTACCTAAATTTTGGTATGAAATTACTATGAAAAATCATGCTTTAATTTATTTTAGGAGTAAAGTGCTCTAAAAAACTTCTCATAATATTTTACACCATATTTTTTTCTCAAATTTGATCCGTCTTTCTAAAAATACCTTAATATATGCCTCATTTTTAGGTGGGGGATTGAATAGATTGTTCATGTAATCACTCATCTCAAATTAAATAGAATCATAAGAATCATGTGTATTTTGTTGTGTATAGCTGATAACATTTTAAAATTTTCATGAAACATAAATAACTATCATACAATATTACATGCAAAGTCCCATAGTAGGTTATATGTAGGCAACTAGTCATGCCTTAAGTTTCATTTCACACAAAGATAGATAATGGAAATAATATAGTGTTCAATTCCAAATTTTTAATGTTAAGGAGAATAAATGTTTTATAGAAGTTTCATATTACATAGGAAAGTTAACATCGTGTAAATATCAACACAAGGAATCATGCCCCCTATGGAAAACTAGGGTAGAGAACACCAACATGCCCCATAATAGGAGAGCGTTTTATCTATTTAGGAATTAATAGAACAACTCATAGATTGATAAAGAGCTAAGTAAAATTGGTAAATATAGATATATGTTGTAAATAACTAATTTAATTGATTTACACTAAATAGGAAGTGTAAAGTATAAAATCAAATTATTTGGAATAAAATACATGTCATTAGGTGATAATAATGCTGGAACAAATCAAGGGAATAATCAGGAGTATCTTCATTATAAAAATGGAATTCCACCTATCTCAAGTCAACAACATAGTTAGTCAGACTATAACACAATGCACTAATGGAAAAGGGCATGATGTTATTGTCCTTTTATGGACAATATCCTTGAAACTTCTAGGATGGTTGTAGGGAGGTCTTTTATGTTCTGTATGTGTCCTTAAGAATCTTTGATCATAATTTTGTGTCACTCTATGGTTTTTCCTTCTTAAAAACCTTAATTAATACCTAAACACATGAAATAACAATAGAATAAAATGTAAAAGGAAAGGAAAAAAGGTGGGTCATGGGATGTTATAATCAAAAGACATAAAACCCATACTATTATGGTTGTTGCCTACATCAACCCCAATGATAGGGGTCTCAAATAAAATATAGTTCTCCCTTAGGGAATGTGCATAGTATTCAAGAATGAATTTTTTTTAGGCCCTTATTTGATCAAGTATGCAGATGTATGTGTGATGCTGAGTAAATATGTAGAATGTTGAACTATATTATTGACTGATATTTTTTTAATTATGTGCCAAAGTAGTAATAACTACTTTTAGAATGCCTTGTTAAGCTTTTTATATATAATAAACTTTATTTTGAATGTGATACACTTATTCATAGGCCGACAAGGTAAAAAGATAAATAGAATCATAAAATGAGACCCAAAAGGAGGGTAAGGACATGAAAGAAGTTAAAAATATGACCATTGGACAATAACACTGAGGTGGATAATAACACTGGGCACTCTTGTCTATGACTACACTATTGTTATGTATGTAAAAAAAGGGTTATAATTGGGACAACCAGGCCAGGGGCCCTTGTGGATAAAAATAGCATGACTTGAGATTATTGAGGGTGAAAAATAGGGGAAATAAGTCATAATAAAGACCATATTGACATAAAAATACCAAAGTGACATGTGTAAACAAGACTCTTATTCATCATTAAGAACTTCATGTGAAATAATCATAAAAGACATAGTACTTATGATTGTTTAACCAAATTAGGGTGTGTAAATTTACCCCCACTTATTCTAATAAAGTAATGGAATGGAAGTAATAGAATAAAGGAAAAGACAATGTGTAATTGTAGTTACTTGTGTGATCAACCCATGTAGATAATAGATGTGCTCTGACACAACCCATTCCTTACCCAAAGACGTGGATAAAAATTGGAATGATGTCTATGAAGAAATAATCCATAGTGTGGGTGTCCCTTATATTGAATCTAAGTAATTAATTGAATTATGAAAAATAAATCAATATTTTACCCCACTCTAATATGTGAAATGAGTCTAAGAAATAATGTGCTAGCAGGTCAAAACTACAACTTAACCTATGTCCTACACAAAATGGTGTAATCTAGGTCTAGTGAGAACTATGGATCAACCACTATAGATAACTATATGAACTAATATGGCTAAATATTGGTGACATCCTAAGTGTAATATGGTGATTTGAACATAGATAATGGTATAATTTACCATTCCATCTGTATAACCTAGTGAAACTCTAAAGGATCAAGAACATGTGCCCTACATCATGTCCCCAAACTTGATTTTGAGTGATGTAGCTATGTAACTTGTGTATTAAATATGGAGTATGAGTCAATAAAACACATGTGGCACGACATACAATGGCATTCCTCATGTGAAAACTAAAAAGACCGAGAACATGTGCTTTGTATCATGCCCAAAATCCAATATCTAAGTAATGTAGTTGTGTAACTTTTACGAAAACTATATATAGGGATGTTGTACTATGTACGTGTCCCCATAGTCATATTTTGAGTCTATAAATGTATCAAAATCCTATGTAAAATATGAGAATCTAAACTGATATCTAAAAAAATTGTGGAACCCTATAAATCTAAGTTAAACTATGTGTTTTCTTATATGCATATCTGAGTGTTTGAATAAAGAAATTATGTATAATAGTTTGAGGATTTGAGTAAATGTGTGTATTTGGGCTTGAGTATTTGAGTAAATTATGCATGTAAGCATGAGTATCTGATTAAATGTGTATTTGTATATTTGAGCCTGAGTATTTGAGTAAATTTATGTATTCAAGCCTGAGTATTTGAGCAAATCACATATATGAGCCTGAGTATCTGAGTAAATTTATGTATTTAAGCCTAAGTATCTAAGTAAATATATGTATCTTAGCTTGAGCATCTAAGTAAATCTATGTATCTAAGCTTGAGTATTTGAGTAAATATGTGTATCTATATATATGATCCTGAGTATTTACGTAACTATATCGTTGCAAATAGTGTATGTATGTCCCCTTTTAGTGAGAGAGCTAAAACAAAGGTAAGAATATCAAACCAAAAGTGATACCAGAAGGCATGCTAGTGAGTAGTCAGTGTTGATAATATTATTATGGGATTTATTGTACCGATAATTGTATAAGAATTGTTTAGAGATTGAGACTAATATATACCTATGGTCTATAGCAAGTTTTTTAAGGAAATATGAGTTTTGGCATTCATGAGAGAAATTTTATTGGGATAGAAGTGCAATTGATATAGTACATGGTTTATCATCATCTATTTATACATGTAAGAAACATATTTGTAATCAAAGATATGAGGCTTAAGATATCATGATTAGAAGATTTTGGTAATAGTTGGATTAATGTGCATGTGGGGCCAAGATTATATAGGGGGATTTACAAAAGTAAGATTTAAATAGGTTGGATTGATTAAGTTTAAAAATCATTTGAATTTTTAGGTTTTGAGATGATTGTTTCTCTAAGCCAAGTAATCATGCTGAGGAGACAAAGTGCAACATTATCCATTGTAAGGAGGTGAAAGTGCTAATTCAATCTAATGAGTAGGTTGGATCGATAAGGATTTTATCATTTTATGTGCATTTGAACCTTTGTTTGAATTTGCTATCATTGTTTATGGAAAATTTTACTAGATTAGGGTTTTTGGAGGGTCTACACTATCATCCCAAGGACAATGTTAGTGTCCTTGGCCACTTCATAACTATCTAAAAGCCGCGCTATTGTTTAGTGATATAGTCATATTGGTAGTGCTAACATCCAACATTAAAGTCTTGTTAGAAGTGATATCGTCTTATAGGTTAGAATAGTGAAGTTTTCATCTTGAAATTTCTTTTAATGATTATTTTAGCATGTATATTTGATATTTGGAGATGCTAATTTCATATTTTGGGTAATTTATAGGAGAATGTATGTATGAGAGAGTTTTAGAGGGGTCAAATCATGGAGTGTTTGTGTGGGCTTCCCTTGATGAATGATGAGAGAAAAATAGTGGATATGGTTGGTTTAGTTTATGTGGCATCACTAATATTAATGCCATGAATTTAGTACATGATTAAAACAATATATGAGTGGTGGAATTCTAACACATGTACCTTTTGGCTTCCCACAAGAGAGAATATGATTACTTTAGAGGATGTGTATAATATATTAATGATACATATTACTGGTCAGTGAGTAGTATTGCAAGAGGCAAGTGGGAATAGAGACATAGATCGGGCCTCAAGGTATTTTGTATCCATTCTTATAGGGACACATCATTGGGGGAGTAGTAGTGATGTGCTATTATATGTGATTATTAGAGCTAATGTTCTGTTCTACAAAAGTTTTTGGTAGTTTTATTGGATTTATTTATTGCAGTTGATGGTAGTGGTGTGCCCATTGCATATAAGATGCATAATATTATTCAAGATATAGAGGAGCATGAGACTTTATTCTCATGGGGTTATACCATGCTGGCTCACTTATATCAAGATTTTTAATGGTTCACTCAAGAGTTTTATAATGGTGAAATTGGGTTGTTGACATTATTACATTACATGGCTTATGATCATATTATGATGGCTATACTAGAGGGATTTCCATGTACAATTTGGGCACACCCCTAGGTATTTATAGAGAGGTAGATGGGTATGACCTTGTGTAATTGAGGAGCATGATGCATTTTTTTAGGTGTTGGATTGAGTCACAATTAGGGATATTATTTGGATTCCATAAAGGTCATTTTAGGGATAGCTTGAGGATGGGGTTAGTTGAGGTGGATTTAGGTGAGTTATTAGATTCATGATTGATGGACCACTATTTTTAAGAGATTACAATATGAATGGGTTACATCACAATTCAGTGTGATGTAATATATGCTCCCCACATAATGGGTGTGGGTGAGGAGTACTCAATCCCATGTGAGGTTGAGTAGTAGAGTGATGCCCATGGTAGTTAAGTTGGCCCTAATTTTGGTGATAGAGAGAGATGCAGTGATAGAGGTACCAGACAACATATATGGGCACTGCTATTTCTGGGAGATAGGGCCATTATGGAGGATGTACTAGATCTAAATCTTGTTAGAGCAATTGGAGGTATGTTATTATTATATGTTGGTATACTTTGTTTAGTATTAGCTTATCGAATAAATGTCTAATGTATTATGTTAGTGTGCATAAGTGCAAGAGATGATGATTACTTGGAGATTATCATTAAGGTGGCACTACGAGAGCTTACATGACACTGTCCTAATGATGTCATGGATGATGGGCTGGTGGAGTGGGCTATAGAGATTGTTGGTATCCATGCACATTTATTTTATCAAGTGTCCATTTCCACCGTAGCATATAGGTAAATAATAGTGGACAAATATGAAGTGCATGGAGAGTTAGGGAGGAGAGCTATACCCCCACCTAATAGTCTAGGTGGGGTAGGTAGTAGGATAATAGATGATTATATACATCTTCAACATGAACATATGGAGGTGATGGTTGAGATAGGATTTTTTTGAGAAAGAGCATAGGCATAGGTCTTAATATAGGTCTAGAGGGGATGCGAAATCATCAAGCCCTAGTGTGTATAAAAATGAGAGTGAGGGTGATGAGGTTGGTCATGGTGACCAAGATCCTATTATTAAGTGATTACATATAATTATATGAAAACTTTTTCAAGTTATACACACACATACACACATGGACATATTGATCATGTTATGTGATATTCTGATTGTGGAATTTGTTTATTTGAGTAGATGCTTGATTATATTCATGGCTTATGTGTTGATATATAAATGTTTTCTTTGAATGTAAATGTGTATGATTGAATAGATAATGATAATTGATTTGATTTGTATATATATGTTGAGTATATATTAATATTAGATTAGAAATTTTATTTGTTATAATCAATGACATGGTAGTATCATATTATATGTTAGTATTGATCATGTGATTGATGTATGCACTATCTAAATCCTAATGGAAAAGTAAACAAGTGACCATATTATTCATGTTGTGTAGGTGTAGAAATAAACTTAGGAGATGATATTGAGTGTGGTGTTATGGTGGTAGGTAGATTTGTAGACTCTATAGAAAATAACTTAATCAACTTTCATAATGAAACTATGCTCTATTGTGCATTATCTCTTGAAAATATCTTAATTAGTTGTCATAATGACATTGTGCTATGATTTTAGTGATTTCTACAAATTTCTTAATTGGTTATCATACTAACACTACTAGTTTAGTTCTTTCTCCTTTTTTCACCATGATGATATAAGACTATAAGTAGGTTGATCTCTTTAAACTGGTTTCCAAATCTATAGATTATGTGGTGCATGAGATCTTGCATAAGCAGGTGTCTTAGAAACCACATGGCTCATATGATGATTAACTAGTGGTGCGTCGAAAGGAACATCTTGGGATAACTCAGTCAAAGAGGAATGTGATCCAGGATAATTTGGCAAAGGAGATCTCAATTCACCCTATTTGAATGCTATAATGCCTCTATCAAAATACTAGTCAATACAATCTTTGAGTGCAAAAAAATTATTATCCCAATGTCTACTAATTTGATGATAATTACAAAATGGTTTATTTCTTATTATATGTGAAATATGTGTTGGATGATGATGATTATGAGGAAGTGTGATCATCCTCATCTCTAATAATGTAAATGAGATATCATGAGGTTTATCTCTATCTAAATCAAATTGTATAGGCCCTCTAGTAGTGTCTTGTGACCTACTCACTATGGGATATGCTTTGTGAAGTGGATCTTTGCCTATGTTAAGTACCTTAATTAGTGGTTTTTGTTCCACTTTGTTCTTAGGCATAGGTAGACTAGGTGATTGGAACATATTAGATGACTATGACTATGAGATATCAAAATAAAAATTAGCCTCTGAATGTATCACAACTAGTCACAACTTCTTCTCTAGTGTCATAGCTATATGGTATAGATGTCAAAATGATTTGGATATCTCATATAACAATTTCTCCTTAAGAGGGAAAATGAGGCCTTTATAAAAGATGTAATGTATCTCTAAATTTATTATATGGTAGATCAACTATTGCATACATGATTTAAGTCATAAAATGTAATCATTTACTAGTTTTGACAACTTACCCTGGTATAGGAAAGACAACCTCTCATTTGTGACTTGAATTCCCTTATTCTAGATATAGTGCATGAGAAATACATCTTATAACTCATCATATGTATAAAGTGAACCACTAGGGAGTGAATTTCGGAACTGATTTAATGCCTCATCCTCTAGACTCTTGGTAAAAAATTGTAGGAGAATCAAACTGCAAGTGGTATGTGCCATAACTTTTCTATAATCTTTGATATGCAAGTCTGGATCTCTATGTCTATTCAGCTTAGGTAATTTTGGTATATGAAACTTCTTTGGTAGTGTTGCATTGATGGTTGTGCATGGGATCAGATTTCCATGGATAGCATTGGAATCAACCCAAGAGTAGTATGCTTTACTTTTCAAGGTGAGCTTATGTACTTTTTTTTGTAAAGCACCCATGACATGCATCAAGGAGATTACCTCTTTACAAGGTATATTAACATCATTAAGAGATCAATTTAAACATTGAATATTATTGTTAATTTTATCCATTGGTACACTATTTCATGGAAAATTGCTAGAGATATTGGGTTGGCTCACCATAACCTTTAGAGGGGTGATATCTTGGACCTGTGAGAGGGAAATTGGCTATCACCCGCATGGAGGTTAGGATGAGAAATAAGTTAAATTATAGTAAGGAGGGGTCAAAGAGATTCATTTGTATCTTATTTTTTTAATTGGTAAATAAGTATCACATGATAATGGAATATAAGATATATTATTTTTTGAATTAACATTAAATAAGCAATGAATTTTGACATGAGAGATGGGTGAAGTAGGGAGAGGACTAGAAGGACTAGACTCAATTTCTTCTTCACTAAAATCATAGTAATCATTATTATTCCAAGTTTAATTAAAATCATAACTTTCATGGGTAGAGTTAAGAGAATAATAAATGTCATTTTCATGCTTAGTAAGATAAGTAGAATAAGATTTAACTTTTTACTACTATGCAATGTATCGTCATGTGTACGTGAAATGCAATGTGTATCTTCACTAGCTATGAGTGGAATGCACATGTTATCATGATTTTCTAATGGTATCAATGTTATAAGGAATATCAATCCTATTTTTATTTGGCATGTTATGACATGTAGGATAATGGTTAGAAATATTTAAACTATCTATGTTTTGTATGTAATCAATATGTTGAGATTGAAAGGTAAAAGAAGGTGAAAACACAATATCCTCTATTTTAGTTTGGAAATCTAGAAAAGGTGTAATATAATTTGTAAATGATTTTTAGAATTGAATTTATGAAGGTGAATAAGATGCATTTTCCTTTTCTATGTTAGGAATATCATGTGAAGGAATAATATTAATTGAATCATGCAAAAGTCGATTGATTTTATTGCTCTTATATTGTTTTAATTTGAATAAATATATGGAAAAAGTGATTGATAAACTAGGATCACGTTAAGAAAAATCATTACCTATAAGGCATTATTTTGGCCTTATGTTTCTAATTTGATTTTGAGAAATAAGAGAGGAGAGAGAAGTAGGAGAAGAAGATGCATCGAGTCTATCCTCATTATCACTTTCATTGTCATGCTCGTAGTAATAATCATATCCATCATTACAACAATAATCATCATTATCATCATTATTGATGAAATCATGCTCATTATCATGGGCCAATGTACAATTCTAAAAATTGGTCCATTCATGTTTATAATTATGAGAAAAGTTTAAAAATTCATCAACTGGTTGAGGGGGAAGAGGTTCCCTAGAGGTCATCTTAAACTTACCATAAAAGAGAATGTAGAGAACAAACAATAAGAACATAATGGGTAGGAGACAATCCAACATAAATGAATTTGAAAATATGTTAAATTTTCAGCCCAATGCACAAAAAAATAGAAGTTGATTTGAAACCTTAAGGGCTAATATTTGGATGTGTGAGGACCTAGTATGAAAATCTAAGGTTTGAACAGGATTTAGATAAATATTAAAATATTAAATCAATGAAAACTCTAATAGAGGACTATTATGCGTCAGTTAGTATGTTTAAAAAATTAATTAGAATTTAATAAACCCTAATTAATTACACAAAAAATGGAGAAGCCGAATCCTAGGAGGGAATTAGGGTTGTTAAGAAAATTTCAAAGTAAGGTGGTTTCACCAAATGTTTTATACATTTCAAAATTAATAGAGTAACTAATAGAATTAAAAAGAGATTAGTAAAGGGGGTAAATATATATAAATTTTGTATATAACTAATTTAATCTATTTACCCTAAATAGGAAGTATAAAGGAGAAAATCAACTTATTTGGAATAAAATGTGCATCAATGGGTGATGGTAATGCTAGAACTGATCACAGGAAAATTTAGGAGTATATTCATTCTAAAATTAGAATTCCATCTATCTTAGGTCAATAACATGGTTAGTTAATATATAACATGGTGCACTAATGGTAAAGGGCATTGCATTATTTTCCTTTTATGTACAAGAGCCCTATAACTTTTAGGATGGGTGTGAGAGGTCTTTTGGGTTATGTATGTGTCCTTACAAATCTCCAATCATCATTATGTGCCACTCTATAACTTATCCTTATTTAAAACCCGAATTAACACCTACACACATATAACAAAAATAGAATCAAATGCAAAAAGGAGAAAAAGGTGGGTCATGGGATATTATGATTGAACAACATAAAACCCCTACTGTTTAGGCTACTGCTTACATTAATCCCAATGATGTGGGTCTGAGATTGAATGTAGTTATCCCTTAGGGAATATGCATAATCAATGAACATGGTATGCAAGAATGATTTTTTTTTAGGCTCTTATTTGATCAAGCATGCAAATCTATGTGTGATGTTGAGTAAGCATGTAGAATGTTGATCGATAATATTGACTGATGTTTTTGCAATTATGGGCCAATGTTTTAAGTCTTGCTTATAAAATGCCTTATGAATCTCCTTATATAGAATAAACTTTGTTTTAAATGTGAGACACTTATTCAAAATTTGATAAGGTAAAAAGATAAATATAATCATAAGAGGAGACCCAAAAAGAGGGTAAGGACCCAAAAGAAGTTTAAAACATGGCCATTGGACAATAATGCTGAGGTGGAAAATAGAACTAGCTTCCCCTATCCAGTACTGTGCTAATGTCCTATGTGAAAAAACTAGGTTATAACTGGGACAAATAGGATAGGGGCCCTTGTGGCTATAAAACCTATGACATGACACTACCGAGGCTATAAAATAAGGAAAATAAATCATAATAAGGACCATATTGACATAAAAAGACCAAAGTGACATGCATGATCAAGACTCTTATTCATCATTAATAATGGCTTGTGTAATAACTACAAAATACATAGTACTTATGTTTGTTTGAACAAATTAGGGTGTGTAAAAAGAGATGAAGCAAGGTCCATGTGAGAATAATGTAATATAGATAATTTCATGGTAAATTACATAGGTGGATACATTCTCCAGTCAAAAATATGGAGAGTGATACCATAACTTACCTAGATGTAGATAAACCCAAGGTAATAAGATATAGACATAGATGCATCATGTCATGCCAATCATGTGTCTATGTATATATAAGCTAATACCATATATGTATGAAGATTAAATGTAAACATACTATAAAAAATGGTTTTATGAAAAAATATATGCCAATATAAGGACCATGGATAAGTATATGTGGGCATGATTATCCCATAGGGAAATTTATGTATATATGTGATTAATGAAGCTCAAAGCTAAGGTGAAGATAATAATGGTGAGAATGTCCTTGTCTACTTAGGATATGTCAAATGTATAATGAATAAGGAACATGTGTGTATAATTCCCATGTTGGAAATGTATTTCTCATGTATACCAAGGTGTAATATAATCATGTTTATAGGAAGTATGACAAATCATAATTTTCAAACATGTAAATGGTGTAAAGTGTCAAAGGTACCCACTAGTTTATCAATGCACAAAACAAAAGTAATGTGTCTCCAAAAATAACTGACATAGGATCAATGATGTTGACATATAGGTAATGTGATGCATTCCCATTATGGGCATGAATATGTGTGTAGATATTTAGGCTTACATAATTCTTAATGTAGTATCATGTGAATACTATCGTATCACCACCAAAGTGTAAATATATAGATGATAGGCTTAAAGGTGAGAGGAAAATAAAATGTATCCCAATATATGCTTCATATGCATAATATACATAGATTAATCTCGAGGAGACATGGGGTATGTTTCAACCAATATTAAGTCAAAATATGTATCAAATATAGGTGTTATGCCTCCAAGAAGGATATATATAGCAATGAACCACAACCAAATTATTAGTCACAATTTTTAGTACCCTAATTAAATATATATATGTAAGTATTGATCATAATATATGAGATTTACGTATCCATGCAAAACATACACATATAACCCATGTACACACTCAAAATTTAAGTAATAGCAAGATATGTATAATCTATGTAAAGTAGCTCTAAATATAAAATGGTAAGTTATAAAGATGTCACTTCAAAAATCTAATTTTTTGAATATGTTTATGTTACATATTATATGTATACACGTAATATTTTCACTTTATCATTTACATATGCTTTATCTTACATTGAATTGTCAACACATCAATCTACCTAAGTGAACACCTTAAAGGGTTCACCAAAAATGGGGTGGGAAAGGTTCATGGTGCTTTGTGAGAGTTGTTGTTATTATATGATGATTATAGCATTGATTTTATCAATTACACATCCTCTAATTATACTTACATCTACCTCTCATGCTTATATCTTGTCCATATTTTTTAGCTTCCATGTATCCTATAATATTGGTTAGATTGATTTTGTTTGTTATGTGTTTTCATCCTTTCTATACTATATCGACTAGTCCAACAAAGTTTTATGCCTATTTTCTATAATTTGTACTATATAGACCTAGGTAATAACATTATGTGTTTGCCAAAATATTCCAACTATATCGACTAGGATGATATCATTATCTTTGAGTTTAGGGTATTGGATTACTATATATAGGGGTCATATTTCATTCATATCATATCATATCATATCATATACTATGTATTCACTCTGTTTGCACTCACATTTCTTCCCTAAGTAGTATTTGGGAGATTTATTAGCTTAGGACCTTATCTTGAGGAGTCTTTTATTATGGTGTCATTGAAGCTCAATAGGAGGATTCATTAAGAGTTACTAGTTGATGATATCTTAGGTATTGATTAAACCATTTGAGGTCTTCAACCTACAACATCTAATTCAAATCTCCACTTAATCCAAGGGGAGATTAAATTTTCTACAAGTCCAACCAAAGGTAAGTAATTATATTAGTATACTCTTTTATTTATTCAATTAGTATATTTTATATTGCTTGTTGCTTTGTGTATTAATGTATGTGTATCCTTGTTTAGGATTTTTCTACACCAAATAAGTTGGTGTAGACATAGGACTTATAAGAATATTCATAAATCACTTTACGTTGAATAAACCCCCTTTTGGTTGACCATTGAACCTTATCCCCTTTATATCATTCTAATCCATCATTAGATTAGTCATTTACTTTACAACCATAGTACATCTTTATTGAGGTCTAGTGACAGCTACATTCCCATGTCATAGGCTTAGGCTTCTGAACCCTTTCCTATTGGTATTAAAATTATAGGTAACCCTCTAATATAACTATGGAATTCATTTGGTCCTCACCTAATCATCCAAGCATAAAATTTTATATTTTATTTGTCTTATTCGAGTCCTAGCCTATTGAAAGAAAGAGGATAGGTTGAGGTCATAATGTCCCATGCATATATTTTGGTGAACTTGACA
Organism: Torreya grandis; assembly: GCA_037957365.1. Taxonomy (NCBI): domain Eukaryota; kingdom Viridiplantae; phylum Streptophyta; class Pinopsida; order Cupressales; family Taxaceae; genus Torreya; species Torreya grandis. Next base: position 1,233,142 of record JARHVA010001532.1, on the reverse strand, counting down.
TGAACATTATCCCATCTATGATTAGATCAGTTTCATGTTTTTCCATTTAGATTCTTAGCAAAATATTCCAAACTATTAGCATAGCTATATTGACCAACACAATATAGTTCTTTATCTATTACTATTATGTGTTTGTCTAGACTGTATCAACCAACCTAATATAGTTTTATGTGTTTATACAATTGTATCATCTATCCCTATATAGTTTAATGTATTTAATTTTATTTGATCAATTTTTAATTGTATCAACTACCCTGATACCATAATATTTTCCTCTTTAATTTCATTGCATGGTGATAATATTATTTCAACATATTGAATTTAAATCTATATTTTTACTTAGCTTTCCTAGAAACTATGTTTTTGTAGTATTAAAAATCATAAGGGTTGTCATTTTGGTTTAAGTAGTTTTTAGTTTTACTTGTGTCATGGTGTGAGGTATACTACTACAATACTGAAGCCATTAGATAACACTATACATAAAATTTAGTTTACATGTATCTCATAATATATCAAAAACACCTAGGGATTCTTTGTCTTGAGCTAGATAGGAAGCTTGTTTGATTTTGTAGTGCACAGATAAGTGATTAGACCAAAAACTTACTCTCGATGTAACTCAAATATGGGATAGTATGTCTACAAGTAATTTCGAATATTCCATGGTTAGTACCTTTATGGTGTATTCACTATATTATGTTTGGGATCAATATATCTAAGAGCCAAATAAGTCAAATATTTTTAGTATACTTATTTATCATTATTTTTTGTAAAGTAGTTAGTTAAATTTTAGTTTACTTGATTTACAGAATGTATTGGCCAAGTCAATACCATTATGTTATATGTTTTTAAATTGCATCATCTATCTTGATAAAATTATTTATGATTATACACTGCATCAACTAACCTGATACATTTATGTGTGTTTTATTTACAACATTATCTAGCTAGATACAATTGTAAATTCTAAACAAACTACACAAATCAATCTCTCTAGTTTCTTCCTTACTACATCAGTTAACCCGATATAATTATTTTATTCAACCACCAATAGGGTCATATTTTTTCCAAAATTGTATCGACTAACTCGATATAATATGCTATTAGATCCAAAAACTTACTATACCAGCCTGCTCAATACCATCAATTTCTTGTGACCAGCTTTTCATCCCATATTAAACTTACAATATGTTATTCACTGTGGTGTCACCTCATATAGTCTTCTTTTAAAATATCAACCCATTTATATTTTACATGAATTGTTATTTTATTCTCTATTTTCCACCATTGAAGACAAATCTTAGTGTAGTTTCTCTCATTGTCACCTAGATCTATCAAATGAAATATGGTTGAAATTAACCAAACTGATGATTTAGAGGATTTGACCAAGTTTATTAAAAACCTTGACAACAATATTGTCTATGCTTCAAAAAATAATGGTGGTTTTAATAAGGTTTATTCTTTCACTATGAAAGTTGGGGTAAACAACATTAACATTGGGAATATTTCTCCTAAGACTAATGTTGGTAACCCAGATCCAATCCTCTTCCAACCAATCAAAATCTACCTCTAAATACTTCACAATTCCTTGAAAACATGGTCCAACAAATGACCCTTATGCCAGCCTCTACTAGAAACCAAATACTCTAAATGCAAAATGATATTTTGTTGAAATGGATAATTAATCTCCTCATGTAATCATGAAACAACCAAATCAAAATTATATCCCCCCTCTTCTTAGATATACCAATTAAAATATCATTCCTCAACCACCAATTCATAAAAAGATGCTTCAAAACCTCTATATTAATCCTTTAGCTCCCTTCATTATGTCCATAGACACTAGAAACATTTCTCAAACTATCACATATGATGAAACTAAAGACCCTATTTTATGATTCAAAATCTTCATCAACCTCTATAAGGATTGGGTTCAACATGTATGCTACTACCATTATTTTAGCCAAAACGTTTGTTGGTAATGTACTAAAATGGTACAACCGAATTCCCTAACATTTCATTACATAATTATAGGATTTATTTAATGACTTAGTCAAGTAATTCCAACATAATGAACTACCTAAAAATTACTTTAGCAACTTGATTAATGTTAGGAAAATTCCTAATGAATCTTTTCATACTTTCATCAAATGATGGAAGTCTTTAGTGCATAAATCAAATTATAACATGAATGGTGATGTTATTTACAAACTCTTTTTTACCACTCTTAAAGACCATATTCAATACAAGATTAAGATATGTTCTCCTAAAAACTTATAAGTGGCATTCGACCAAGAAAAGTGAAAATACTTACTTATGGCCCAATTTGAACCTTCTCAAAACACATAAAGGGAATCCTTCCAAACTACCACCTGTTGTTGCTTGCACAACATACCCCATTTTTAACCTAAATTAGGGACCCTCTATTTTATCTATAGTCTAGTCTTATCTCTTTAAGGAGTTCATTGGTACTTTCTTATTGGAAGTGGCCTTGTTGGTAATGTATTGTTTTTGGATGTGGAGAGTTAGAGTTTGAATGTGATTCATTATTTTATCCAAGCCTAAATAGTAATAAATTTCATCATAAACACTTGGCATAGAAATCACATCTAGGAATACATTTATTTAAAAATATAAATTTGTATGATTCTATTAAGTCTTGGTCTATCTTCATGCTTGTGTTTTGAAACACCTTTAAAAATTATTTGTAAAACATATCATCTTGGATTTATGCAAATTATCTAACCATTTCAGTGTTTTTCCTAAGCAATTTAGTCCATTTCTACTTTAATTTTTGAATGAATGACTAGGTGCCCATATGGATTTATTCCTTTACTTAGTCACTTTTCTATAAGGTAGATAAAATTGGATTTAATGCGATGAAGTTGGGTTTAATTTTTATGCTAAGTTTCATGATTTCATGCTTTTGTTTGATTTTTTGCCTCGGTCATTTGTTTTCAAAAACTTAGATGTTTACTTTTATAAATTTGAAGTCACTGACTAGGTCTTTATTTATCTTACCTATAGGTACCCCAAGTATTTATTAGGTCACATAAAACCCTTTTATAGATCTTGATGGCCCTAACCTATTCTCAAAAGCATTTTGACACATAGTCAATTTTTGGTAATTTCTCTTGGAGCCATGTGGCATCTTTTTATTGCTCCATGAATCTTACAAAATCAAAATATTTTCCCTGAAGTCTCAAACTTAGAAAATTCCTTCAGTCGAGTGGATTAACATGACATTATAAAGTGGTAGGATCTTGGTGACTCATTTCCCCAACCAAACTCATAAAAAATTGAAAAACTTATAATCAATAAGATTAGAGGAATGCTACCATGTGAAACCATTCTGGTGATATGCTAGCTTTGGGTATCTATACAAATCCAAAAGCCCCCAAGTATCTATCTTATTAGGATGCTACCACATGTAAATATAATTCTACTTCATAAACTACAGGTAGTCCATGTAGTCTAATAATACCATCTAAGCTCAAGGTGAATGAGATTACACCATGTGGTAAGATATCACTACATCATGTCCAAGGCACAATCAAGGCATATCAAGCCTTAGTTGAGTAGAGAAAGAGCATAGAGTAGCCATATGGCATGACCCTACCAATAGAGGATGCACCAATATCTATGTCAATAAGACACTACCTTAAATTTGATGTCTTGTATAACTATTGAAATCATAAAAAACTATAATGGGACTATGTTTTTAAGTCAATTACAGAATCAAATTATAAATCAGTGGTATAGTGATAAATGATGGAATTCAAGGTGTTACAATTGGTGCATTCATCATAAGAGGATATAATCAATTTAAAATCATGAATAAAACATGAATCAAGCACATGCGTACACATTAAAATCAATTGAGGATTTTAAATAAAAAAGCTTAGCCTTAAACGGGAATGACAATTAGTTATGTAGAAGCATGAATTATGGAAATCTTGATGCAATAACAACTAATTTCAGCTGCCAACATTCAATTGATTCATGGTGTTAACTCCACAAAACTTGTGTATGCCTTTAATCTATTAGAGATTTAAAACTACATCTTCTAATCACATTGATGATTTATGTAGCCTCCCCATTAGTGGTGAATTTGAATTAGAACTCCATGGGCTTAATTTTTTATATAAGATAAACTATTTGATGTAATAAGGGTTGGTTGCCTTAGATTACATTAGATTAGTGGACTAATCAGACTGATATTTTTAATATGAGAGAGACTATACCTTTTTTTCAACATTTTCCTATTTTCTAGGTTAGTCTTTTTTGAGTCAAGGTTGTTTGGAAGCCAAGTCTATAATTCAATTGAGTATTAATCAATCTGAAATGATCCTTCATGGAAATATCTTAATCAAAAAGATTTATCACTTGATATATTTGGTCTATCCATGTATATGGTGATTTTGTTTTCCTCATTGACATTATTAATTCATTTCACAGACTTTTGTACCATCCTTAGTTGGAGTTGTGCTAGGCTAGCTCAACTAAGGATTGGTTTATCTAGGTACTTATCTACTCAAAAGGAATAGAATGATCCATTAGAAAGTGGGCTCTTTCTTCTCTTTTCTCCCTGCCCTTCTCTATTTTGATTTTTATTTAATCACCTATATTAGTTTAGTTTATAAATTGTAATATGAATCTAATGCTTCACCTTGATTACATGTTCCTTTGTTTATCTATTGTTCATTTATGCATTATTGAACTTATAAGAAATAGGCTTTCCTTTTGAATTAGATGTTCATATTTATAGTTAGATCATTATGCTCATTCCCTTAAGGCATAATATCTATGTTTAGAACACATATGACTATTTTTAAATACTCATGAAATCCCCTTGAAATGGAATGGTCACAATGATCCAATTGGGTTACCTTCCATATGATGATCTTGGGAAGATTTGCTCATGCAAGTCTTCTTTCAAAAGAAATGGGGGTGAACCTGACTAGAGACCACCTAACAATGTTATTAACCTAAGGTAGATTAAACTCTAGTTTCATAATGATTGTGAACCTGACTATTCTTCTCATTTATTCTAGCAGTACCATCACTCAATAATTCATATTTCATTCTAGATAAGTGGATTTGCTCATTTACATTCCTACTTAGGGTTAATTTATTAAATCAACTATTTTTAATAGTTATCTAAATTTATCCCTTTTAATCCATCCCTTCATCACCTTAGGATTTAATCTATTTAATTCCTAAAAGGAAAAAACATTTGGTGAACCTGAATTACTTTGAATATTGCTTAATAACCCTAATTATTTCTTAGGGTTTGCCTTCTCCTTTTGTGTAATTAATTAGGGTTTATTGAATTCTGATTTTACTTGATTTTTACACATCATAACTGATCCATATCATCTCTCTAATAGAGTTTTCATTGATTTAATAATTTTAATTTTTCCTTAAAAACCCTCAAACCCTAGATCTGTATACTAGGTCCCCACACATTCATATATTAACCCTTAGGGTAGATTATTTTCTACCCTTTTTTTTTATTGTTCATTTTTTATATTCTCTTTTGTGGTAAGTTTAAGATGACCTATAGGGAACCTTTTCCCCATCACCTAGTTGATCAATTTTTAATTTTTTTGCATAATTATGAAAATGAATGGAATGATTTTTAGAATTGTATACTATCACATGATCTTCAAAATGATTTTATTTATAATTATGATGAATATTGTTATTGTAATGATGGATATGGTGATTACTATTATCATGATATCAAAAGTGATAATGAGGATAGAATAGATGCATCTTCTACTCCTTCTCCTCTCTCCTCCCCCATTTGTCAAAATTAACTTAAAAACATAAGGCCAAAAGATACCCTAATAGGTAGTGCTTTGTTTGAATGTGATCCTAACTTTTCAATCACTTTTGCCATATCTTTATTCAAATTAAACCAATATAAGAACAATACAATTAATTTAATTTTGCATGATTCAAGAAATATTATTCCTTCACATGATGTTCCTAACATTAAAAAGGAAATGAAATTTGTTCACCTTTATTATTTCAATTCAAAAAAGCATGTACAATTGATATTGTACCTTTTATACATTCAAAAATTAACATAGATGATATTGTGTTGTCGCCTTATTTCACCTTTAAATCTCAACACAATGATTCCATGAAAAATATAGATAATTCAAATATATCTAACCCTTCTCCTACATGTCATAATGTGCGAGATGAAAATATGATTGCTATTTATTCTACCCTTGATTACATTATTGGAAATGACAATAACATGTGTATTCCACTTATAGCTAGTGAATAAACACATTGCATTCCACCTACACATGATGATATGTTTCATAGTAGTAAAAAGTTAAAATACTCTTCTACTCTTTCTCTTACTAAGCATGAAAATGATAGTTCTTGTTATCTTAACTCTACAAGTGAAATTAATTTTGATTTTGATGAAACATGGAATAAAAATGATTACTAAGACTTTAGTGAAGAAGAAAATGAGTCTAGTTCTATCTCTATTTCATCCATCTCTCATGTCAAAATTGATTGCTTGTTAAATGTTAATTCAGGAAACAATGTGTCTTTAGATAAATATGTGCAAACTTGTACTCAAGTTCATAGTTTACATTTACATAATAATAATATGTCTTCTATTCCATTAGCATGCGATACTTCTTTACCAATTAACAAAATAAGAGATACCAATGAATCTCAACCCCTCCTTACTACAACTGAACCTATTCTTCATCCTGACCTCCATGAGGATAATATCTAATTTCCCTCTCACTAGCTCCAAGTTATTACCCTTCCAAATGTTACAGTGAACCAATCCAATATCTCTAATAATGGTTCACTAAATAGTGTACCTATGACTGAAACTAACAATAAGATTCAATGTTTAAATTAACCTCTTAATATTGTTAACATACATTATTAAGAGGTAATCTCATTGATGCATGCCATGGGTAATTTAAAATAACAAGTAAATTAGCTCACCTTAGAAATTAAAACATACTATTCTTGGTTGATTCCAATTCCATCCATGGTAATCCTATTCCATGCACAACTATCAATACATAATTACCAAAGAAGTTTTAGATACCAAAATTACCTAAGTTAAATGGACATGGAGATCAATACTTACATATCAAAGTATATAGATAGGCTATTGAACATACCACTGGTAGTTTTATTCTCCTACAATTATTTTCTAGGAGTTTAGAGGATGAGACATTAAATTGGTTCCATCATTCACTCCCTAGTGCTTCACTACATACATCTAATGACTTAGAAGAAGTCTTTGTCATGCATTATGTCAATAATAAGGGACCTTGATTCACATATGAGAGGTTGCCTTCACTACACTAGGGTAAGTTAGAACTAGTGAGCAATTACATTTTATTATTTAAATCATGTATATGACAATTCATCTACCAGATTACATTTTATGATTCAAATCATGTATGTGATAGTTGATTTACCAGTTGATAGATTTTGAAGTACAATACATTTTTAATAAAGGCCTCATTTTTCCTCTTAAGGATAAATTTCTATATGAGACATCCATATCATTTTGGCATCTATATCATATAAATATGATATTATTCAAAAAACTTTGGAGTAGTTAAGATACATTCAAAGGAAGATTTTGATTTAGATCTCTCACAATCACAATAAACCAATATGGTCAAGGCACCTAATCCACCTATGCCTAAGGAAAAAGTGACATTGAAACCACCAATCAAGGTACTCAATAAAGGCAAAAATAAACTTCATAGAGCATCTCCCACATTGAGTAGAGCACATAACACCAAAACATGACCTATATAGTTTGATTCAGACATAGATAGCCCTCATGATATATTGTTTACATTATTAGATAGGAGGATGATCACACTTCCTCCTAATCAATATTTTCCAACACACAGTTCACATAGAATAATAAATAAAACATATAACAATTATCATCAAATAAACAAACATTGGGATAATCATTATTGTTCACTCTCCTAGTATATCAACAAAGGCATTATAGAGTTCACATAGGGGAATCAAGATATCCGTATCTACATTCCCATAGATCACACTCTTCTATGACTGAGTTATCTGAAGATGTTGCCTTCAAGGATCTATTGGTTACTCATCGTATAAGCCATGTGGTTTCTAGGATACATACTTATGTGAGATCTCATGCACCACAAAGTTAGTAGAAATGAAAACTAGCTCAAAGAAATCAAACTACTTATAGTAGCATGGTGACAAAATTGAAAATAACTCAATCACCAATTTTATTATGACAACTAATTAAGATATTTACAAGAGATAATTCACACCAAAATATAGTTTTAGTATGACAATCGATTAAGTTATTTACTATAGAATCTATAAATTTAGCTATCACCAGTGCACCATGATCGATACTAGTTCTTGATTTATACACCTAGATAGCATGAGTAGTATGGTTACTTATTTACTCTTCCAATATGATTCACATAATGCATGCCACAGTAATATATTCAAAACTAACATATAATATGATACTTCTATGTCAAAAATATTAGCAACTAACATTTTCAATCTAGTATTAATATCTGCTCAACATTTATATGAAAATAAAATCAATTATCATTATCTAGTCAATCATACACATTTCCATGTCAACACATAAGAAATGAATATAATCAAAACATTTAATCAAATAAAAAATGTCAAAATCAAGATATCACATAATATGATGCCCATATATAAAAATAGTTTGTGTGTGTGTGTGTGTGTGTGTGTGTGTGTGTGTGTGTGTGTGTGTGTGTGTGTGTGTGTGTGTGTGTGTGTGTGTGTGTGTGTGTCTGTATAACTTGTGTGTGTGTGTGTGTGTGTGTGTGTGTGTGTGTGTGTGTGTGTGTGTGTCTGTATAACTCAAAAAAGTTTCATACAATGATACATAATCAATAAATAATTGGATCTTAGTCACCATGACCCATCTCATCACTCTCACTCTCATATCCATACCCATGTGCATGGTCAAAGAAGAGTGTTGCCAATAAGCAGGTTTGAGGTAGTCATGATACAAAATGGTATGGACAGTGATATGAGGGTTTATATCATATATTAGAAGAGATAAATTAATTATTTTGGATTTTAAAATAATTATATGTCATTATTATCAGTAGGTAAGCCCACTTTAACATTGTGTCAAAGGGGGAGAAAATATTTGTAAAGTGAGAAAGAGTTTGTGCACAGTTTTGTTGTTGGCTTTAAAAACATTTACATGTTTTGACATCAATGACAAAGGGGGATATTTTTGAGGTATTTTTAATGATGTAATTAAGGTGGAAAAGAGTGTCCATTAGTTGATTTGTATACATGGTTTTCAATGACAAAGTGTGCCTTAGTGATCATGCCTAGACCTTGCAGTGTTTGCTTGGTTAGGTAAGTTAATGGATGTTGGTGATGAGTTGACCATGTTTGAGGGGCCATATGAGGGATAAATGTTGTTTTTTGTAATTGTGTAAGTTAAATGAATTCATTGGAATAGCCTTGTGAAAGTATAGTGTATCCTAGTCATCTTGGTAGAACTTCCCGAGTAAGCAGATTGATGACATTAGCATTCACACGTGTGAAGGTGTAAGAAGAAAGTGGTCACATGGATTTGTTTATATTTGTGCTTAAAGTATGTGTTTAAAATTTAAGGTCATGACGTGATGTTTAAAAAAAATTATGTAGTGCAAATTTGGTCTCTTAGGAAGATTTCCCTAGTTTTCATAGTCAAATTTGCATTAAAAAGTGACCATTGGAATTCAAATATTTGAATTTACAAAGGAAAATCAGACTACATTATTTTGTTAATAACTTTTGATGATGGATGAATTTGATGGTGGTATAAAAAAAAGTGGTATATAACTTAAATTGAAATCTATGAAAAATTATTTGGAGGTTTGACTGGTTGTAGACTTGTATTTATTACGGTTCAAAGTTGACTAAGGGTTTGACTATCTTTTGAAAGTGAGCAGAGAAGGATGTTTGAGTTTTAATTGATGGTGTTTTGATGTTTCAAAGTGAATTATATATTATATAGTTTTTTAGACTCCTTGAGGATCATTTGTATGGATTTTAGAGGTTTGACCAATCCATCTTCAGTATGATCAATTGCTTACAAGTCGACTTTTGGTTCGTTCATAGTGTTTCATGTACAAGGTAAATGATTGATAGATTTTGCATATGCAGATGTTTGTAGTGATGAATATAATCACTTGAGGGTGTCTTATAGGTCATATGGCTAAGACTAATGTGCTTTGAAGTTTTCTTATGTTCCTATTTTTGCTTAGTGAAGTGTTGAAATTATAAATAGGTCTCCATGGATGTATAAGGGCTTCTTAAGGCCTAATTGAAAAATGATGATGCTTAAGGGTGATCTATAAAATCTATGGAAAAATATGTAGTTGAAATTGATTTTATTATAAGTCTTATATAATCCTTAAGGTTTAAGGTATGTCTTATGGCCAACCAAGTAGATGTTGATCATGAAGGCTCGATAAAGAGCATAAACAAAGATGAAGGTTTCTACAGATAACAAGCGAAGAATAGAGAAAGGTGAGCATTCTTGGTGGAAATATTGAAGAGAATAGAAGTTTTATGGATATTTTTGTGACCTAGAGGTCATATTTATGATTTTTTGATAGTGTTATTGTAGTTTTGAGGATTGAGGATGAGCGAAGAGGTGTAGAGTGATCCAAAAGGTTATTTTGAATACCTTGCTTATGTGTGAAGGATTGAGAGTATGAAGGGTTGAAGAGAGTTTATATTCACTATTTCTACACCAGATTGAAATTCAATCAGAGCTCTAGAGGTGATGATATCATAAGGTGTTGTGTGGGTGCTCAACATCTCGAATAAGTAGGTACTTGTTCATTCTTAGGGGTCGGTGTTCCTTGTAAAGTGGGTGCTTCACTAAAGTATCTTGTTTGTAAATATATTATAGAAATATATTCCAATTATTTGTAGACTTAAGAGTGTGTTTTATCCCCCTTGATAATTTTACACATAATCCATGTGTTATCGGTGTTGATCTTGCATAGTTTCTTTTGTTCTTTGCAATAACTGGTTTATATGATTCATGAATGCTTTTGTTGATTGGTTAAGAGTTTGAAGTTTTGGAATTGGAATTGAATTAATTGCATCATTGATTCATCTCCCTAGCTATTTTATCGATAAAAATTGGTAGAAAACCACACCTTCTTTGCAATTTTAACCACTTGAAAGTGTGAACTAAGAATTTGACTCAAGAGAGGCTGGTTAGTTTAGTGTTAGTTCTAAAAATGGAATCAAAATTGAAATAAACATATTAGCATAACATATCTAGGCCTAGTTACTAAGACGAGCTTATTTAACAAAACATGAATGGAAAACACAACTAAAATGCAAAATATACCTTCTTTTACCTTCCTTGGATGCTCTAAAGTGCTTTGTTGTAGTGGCTTGCTTAGTTTGTGCTCATGAAGTCTACATCAATGAAATTTTGGCTACCTCCATCTCTCCTCAGCACCTTGTGTGGATTTGGCTTGGATTGGCTCAATATTTTATCTTTATAACACTAATTTTCATGAATATTTGGAATAAATTCAACATTATAACTTTGGCATCTGAGAGCTTAAAATTCATGTGGCAATGCCTCCTATTTATAGATTTTGGAAAATGGCTAGAATAAACCTGAACCGTCCATCTCAAGATTGAGATGTGTGGCTAAGGATTAATCCAATAATTTAATTGAAATACATAAATATGCTCATCAATATTTGGGATAGAGTGGAATTTACGAGGCATGGAAGAGCTTTGATGAGGCATGGGGGGCATGAATCCTGATATTTGTGGCATTTATGGCCCAGGGATGTCTTCCCAAGAAATGATATCACTTGATGATGTAGATATTCATTATTCATTTCTAAAGACAAGTATTCAAAAAGTTTCCATGGAATTATTAATTAAGTCATAATTTGGTGTAATTAGATCTTAAGCATGATGAAGTATTTTGTGCACACATTACTCAAATTGATCAAAATGCCTTGTTATTGGCCTAAAATTTGACTAGATTAGAATTAGGTTGTGATGTCAGATACATTGGATCCATTATCCCATTTAGGATGTTTCAAAAAACAAATAACGAAGGTACATGTCTCATATAAGAAAGTTGATAGAAAAGAGCAATCTAAAGTACCTAAGTGCAAAATTGGCATTTTGACTAGAAATGATTTGATCAAAGTTAGCTAGCCCATAAAATGCATTACCCCATTTAGGGATACCTTGGCCAAAATCAGCACTTGAATATATAAATTTCAACTCACTTAATGTATTTTAGTGTTTTTAGGCCAAATTATACATTTTGATCTAATTAGTCAAAATCTTGGTTGGAGGTTATCTGTAGCTAGATTTAGGTGTCTACAGTTTGCCCCTATTTGGGAAGGCATTACAAGCTATAAGTATAATAATGTCTTCTCAAATAATGAAAAGGTCCTATATGCTTACAAATTCAATGGAAAATGATGGACTGACTGTATGATGCCCCCTTGAGGGAATGATTTTCACAAGGAAAGGTCAACAAGTGGTCCCTCAAAAGAAAGAATGGAGATGATGGGACCAAAGAAAATGAAAATGATGGGATGCAAACACAATGATATTGAAAAAGTAGTCAAAATCATGGAGAATTCAAGTGGGATGGTGTAGAATAGTTTTCCCAAATGTGGTTATAAACATTGTACCTTGATAGTGGTAATGTGGTATGAAAACATAATAATTTGCCCAGAGGTGGTTATAATCATCGAGAAGATGAAGCTATCCCATTTAGGATAGACAAACAAGATAGAAACATGCCCCTATATGGGAAAAAAAAAGTGGTGAAAACACAATGATTTGCCCAAAGGTGGATATAATCATTGATAAATGTAGATGGAATGATGTGCAATGATTTACCCATAGGCAGTTATAATCATTGGACCCTAACTATGGTAAACATGGTTGATTTGGCTAATGGTGATGATAATCTGATATAGAAGATAAAGATGAATTAGGATAACTTTCTAGTAGGGAGATGTGCTTCTGAACTAAATAAAGGTTGAAATGCTTTCATTGTTTAATTACTCTATGTAGGATATGATCAGGATGCTGGTGCCAAAGAGATGATGATGCCACCTTTGTTGAATAGACTTCTTGAATCTAAGGTTTGTTATAGCACGTATCAATAAGCATCATGATATAACATCATGAGGACTAGGCTAAAATATATAGAAGGACTTACTCTCGTAATCCAACACTCAATAGAAAACATTGCACCAATGATGAAAACCATGATTACAATGTAAACACATGAATATGGATAGATACAAGTGTAAGTGTAGGCAAGGAATCACCCAATTAATGAACATAAACTAAATCAAGGCAACAATATTTAAGAAAAACAAATAAGCACATAAACAAAACAACAAAGAAACAAATAGTTTAATTTAAACCATATGAACATTACCCCTAGAAAATAGGTGATAAATTAACAAACTAACAAAATGGGGGAATAGAAAAAAGGAAGGTGAAGACAAAGATGTATCCACATGTAATAGGTAAGTGGACACTACCTACATAGTTCCATGGATGATATATCCAATAAAAACTTTAGGCTAAATGTAGTTCTCTCAAGAAATGGGAAGAAAATGACAGCTGATGAAAATAAACAGAATGGACATGATAGAAGAATAGGAATGGTCTTGCAAAATGGAAAGTGTGTGGAATTAAAGGGACAAAAAGGATGGGGAAACTAAGTAATAAGGGATTTGCTTACAACTTAGTAAGGGTTCCCAAAATCCTTAAGGCAAAGAAGTGGTAAATGTTTCTAGTTTTTTCTAACAATTTTACAAATGTTTTTGGAATTTTTAGAGCATCTCAACTTGATCCAGAATGACAAGATACTAAATGGTTCAAGTTGACAAAATGGTGAGAGAGTTATTTAGGTTGTTCATAAAATAATGAGAGCATGACTTAGGGTGGCTGAGTTGACCTCAACAAGTATCGAGCACTACCTACATAGTCCTAGAGTAGGACATCAAGTCACTATAGTTCTACCTTATAGTGAAGGATTCTAACTAGTCTAGCCATCTATTCAAACAAAAAAGACATAGTTGGTATAAAGGCATAGTACGGCATAGGAAATTGCAAATTGGTATGTCAAGGTTTAATGAACAAATGTTGCCCCTAGTTTGCCCATAGGTGGTTATAACTAGGACACAATGGCATATATCAATGGTACTAATTTTCCTATAGGTGGTTATAATTAGTAGCAAGACCGGTGATAAGAAAGGAATAACAAACAAAGGATGTAATCACCAAAACTTTGGTCATACTACTCCAAAATACTACCTCTATTTGGAATGCTAAAAAAAACTATTGAAACTAATCATATTCATCGTGCTAAAAAGGTGAAACTAATGGTGAAACCAAGGTCAAATGGGCTATGTAAATAAGATTTAGAACATGCTTGGTTGATAGAATGAAATGGTAAAATGGATAAGTAATAGGCTTAGAGGAATGATAAGAATGATATTCATACAAATAAGAATAGTGACAAAATGGCATAACTAAAATGATCCTTATAGATGATACACCATAGTGCTCAAGCATAGTACCACTTGAGGTGAATAATATTCAATGGCTCAAGAAGTTCATCTCTATCTAGTGTGGTGAGCCTATATGCTCTTGATTCATAATCTACAATAATGATGAAAAGCCCTATCTAGTTTGGTTTAAATTTACCTTTATGCTTCTTCTCGATTGTTGTATTATTTTGGTTTTCTTTAAGAACAAGATCACCAAGTTCAAATGGTCAATACTTGACATGCTGATTGTAGTGGCCTTTGAGTCAGTTCTTATATGCCTAAAGATTATTGAGTGCAGCTACGCATTTTTCATCAAGTAGGTCTAGCTCTTGCAAGTGAGCTACTCGATAGTCATGATCATCTAAGACATGATTGAAAGATATGCATAGTGAAGGTAACTCAACCTCAATGGGAAAGATGGCTTTGGTATCATAAAAAAGTGAGTATGGATTGCCTCTTATGGGGTATGATGATTGGTACAATATGCCTAAAGGGCAAAAAATATCTAAAGGTGCCAATCATGACTAACATCATTGACAATATTTTTGAGAATGTTAACAATTATTTTATTGGATTCCTTAGCTTGACCATTACTTTGACAGTAATATGCCATAGATAAATGTTGTGTGATGTTATATTTGGCACATAGCTTCTTGACATCTTTGTTCTTGAATGATCCTCCATTATTAGATATAATGTCAGAGGGGATACCATAACGACAAATGAGATGATTGAAGATGAACTTAGAAATTTGCTTTCTAGTCACATAAGTGAGGGGTATAGCTTTAACCCACTTTGTGAAATATTAGATGGTGGTAAGGATGTGTTCATAGCCATCTGAAGATGTAGGATTGACTTTCCCAATAAGGTCAAGTTCCCATGTAGCAAATGGACATGTTGTCAACATTGGTTTCATAGTTTTGGTGGGGGCATGAATCAAATTAGCATGCCATTGACATTTATCACACTTCTTTACATAAGCAGATGTATCTACATCCATCATGGTCTAATAATAACTAGTAAGCAAGATATTTTTGGATAAGACTATCCCACTGGAGTGGGCTCCACATACTCCTTCACATACTTCTCATAATGTTAGTGTAGATTCTATTGATTTTAAATAATGAAGAAAAGTTCCACCAAAACTATGGTGGTAGAGGGTTAATCCAAGTAAGGTATAATGAGTGGTTTGGTGAATGAAGGCTTTGGTTTGTTTTTGGGATAGGTTAGGTGGTATAACTTGGTCATGAAGATAGTTATAATGGTCAGAATACCATATAGAATTAGGACCAATAATATCATAAATCATGGCAAAAGTTGAAGGTTCATGAGCTGGTGTGACCAAATTATCGATGAGGAACTAATACACTCTAGCTTTGTCTATTTGTTGAATCAGAGAGACAATAATAGCCATGACATCTATAGTTCTATTACTAGCCCTTGGTATATGCTCAAATTGGATATATGCAATTTGATATTTAAGAGTGTCAACCATAGCTTTATAAGGAACCAACTTCTCATCTTTAGTTTGGAAATGGGCAGTGACCTAATTTATGATTAAATAAGAATCACCATAAACCTTTAGATGAATTATGTTCCATTTTAATTCCTGTCGAAGTCCTGTAACAAGTTCTTCATACTTGGCCATGTTGTTATTATAAGGAAAACTAATTTTGAAAGACTTAGGAATTATGTACCCTGTGGTGTAATAAATAAGAGGCCTACCCCCAATCTATGTGCAGTAAATGATCCATCAAAATATAGCTTCTGATGTTACTCTTAAATAGGTATATCAATGATGTTCATGATGGATTCATCAGGAAATTGGAATGTGAGTGGCTCTATGTCTAAAAGGGGTGCTTCAACAAGCTAATTTACAAGGACTTGTCCCTTAATTGCCTTCTCATTGACATACTCTATGTCAAGCTCACTAATAATCATGATCTACTTGGTCATTATGCTTTGTAAAGTTGGTTTAGATAGTATATATATATATATATATATATACTTGAGTGAATCTACTTTTGAAATGACCATGGTCTTATTATTCAACATGTAGTGTCACAATTTCTGAGCTGTGAATACCATGGCTAGAAAGGATTTTTCAATAGGCATATAGTTGTGTTCATACGTGACCAATATATGGATTAAGTATTATACTACATTCTCTTTTCCATTGTTATCATTTTGAGCTAGAAGTGCCCCCAAGGCACTATTCGTAGCTGATAGGTATAACAAAAATGGTTTTCTTGGCACAGAGGGTAACAAAATAGGTGGATTTGCTAAGTAATATTTTAGCTAATAAAAAGCTATTTGGTAGTGATTATCCTAGTGTAATGTGAATCCCTTCTTTAAAATATGTGTAAATGGATGACACTTGTCTATCAATTGAGATATGAACCATTAGATTGATTGGATCTTAACCTGTGAGTTGCTTCAAATTGGTTGGTGGTGGCATCTCTATTATAGCTTGTACTTTGGCTAGATCGACTTCAATGCCTCTGTGAGACATGATGAAGCCAAGTAATTTTCCTGATGTTATGATAAACACACATTTCTTTAGATTCAGTTAGAATTTGTACTCTCACAATCTTTCAAATATTTTATGTAGCACTACTGGATGGTTGGCCCTAGTTTTTGATTTGCCTAGTATGTCATCAATATAGTCTTCAATAATATCATGGATCATATCATGGAATATGATGTTCATGGCTCTTTGATATGTAGCTCTAGCATTCTTAAGGCCAAATGACATTACCTGATAATAAAATGTTCCCCATGAAGTGGTGAACATTGTCTTGTGTTGATCTTCTAGTGCTATTCTGATCCAATTGTATCCTAAAAAGCCATCCATGAGTGAAATCATCTCTAACCTATAGTGAAGTCAATGATCATGCTAATATTAGGAAATGAAAAGTCATATTTAGGAAAAGATTTATTTATATCTCTAAAATTAGTATAGATTCTAATTCCTTTAGGATTTTTACTAATAGGTACAACATTAGATATCCATTCTAAGTAGTCAATTGATCGAACACATCTTACTTTTAAGAGTTTTTCCAACTCTTTTTTTACTAATAAAATAATGAAAGGATGTATCTTTTATAAGTTTTTAATTAACTAATTTGGCATTAGGATTTACCACCAGGTGATGTAAAACCAAGGTAGGGTCCAAACCTGGCATGTCAAAATATGCCCATGTAAATATATCTACAAATTCTCTCAATAGAGCTATAAAGAATTCACATTCCTCTTTAGTGAGGGACATGCATAATTTTATCCATTTGGGTTTGATGGAGTCCTAATGTTTGTCTCTATTATATCTTTGACAAGGAGGGTTGAACCATCTTCTAGGATAGTAGGCAAGGACTTGAAATGTTAGACGATATCAGGGTCCTTTGTTAGGACTGGCTTTTCAACTTCTCCTAGGCATGATGAATCTGAGTCCCCCAATGGGAGATCTAGAAATGTGACAAAAATAGTTGAAATTTATTGAAGAATTTGATCAAACACTTATTATTTCTCAAAAATAAAATTGAATCCATAGGCAAGTTCTTCCTTGGTGGTCTCTTGATTTAAATTTGAAGAAGAATGAACACCCCCATCTAATGGCACCTAAAATAGGTTTTCACCACTAGACTAGCCTTTATCTTTACTTTTTCCCTGGTCAAAAAGCACCTTAAAGAGGTTTTCACTTTGGGAGCTCAATCTTTTATTTATTTGTTTTTGGATAAGGGTGTTAACTGCTCTCTAAAATAGGCTTCAGGATCTAATGTGATTGAGAACCCTGATTTATGATCTCCCAATAGAACGTTGTCTCTAAGGCCTAGAAAATCATAAAATGCCTCATCATTCTAAAACTCATCAATTGACAAACTATATTCTTATTGGTCCTAATCTATCAGTTGAGGATATTATAATGGCAATGGGATATTATGAATGACTAGGTTAAGGTTACATATGGAATTATTATCAAACATGTTAGTCTCAGCTAGGTCATCAAAGATAAGGCTATGATCAGGCTCTTCTTCATTATCAACATCATCATCACTAGTCACCAGTGATGGAACTCAAATAAGATATGTGGGGTTAACCCCAAGTGGTTTAATTCCAAGTCTATAGCATCTTTTCTAATTAATCATGAAAATTGGCTCAATGGTTCCTTGTTGATTCAGTTTGAGGCCTCTTCCTTCATAATCTTGATGTTTCTTGATCCTATTGGGAATATGATACTTTTCACTCTTATAAAAATCAACCAACTTGTCATTGTATAGCTATTATTCATTTCCTTTGAGAGGGTCTTGTTCTTGGACATATGTTAGTATGAACATGACTTGTCCTAGATTATAAATCTTTACCTTTTCATTACCAATGCATGTGTGGGGTGACTTTAGGTCTTTCAAAGGTCTTGGGATCCTAAGGAATACTAGAAATATGAAAGGTATAATGGGTCACATACTCACCTGGGCCATTATCTGTAATGGTAAAATGATTGAAATCTTCAGGAGGTAGCATGTGGGAAAGAGAATCTAGGGTATTAGGATATATGCAATTATCCCTTGGGGGATCAATAAGTATGGCCTTTCCTTTATCCTACTTGGAACTTGGATTCATGCCATATTGGTAATTGTAGATTTGGAACTCAGCCTAAATATGTTTGTAGTGTTCATACCAGTGCAAATCTCCTAGAATATTCACCTCCATCCCTGAATGGGAAATGTTGATGGGACTGCATGAATCTCATGTAACTAAGGCCTACCTAGAAGCATATTGTATAAAAATTCAAGATCAAACACATGGTAAAGTGTATCATGGGTCAAAGGCTTAATGATAGTTGATAGGCTGATGGTGCCTTTTGATTCTCTCTCCTAATTATCATGGGCTTTGATAATTATCATTTCTAGTTGGATATCTACCATTATGTATCCAAGAAGCTTGATGAGCCTTAGAGACACTATATTGAGTCCTCATCCATTATATATAAGGACACATTTCACTTTATGCCTCTTTATACAAAATTCTATGTACAATGGATTATTATGGAGTGGGCCAAGGGAAGACAGATTGCTTTGGTTGAATGTGACTTGTTGGACTGGAGCTAGGTGTCCAACCAAATCTTGAAATTTATTAAGGGATATGTCATTCAAAATGTTCATGTAGATTGTTGACATTTTCAACAAATATAAAATAGAGATCTGGGCTGGTGTCTTTTGTAATTGTTCCATGCTATCAAACTTATTTTATGGGTTAGTGGTAAATGTCTTATTCTGAGGTTGAATAGTTGGTTGTATAATGGGTAAAGTGGTAGATGGTTGTGGGCCTGGGATGTTAATATTTGACCTCCAAGCTGTTATTACATAATTGGGATTAAATACAAGACCATGATTGATAACAAATGGTGGTAATGGTGTAGGACTAGATAGGATAAGTCTTAGTTATTGGTGCACTTGTATGTGGTCATGAGAAAAGGATGAGGTATCGGTATAAGTTTCAAAAGTGGAAATCTTGATTTGTTGGTATACTTGCATGTGATCCTAGGTCAAAAAAGGATTATCCATGTAATTTGGATAAGTGGTATTGTTTAGCAATGGTCTAGATTGATTGGTGCTTGGTCTAAGATTAATGGAGATGGTGTTAATGCTACCCCCTCCAATATGACCTACAACCTTGTTTTAGTCATGTGCAACTACATGGTAGGTTTGTTGGTTATTACAATTTTGACCTTGGTTTTATCCATTGTTCTAACATTTTTGGTTCTATTGTTAATTCTATTGATTTTATTAGTTTTGTTGGTTTAGCCTTTGGTTTTGATATTGTTGATTTTGTTGTTACACTGGCTATGGTTGTTGTTGTTGTGGTTGTGGTTGCTGGTTATGTGCTGAAAAAGGGTTTTGATAGATGCCAATATTTTGATTAGAGATGGAATCACTACCATCCAATATGATCTCCACATTATCTAACATATTTCCAATTAAATTCTTATTTGCACACATCTTCATAAATTATGCCCATTGAACCGATGATATTCACATAATTCATTTTCATGGTTCCAATCAAGATAAGGGATGCCTTGGGGAAAATGCTTTGGTATAGGCCAACTAGTCAAATTAGTGGTGGAAAATTTATGAAATATAGACTCAATAGGCTCTACAAGGTCACTAAAAATATGATGTGTAGGCATAGTTCTCCTTGGAGGAGGGTTTTGTAATGGCAAAGGTTGTGGCATTTGTTCTATGGGTCTTGGTTGTTGTGCTTGTGACATTGGTTGAAGAGGTTATCAGGTAGGATTTAGTGGAAAAGGTGGTATAGATGATGTTTTCACCATTTGGATATGACATGACTCAGTTATTCCATTTCCCACAACATTCCTATTATGGTTGAATTTCTTTGGTATATCTGGGTTATTGGCCTGTGCTAGTTGTGATGCTTATGCTGGGACTAGATGGTGGTTTTGGATGCTTCCCTAATTGGTACCTTGGTTTTGATTAGTTGAATTAAGCTTGATGACTCCTTTATTAATGAGAGATCACTCAATCAACAAACCTTTATCAATGATCTCTTTGAAGGTATGTGCACACTGTAATTCCAAATGATAGGATATATCACTATGTATGTTTTTAATGAATACAATGGCTAATTTTTTATCTAGTAAACTGTGAGTGAATCAGCTTACAAGTGTTCTCCATCATTGTAGGTAGATAGCAAAACTCTCACTTAACTTTTATTTTGCTTGTGTCAAGTTGACCAATGAAATTTGATGCTTGAGATTATACGAAAAGTATTGCACAAACTTATCTCAAAGATCATCAAAATCAGTAACTAAATTCTTTAGCAACTTCAAGAACCACTCTAAGGCTTGTCTAGCTAAGCTCCTTGGAAACAAAAACAAAAGGTATATATCGTTATATGCCACTGACTGGCAGGTGACAAAGAACTTGGTTAAATTGGCTTTGAGGTCACCTTTCCCCTTATATTTATCAAACTTTAGTGGTTCATATCCTGGAGGAAATGAAAATTTTAAGTATTCCATGTTGAAAGGATAGAAACACACATCATCCAACTTAAACTTTTTAATCTTTTTCCCCATGTGGATGGTAGTGATTGTGTCCTTCATCTGTTGTAACTCTTGCTTTATGAAACTTGTGGGAATGTTGGCCTAGGTAGATGGTTGGGTGGTCACAAGTGCATTACTTTGAATAGTGTATGATGGAGGGGGGAGGGTTTGGTATACATTAAATTGGTTGGGAAACATACTAAGAATATGCATACACAGATTCAAGTTCAGTTGTTGGAATTGCATGTTTGGTTGTGAGATATTTTGGTTAGGGTTAGTAATGAAGGTTTAACTTGGAAGATTATGATGTTGGGTTGGAGGGATATAACCATATATGCCTTTTATGTTTGAATAGGGATTTATTGCTAACTACTAAACCCTTGCTATTGAGTGGGAACTTGTGAACAAGACGATGCCTTTGAATGAGCAACACATTTTGAACAAAAGGTCATTGTTGCCTCATAGGTACTTGAGAAACATTGGAACCTCCTTGTTTCACAAATCCTTATTGGGAAATATATGCTTATTGGGGATTTGGCACCTATCACTATCCAACATCAATACATTATTGATTAAACATTAGTTGGTTTTGAATTGGCATGTTGGTATGTGAGGAAGAAGGTATGTTTAATATTACTTGATGAGGTGGAACATTAGCTACCCCTTATTAAGCTAGCAATATGTTCAGCCTTTGTTATGTTGGTATATTTATTTGTGCCTATTATTGTGGATTTCCACTCATCACCTATTGAGGAGGAATAAGATTCATCACATTCTACTATTGAGGCATGACATTGGTTATTGGTTGGCTACCTATTCCTATTATTTATGTGCTTGATGTAGCAACTAGTTAAGGATTAAAAGTAACTAATTGAGGTTGGGGTACAACAGCTCTCATTCCTAGGTTGGTAGATCCATTTATGGTATTAAATAAAGGCATATGTTGTTGACTAGTTATTTGTGCATTAGTACCTCTTTGATTTGGATTGGATGATGCTTGTGCATTGTCCACTATACTTTGCTCATTATTCTATGTAGAAGTAGAAGACACTTCTTCAATAATTGGTGTATGTAACAAGTTATCTATCTAAGAGTTTTGCATGAATAGGTATAAACATTGATTGTGTTGACTAGTTAACTCTATCAAAACTCCTATTGAAGGAACTAAGTCAATAAGAGGTTTACTCACCATGGTCATTTGATTGAAATCGTGCACTAGATTCAAGTGGGTTTGATATGTTACCTGTATTTGGTTAAAGTGGTATTCCATGAGGTTATTTGGACTAAAGTTAAATAATTTTTAGAGGGATCCTATTGACTATACAATATGTTGTGAGGCATTCTTACTAGGCTTGGTAAACATTCATGACGAAAGTCCACTAGAAACATTGCCCCTAATTCTATGGCTCTAACCAAAATCTCATATTTGTTCTCCAAAAAAAATTGTTTAAGCAAATAAGGATCAAATATGGAAGGTGCATTAGTAGATTATGATTGTTGAATAACTGGTTCGTCAGCTATGAGTATTGTAGCTAGGTATTGTGTAGTTTATTCTTGGTCTTATTCTGAATATGGTGCGTATTAACCAAATAGTTATCTAATGGATCTTGGTTTGGTGCCCATATTTGAGTATTATAAGAGGGATAATGATCTATCTCATAAGCAAATATTATCTATGTAGGGGTCTTGAACCATTTCTTCTTCCGTAACTACATGACTAATCCCTAGATTGTACATGAGTCCAATACAAGTGTAGGAATACATGTTAGGATCCATAGTGAATGTTTTGTGATAGAAAGGGAAGATAGTTCTATAAACTCTAAAAACACAATGTCTAAAAAGGACATTCAAACTTGGTCTAAATTCATCAAAAGAAATGGATATGTATATCCAAAAAGGCTTATGAAAAGATCTGTGACAAAACAAGATATTGTTAAATATCTAATGCGTCAAATTTCACAAAAAGAAGATCAAGTGGACCAAAAATCAAAATGCCAAACTCCAAGGTCAAAGTGTTACAAATCAGTCTAATCTAGAAAAACAAAAGTTACTAGGTCTTCTGGCCAAATGTGGCGTCAAAAGCTAGGGTCAAACAAGGCACGCGCTAGGAATCTTCACCAATTGACATCAAAAGCTATAATTTGAAAATAAAGATGAGTTTTTAATCTAACAAATTTGAAATACTTCTTAGAAAAATGAGGCATTTGACTCTTGGATATAAATTTGATCAACTAGGTATGAAATATGAAACAAAAGGCACTTTGAGATAGTTTATTTTCTTACAAATAATGGCATAAAACTAGGCTCTTATGATGAATAGGCTAGACAAAGGTGAATGGCATAACCATGCTAGACAAAGATTATCAAAAGATATTCTCATATTGTCTTGAAAATGAAAGCACAACATTTGAACTCTATGTAAAAGGGTCTATGAAACAATATTTGGAATGTTTTGGGTAGCATAGCAATGCTAGACTACTCAAAAGAAGTGACAAAAATGCTTGCTTCAAAAACTCCCTAAGGTTTAGATGGTTTCTCACAAATTTAGCAGTGTAACACTACCTTTCTTAACTCAAATGACACATACCTTTAAAGTTTTGACAATAGCTCTAAGGTAAAGAAGTATGCATTCAAATGAACTCAAGTGGAAATATGATGGTAACACAAAAATGTTTGGTGCATAGACTCAAAGTGTAAGCGTTTAACACAAAATGACTTAAGTCTATCAAGTGGTGATAATGATTATGATTCTTTAAATTGATTTCAACCCAAATTGGAAATTGAACCTAAGTTCCCTCACGTTTAGTGAAAATGGTGAGCCCACTTAACACATAAAAACTATGAACTTATGAAAGTGTAATTTAGAATTTAATTTATAAAAGGACTTAAAAAAATTTGTAGAAGTTTAGCATCAATTGGGCAGCATAACTACACCAAAGTGGATGATATGACTCCAATTTTTGATGAACTTTGAATAAGGCAAATTGATTATTCATGTGGGTAGCATAACGCCTCTTATTCAAAAAAAATTGAGGACAATGTGTTTGGTTTATATCATATGTTAACACCAATTTTTGACTCCAAACAAGACTTGGATCTAAGACAAAACCAACTAATTAATCACTCTTAGATCCTAAAATGACAAGGTTGCTTGGTATTGTTGGAATCCATCAATATAAATCATTTGAGAGGCTTTTACTATTCATCCAAAAAATAAAATGTGGATTATATAGTAAGGTTTAACACCCCCCCCCCCCTTCTCTCAAATGATAGTACTATGACATGGACCTTGAGGCACACCTTGCACCAATAACACTTCCATGATAAGTGGGAATTTGTCTGAGATCTATAAGGTTTCAAAAATTTCTAGGGGATTCAATTACACAATGAATTTCATGTCATGATGCAAAAGAAAAACATGTAATTGGGTGTCTGTAACACTTGGCTTGTTTAAAAATGATCTTTCCCTTTTTACAACCACTACATCCTACTGTTCACTCATTGTAGTGTGATGTCCAAAGTGCAGATACGTCTCATGTGAAACTCTAACACTAAAAGGTGGGTTTACCTACTCAAACCTCTGATCCTAGTGGGATTGGGTGAAGTCAGTGCTGAGAGATGAAACTCTGAGTCAAATCTTCTCTAAATAACTCATGAGAGGTGATGAAGTCCCCCTCGTGATCCAAGTTTGCATAAAAAATAAATGACTAAAATAGAAAGACTTTAGGGTCATTTTCAAGATCACCCAAACTATTGTGAGTTTTTAGGGAGTAATTTAGATGACATTATTTATATTCCTTGGACTAGGAATGGTTGCAATAAGGATGACATTTTTGATTCAAAATGTTCCCTAAAGGGGACAAATGGAAGAACATACATGCGACATCCCTCTCTTTGCCAATCAAAACTAGATTAAACAATTATTAAAGACAAAATTGACTAGTGAATTCAATTTTAAAACCCAAATGAAAGATGAGGTGGTGTTATTTTGATGCCTTTGTCTTGAGTTGTAACTTTTAAAGTACAATTATAAAAGCATTCACTTAAGCATCTGAATTTTTCATTAAGCCCAAAAAGAAAGTTCTTAATTCATTTTAAAACATTCAAATGAAGTGTGAAAGATGATAATTTAGTTTTCTTAGATGAATTTTCATGTATAAATTTCAATAAAAATGTTATCAAGTTGCTTATCTTTGAATCACCTTTGAGGATGAAACAAGAAATTCTGAAAAACTAGCTCTCAAGTTCACACAGTGCAATCCTGTGACTCCAAAGAGTAATACTGCCAGTTGCATGGAAATCCCACATCTTGATAAGTTAAATTATTGTAACTTAACTGATAATGGTTTTTTCATTTTATCATGAATATATTTGGTAATCCCACTAGTTACAAGGTAATCCCATAACTTTGTGAGTTGCAATATTGTAACTTAACCGCTAGTGGTTTAGTCACAATACTGTGACTATATTTGGCAATCCCACTAGTTATAGGGAAATATAATAACTTTGTGAGTTTCAATATTGTAACTTAACCACTAGTGGTTTATTCACAATACCATGACTCTAGAATTCAATCCCACTAGTTGCATGGTAATCCCACAACTTCATGAGTAGTGGTATTGTCACTTAACTGCTAGTGATTAAACAATATCGTGACTTGGTTAGATAACCCCATGAGTTGTAGGACAATATCATGACTAAGTGAGTATCATTATTTTAAAACCTAAAAATAAAGGAAAATTTAGTCCAAAAAAATAAATTAAATACAATACTACAACTCTGAATGATAATATCATGATTGTGTATAGGCAAAACTGTGACTCCCAAAAAATTGTGTTTTTCTTATATTTTTCACTCTTTTGGCCTCCGATTCCAAGATTATGCTTAAATAAGGTTAGTAGTTTTCTTGTAGGGGCCTTATGATCAAATTTGTGGGAATAGGGTCCCACTAGGCATGCCATTATGTGAACTGTGAATTTGACTTAAGAGAGGATGGTTAGTTTAGTATTAGTTCCAAAAATAGAATCAACATTGAAATAAACACACTAGAATAACATCTCTAGGCCTAGTTACTAGGGGGAGCTTAGTTAATAAAACATGAATGGAAAACACAAAAAAAATTCAAAATAAACCTTCTTTTGCCTTCCTTGGATGCTCCAAAGTGTTTGTTGTAGTGGCTTACTCAGTTTGTGCTAATGAAGTCTACATCAATGGAAGCTTGGCTACCTCCATCTCTCCTTAGAACCTTATGTGGATTTGAATTGGATAAATATTTTATCATTATAAAACTAATTTTCATGAAGTTTTGGAATTAATAAATAATTATAACTTTGGCATATGAGAGCTTAAAATTCATGTGGCAATGCCTCCTATTTATAGATTTTGGAAAATGGCTAGAATCAACTTGAACTGTCCATCTCAAGATTGAGATGTGTGGATAAGGATTAATTTAATTATGTAATTAAAATCCATAAATAATATCATCAATATTTGGGATAGAGGGGCATTTAAGAAGCATGGAAGAGTTTTGATGAGGCACGGGGGGCATGAATCCTTATATTTGTGGCATTTATGGCCTAGGGATGTCTTCCTAAGAAATGATGTCACCTGATGATGAAGATATTCAATATTCATTTATAAAAACAAGTATTCAACAAGTTTTCATGGAATTATTAATTATGCCCTAATTTGTTTTGACTATCTCTTAAGCATGATTAAGCATTTTGTGCATAAACTACTCAAATTGATTAGAATGCCTTGTTAGTGGCCTAAAATTTGACTGGATTAGAATTAGGATGTGAAGTCAGATGAATTGGATCCATTATCCCATTTTGGATGTTACCAACACCAAATAACAAAGGTACATGTCTCATACAATAAATTTGATACAAAAGAGCAATCTAGAGCATCTAGGTGCAAAATTAACATTTTGAATTGAAATGATTTTATCATAGTTAGCTATCCCATAAAATGTATTTCCCTCTTAAGGGATACCCTAGCCAAAATCGGCACTTGAATATATCGATTTCAACTCACTTATTGTGTTTTAGTATTTTTAGGCCAAATTATGCATTTTGGTAGAAATTGGTCAAAAGCCTGGTTGGAGGTTATCGATAGCTAGATTCAGGTGTCTACAGAAAGTGATCAAAGGTATAATGGGTAGTCATCAAATTCAAAGTGGTTTATATACTAAGAAATAAAAAATATTAAATGGATCCAACTATGCTTTTTGGAATGCAAGGATGAGGATATACATCATGTCTCTAGGTTTTAATATTTGATAATATATCATGGATGGTTATTCCACACCCCTTACTCCTCCAACTAGTGAAGGTGACAAGAAGTTGAGTGAGAATAATTCTAATGATACGAATGTTATCATTTATGGCCTATCAGAGGTTATGTTCACCAAGGTAATACATTGCAAATCTACCAAGAAAATAAGGGATAAGTTGCAAATCATCTATAAATGAGATTCAAAGGCTCAATTGGATAAATTACAGACCTACTGATATAATTTGAGGGCCTCAAAATGAAGGAAGAATATAATGTGGCATCCTATATTCTATGGTTTGATGAGGTGGTAAACATGATCAAAGGTCTTAGAGAGGAGATTGAAGAAGCTATTGTTGTACAAAAAGTATTAAGTTATCTAACCCTTAAGTCTGATTTAAAGATTTTTGTTATAGAAGAGAGTCATGATCTCACCAATATGAATATGGATGAATTCAATGGCATACTTACTTCTTATGATATGAGAGTCAATGAGGATAAATCACCAAAGAAGGAATTAACCTTCAAGGTGATCAAGGAGTCAAAAGGCAAGAAGAGAAATTTAAGTTTTGAAGACTTTGATCTTAATGAAGAGCAACTTAAATCCATGATTGTAATAAAATTTAATGTAGGATCAAGTAAATATTAAGGGAAAATTCCTTTTAAATGTTTTTCATGTGGTAAAGTTGGTCATTTTGCACATAAGTACCTAGATAGAGGCAAGTCTGAACATAATGAAGCTCACAAGGAATCTCATGAGGATGAGTATAAGAAATCTAATGTTCCTATCAAGTACAAAAAGTTATTCAATAGGAAAAATGGCAAGAAGGATTGATACAAAGGTAGTAAGAGCCTTTACCGTGAAGAAGATAGTAACTCATTTGTTGATGAAGAAGGAAACACATTAGATAATTATGATTCATCTCATGACTAGGACAAGGAAACACTATTCATGGCTCTTGGGGATGATAAAGGTGAATGATAGTTTGGAAAAGATCTCTTTGGTTGAGATAGCTCAGAGGAAGGAGATGAGAAATTCACTCTTGAAGATAAATGTATGTTACCTTGGAAGAATTGAAGATTCTACACAGCAAGAATAGAAAATAAGCATCCTGAATCAAAACCTATGAGGAGAAAATGGGTTCTTTAAATAAAGGTTGAGAAATGAATTTAAATAGCATGATGAGATCACTCAACATCTTTAAACTTAGGTGTGTACCTTTGTTGAAGAGATAAACAGTAATGATGAAGATTGTGCTAAATATAAAATAGAGATGGAGTCTTTATGGATGAAGCTAGATAAAATTATGAGCAATCTTGAAACATATCAGAAATATGAGAATAGTATAGTTGATATTAATGACCTATTGATCAATCATAAGGTCTCAAATAACAAGTTAGGCCTAGGGCTATATGAAGATGTTTATAAGTATAATAATATTGAGAAGACATTAATGATAGGTAAGGAGTCTAATCATGCTAAGGAGAGTACTAGTAAAGAAAAGAAGAATGATAATATGAATAAGGACAACTTCAAGATCTTAAAAATTCCAAATCAAATCAAGAAACCTAATACATTAAGGTATGATAACTCCTTTAATGGATACTATTATTCTTGTCATCAGTTTGGTCATAGGATCATTGATATCAAAAGAAAATATCCTAGTAAGAAATTTGCATGGAATTATGAGCAAGATAATGACAAGCATAAATAATATCATCACTCAAGATAGTAAATAGGTCCACAATAAAATCATGACATCTTGTGCTATATATGTCAAATTATTTGTCATATTGCAAGATTTTACAATGCCTTCATCAGGAGACCAAATGATCAGGTACATGAATGGGATAATGAAACTTGAAGGAGTTATCATGTAACCCATACATAAGGTATGAATAATCAAATAAACTTAATTTATTTCAAGTTTCAAGAGAAAATTCATATATCAAGGTTATGTAGGAATGGTCATAAATCCAGCTTAAAGAATATCAATTCTAACATGAGGAAAAGAATCCATAATGAATGGAAACCCAAGGAGGTGAATGAAAACTAGGTTAAATATGGATTGATCATCATGAAAAAATAAGGTACAGGTTTAAGTGTCAAGTAACAAGCCTTATCTACCCAAGGGGACAATAAGATCAAGTAGGAGTATGAGTCAAAAGGTAAAAATGAAGTTAAGAACCCAATCAAAGTCAATTTGATTATGAGGCAAGACTGCAAGTCAAGTGAGATCATGGAGATGTGGGAGTATCATGAATTTTGGGACCTTTAGTCCTTTTATGAAAAATGGGTCTCTATATATATGCTTCTTAGTATACATCTTTCATATGTAGAAGCAATTGGGTATGCTCTAGGTGATGAACAAAGTACATAGTTATGTAGTGTTGTTGATTGGTCCTTAAGACCAATGAAATTTGGGTATAGAATAGATTATTTTTTATTACCTAATATTTTATTGATCATATAAGGTCATTGGTGAAGGGGGAGAAAAAATTTCATGAGCTTTCTCCATTGGTTTGTGATGAAAAACTTCAAGAAATTTGTTCAGGGACATTGGTCTTAAAAGCATTTTTAGTCAATTTTTTATGCTTGGTTTAGAAGGTCAAATAATTAATAATGAAGGTAAGGTTGATATTTAGTGTGGAAAGGAATTTTTCAAGTGTATTTGATGTGTTTAGATGTGCTCAGCTAGTCAAAAGAGTCATTCATGACCATTTGTTCAATTTGACCATTTTGTTCAATATTCACTACCTAGTGTGTGTTCATCTTGAAAAAGTGATGGATTTGAGGTCTATGAATCTAAAAAATGGTATAGGCTAGTTGGATTTGATTTTTCCATGTGAAAAAAGTGTTGAGGAGATGTCATAAGGCTTCCATGATCTAATTTATTTTGGCAAAGTGACTATTCTATACATAAGATTTGTATGCACAGTTTGATTGGTTATAGGTGTCAAATTAAGATTGGTGAGTGTTAAACATGAATTTGTTACATATAAAGGTGTATTAACCTAATATAGGTGTTATCTATGTGGTGTTAAGGTTTGAATATCTTTTGAGATCAAGTTGAATATTTTTGAAGGCTCTCAGCTATGACAGTCATTGCTTAAGGGCTAGTAGGTCAAAACCCATTTCATGGATATATGGGTTCCCAAAGGACTCACACCTCAAAAATTGTCCAAAAGTGTGTATTATTGACCTCTAAGTGAGAGATAATTTTTGGGAGCTGACATTGATTGGATGGTGGTGAGTTGACCTTGGTTCTTTTTGATTCCCTTGGTTTTGCACCATATAGATTGGTAACCTTCCCAAAGTCGTTGAGATATGAAGATGCATAATATATTTAAATGGCCAAACGGGTTCACAAATTTTATTTACAATCATCTAGAAGTGTATAGGTTGACCTATGGTTGAGCTTTTGTGCAAATGGAGGGCTAACTGGTAGGTGGGTTTATAAAGGAGCTATAGTGCAAAGGAAGAGTTGTATGATGATTATGGGCATGCATGAGGTATCATATGAGTGTATTATATATATAAATTTTTAATCCATGAGTATGAATACACAAAAATTTATGGGCTTTTCACGGTTTAAGTAGGGCTACTAGGCCTCTTAGCAAGGCTAATGTGAAGAACAATGATTTTTAGTCATTTTCTTCAAAACACAAAGGTATGGTTGTCCCTAAATATGTCTATTAGTTAGATTTATGCATCATATATGTTTTATAAATATCTTTAATGTACACTCTTCATTCTATGGGTGGCTTATGAGAGAAAATTTGAAGGCAACTATGAAATTTCATCATGGTTGGAGATGGTTTGAAGGTGATCAAAGGGTACCCAAGTTTATATGACTTAGGGGGAGTCCCTCTTAGTTTTATCAAGGTGTGATCACTCTTATTTGTTTCATATTGTTCATTTCTTCTTCATAGAGCTATGCATGGTCAAAGTAGAGCATTGTTAATGAGCAGGTCTGAGGTAGTCATACTAAGAAATGGTATGCATAGTGATAAGAGGGTTTCTATCATCTCTTAGAGGAGATCCCTTAATGATGTTGGATTTGAAAAAAATTATAGGTCCTATTGGGTGAATATTTTGTCAGCCATCTAACTGGTGACCAAAATAGTTCCTATCACCACAACATAGGGAGATTGGTCATCCAATGTTGTAGGTTTACCACATCCAAAGGGGAAAAATCTCTCCTCTCATCAAGGGGAGGTTCCCTATTAAATATACAGAGACTATACATTATATATATAAGCAAAAATTAAGACACGGGGGTAGGATAAACCATCCATCTCTCTTCTTTCAGAGATGATGCTAACAAACAGAGGAGAAATCCTAGGTGATTGGTGAAGGTACTTCTCTTTTTTTAGAAGTAACATTCATCCAAGAGCCAAATCCCTTCCTAGATAGTGGAAATCTTGGTGAAGCGACATAAGGCACTTCTCTTCTTTTATAAGTGCTTGTTCTTGCAAACAACAAGAATCTTTTTGGTAGTGACAAGTAACAGGGTGCCACGGGCGTAGCAACCAACAATCTAAGATGTAGCACAAAGTCTCCACCTTGACTGCCCAAGAGTGAGATACGAAGAAAAATGGGGGAACAAAGTCATCCCAAGGTCCTTTACATAGAAATAAAAAATAAAAACACACACTAAAGACAATTTTAGATAGCATAAAGTCTTCCACAACTGACTTCAGGACACCTTCCTGATTACTTCCACTAGTTCTGCTTGTTAGATCAAATAACCAAGAATGCTCCTAGGAAACAAACATAAGAATAATTTCCTAAAATAGCACAAGCTATAACATCACAAAGTCTGCAAGTTACTTGCTTTCTCATTCAAATAAAATAATATGAACTACAATTTGAGCTCAAAGTCTCAGTATTCACCTTTCAATTTGGGTAGAGTTTTACTTCTGGTAACAGGAAGATCTCCTTTGTAACAAATGAGAGATTACAATATATAGCACTCCAAGAAAGACTTGGGTGCTTATTTTCATGAAAAAGGTCCATGTTGTAGTCAACATCTTCAATGTGCCTTCAGTTTTGTCTGAAAGGACCATGCTGGAAATAGTGCATTGCCTCAACTATGGCGTGTCCATTCATCTAATGTCTCTTCCTTGGTATGGACTATCTGGTCCTTTCTCTGATGTCTACACAACTGTCCAATTCACCATTACTTCATGGAATAAAAATAAGCTTGCGTCCTTGATTGAGTGCGCTCAGAAGTCTACTTGATCCACTGTTTCACCTACTAGAAATAACTCTTTTAAAGATATTTTTGGTCCTTTGGTCTTGCTCCTCTCTTCACTACTTAAGTGCTTCTTTTCTCTCTAGTTGAACCATCGCTTTAATTGAACTTGCCTTTGGAATCGTCCATGTTGCTTCTTTGTCCTTTATAGCCCTTCTTGTCTAAGTCTTTGGGGGGTCCTTTCTGTGTCTTTGACAAGTGGCAAGTTCTGCTGTTATGAAACTCATTAGAAACTTATGAAAAATGGGATCCATGACACGTCTTGCTTGAGCAACTTCAAAAGGGGAACACAGATGCAAACACTTGTCACATTCCATTGAGTCATAACACGTGGAGGCTTCTGCTCTGGTTTGTCTTTTTACATTAGGCATTTTTTTGTAGTCTTTTCTCTTCAGTCGGGCTTTTCCTTTGGACAAAAGTCTGAAGGAATTCCTTTAGGCTTTGCCTTAGTCATTTTCTCATGGAAAATACTTCCAAAATAATTCTAACAGCTCTTTCTCTTAATAATTTCCTTCAAAAAAAGTCTAAAGGAAATGTTCTCTGTCAGTCTTTGAACAAACCTGAAGTAATTCTATCTTTTCGGTCAGTCACTTGGTTCTTCCTTTGAGTGCTGCACTTTCTTTAAATTTCAATGGATATTCCCTTACTTTAAATTTAACGTCCACGAGGCTATCAATGGTCGCTAGCTACTTGAGCCATGTTGAACCTTAAACCTTTGAACCCACTGAAAGTACATTGGTTCATTGGTTCATTCTATCTCTTTTGTTCCATCGCTTCTTGGTTCAATCGCTTTTCCACTCCTTGGGTGAACCATCA
This sequence comes from Torreya grandis, assembly GCA_037957365.1. Taxonomy (NCBI): domain Eukaryota; kingdom Viridiplantae; phylum Streptophyta; class Pinopsida; order Cupressales; family Taxaceae; genus Torreya; species Torreya grandis. The sequence continues at coordinate 1,199,120 of JARHVA010001532.1, read as the reverse complement.
GTTGAACCACCTGTTTGCTGCCTCTCTCTTTGATAGAGGCTACCTTTGATTTGAACCCATGAACCATTGAACTTTGAACTCTTTCGGTTCAAGGTTCAATCAGTTCATTAGTTCATCCTTTTGATTTGGTTGAGTCTCTTTGATACCATTGAACCAAGCGCATTGAACCAATTGGTTGTTGAACCCATTGAACCAATGAACCAAAATGGTTTAAGGTTCAATGGCTCAATGGTTCAATCCTTACTTAGATGCTTGCCGATGGACTTTTTTGATTGAACCAAGGCACCAACCCAATCTTGAAGATGGCCAAGTATTGGAAACTGGTTCTTTTGATTGACTCACCTGCAAAAGCCTCTGAACTTGCTAATCCCTTTACTAAAAAAGCTTGAAAAAGGAGGAATTTGAAAGCTCAAAACAGATTTTGAGAAGGGAAGAGAGAAATTTTGGTCCTGTAGGACCAAGATAGCTCATATGTTGTTCCAAAAATGAGTGAAAACAAAAAGAACAAAATAGAAACCAGAATCTCCAGTGCCTTGAAGTGTGCCATTGGGCTATGGAGTCATGCTACCCAAAAAAAAGGCTCTAGGTGAACTTATCTGATACTTCAAGAATTGAAGTACTTCAGACATTGCTCTTTGTGAGGCAAATAAAATGGGATGTCATCCTGATAAACTAGCAAGAAACCATTCTGTCCCCAGAAATGGTGACAAGCAAATGGAGCTCTCCACCAGGAAACCAATTTTCTATGTCTTCCTCTTGGCTTTTTCTTCTTCTTGCCCCATGGTAGGACATGGTCTTCAAACTAAAAATCGTAACTCCTTGCTCTCTCTGCGAAGAGTTTTTTTGTTGACTTTTGAATATAGAAGTATAGTCCACCATCATAACTTGCTATTCTGCTAGTTCAGTCCAGTACATATTTTGATTATCATCATTAGACCCCTGACAAACCATCAACTCAGCATCTCCTTTGGTGTGAACGCGTTTGATATCTTCATCCTGAGTAGTCTTCAATTCGAGCAATAGAGATCTACATCCAACATGAGTGGAAGAATTGTTGCCATCAAATTCTAGGATCTAAGAATCATCAGAAGTTGATCTTCTATTAGATTTATCTTCATCATAGATGGAAGATCCTTCTTGATTTATACTATGCCCTACCAATTCTTCTAATGCCTGATTTGGATCAAATCTTGGATTGCCAGCTATGGGACTTTGATCAACTGAGACATGAGCATCCTTTGTGGTCAAGGAATAATTACCCCTGCCTGAAGGCTCAAATAGAATTTGAGCAATAGGGGCTTACATTTGGGTGACCACAATTTTTGCCTCAGATAGGTCCACACCTAGCTCTTCACCAATGTTTAACTGCTCAAGATTGGCTTGCAGGGATTCAAACTCAATTATTTGAATTTCAGATTTCTTGACATGATCAACATGTCAAATGACTGAGATGGACTTGTAAGAGAGGATGGGAGTTCATCCTTTTTGTTTTTGGGAGGGGGAGGATTGATCTGCAAAGTTGAAGTAGAAGGTGTAGAGATGTTTGATGTACTTACTTCTTTGGAAATTATCGGGTCCTTTGACTGGAAAAGAAGAGGGGTTATCTACTTAGCAATTGGAATTATAGGTTGAGTTCATTCCTTTATTCTTTCTTTGTCAACTTGCTAGACTGACTGATTCTCAGACTGGGTGAATACTACGTATGATTCTTTGAGTGCTTTACCTTCACTTTTGGGTTCATCCTGGTAATTTAGGAAACCAATGTGGGAGTCGCTAGCTGATTCTTCTAGATCCTCCCTGAAGAGATCAGCACCATTTTCTTACTCGAACTCAAGTTGGAAATAAGAAACATATTCTATTTCTAGATATCCAACTGCTGAGTTGGTTGGAGGTGATTCAAAGGCAAGGTTCCTCTATGGGGAAGGAAGATGATTTGGCTACCCTTGACTTCTGGCAGCATTTATTTGATATGGCTAATTGGGGAATGTCCTCCTTGGTATATCTTTATATAGAGGAGCAGAAGATATACCTTGTGCCATTTTCCTTTTCAAGGCTATCAATTCATTTGATAGCTTTTGTACCATTGGGTCAGTGGTGATTGTGGGTGAGTATTCAAAAGATGAAGAGGATTTACCTCTATTTGGGTCTCTCCTTATCTTTCCTACCAAGATAAGGTCATCTTCTAGCGTAGTATCCAAGTCTTGAGCAACCTCAAGGTCTATGTATTTAACTCGTCTCAATAGAAAACTCACTTCAGGCAACTGTGAGTTGATGAAGAAACACATGAGATTCTGAGGTGTCGACTGGGCGATCATGGGAATCCTATGCCTCAGCTTGTTGAACCTAGCAATAAAATCCCTCATAGGCTCATGAGGTTCCTTCATCTAAGTGAGATGGGCTAGCAAAGTATGCACATCCTCTATAGGCTTGAACCTGGCTTCAAACTTAGCTTTGAGTGTATCTTAGTCAGTCACTAATCTAGCTTGTAGATGGTAGAACCAGTTTGCAGCAGTGCCTTGTAGTGTCTCCACGAATAGCCTGACCGCTATATCTTCAAATTCCACCCCTATTACACTGAAGGCTATGCTAAAAGCTACAATGTGTTCATCAAGATGAACCTTCCCATCACCACATAATTTGGGGAAATTCTTCCTTGAACTATGTGGAAGCTCATGCAGAGGTGGAGTCAAGTTGAGTGGGCTAAAAGATAGAATTCCTTTGGGTTTGTTCAAAGGCCGACATATAACATTTCCTTCAGAATTTTTGTTTGAAGGAAATTATTAAGAGAAAGAGCTTTTAGAATTCTTTCGAAAGTATTTTCCATGGGAAAATGACTAAGGTAAAGCCCGAAGGAATTCCTTTGGACTTTTGTCTGAAGGAAAAGCCCGACTAAAGAGAAAAGACTGCAGAAAAATGCCCAATGAAAAAAGATAAAGTAGAGCGGAAGCCTCCATGTGTTATGACTTAGTGGAACATGACAAGTGTTTGCATTCGTGTTCCCCTTTTAAAGTTGCTCGAGCAAGATGTGTTGTGGATCCCATTTTTCATAAGTTTCTAATGAGTTTCATAACAACGAAACTTGCCACTTGTCAAAGATGCATAAAGGATCCCCCAAAGACTTAGACAAGAAGGGCTATAAAGGTCAAAGAAGCAACATGGATGATTCCAAAGGCAAGTTCAATTAAAGCGATGGTTCAACCAGAGCAAAGAAGCGCTTAAGCAGTGAAGAGAGGAGTGAGACCAAAGGACTAGAAATATCTTCAAAAGAGTTATTTCTAATGGGTGAAATAGTGGATCAAGTAGAATTTTGAGCACACCCAATCAGGGATGCAAGCCTATTTTTCTTCCATGAAGTAATGGCAAATTGGACAGCTGTGTAGACATCAGAGAAAGGACCAGATAGTCCATACCAAGGAAGAGACATTAGATGAATGGACACGCCATAGTTGAGGCAATGCACTATTTCCAGCATGGTCCCTTTAGACATAACTGAAGTGCATTGAAGACATTGGCTACAGCATGGACCTTTTTCATGAGAACAAGCACCCAAGTCTTTCTTGGATTGCTATATATTGTAATCTCTCATTTGTTACAAATGAGATCTTCCCATTACCAGAAGCAAAACTCTGCCCAAATTGAAAGGCGAATGCTGAGACTTTGAGCTCAGATTGTAGTTCATATTATTTTATTTGAATGAGAAAGCAAGTGACTTGTAGACTTTGTGATGTTATAGCTTGTGCTATTTTAGGAAATTGTTCTGATGTCTATTTCCTAGGAGCATTCTTGTTTATTTGATCTAACAAGTAGAACTAGCAGAAGTAATCAAGAAGGTGTCCTGAAGTCAGTTGTGGAAGACTTTGTGTTGTCTACAATTGTCTTAAGTGTGTGTTTTTATTATCTATTTTTATGTAAAGGACCTTGGGATGACATTGTGCCCCCATTGTTCTTCGTATCTCACTCTTGGGCAGTCAAGGTGGAGACTTTGTGCTACATCTTAGATTGTTGGTTGCTACACCCTTGGCACCCTATTACTTGGCACTACCAGAATGATTCCTATTGTTTGCAAGAACAAGCACTTCTGAAAGAAGAGAAGTGCCTTCTGTCGCTTCACCAAGATTTCTACTATCTAGGAAGGGATCTAGCTCTTGGCTGAATGTTACTTCTGAAAGAAGAGAAGTACCTTCACCAATCACTTAGAATTTCTCCTCTGTTTGTTAGCATCATCTCTGAAAGAAGAGAGATGGATGGTTTATCCTACCCCCGTGTCTTACTTTTTGCTTATATATAATGTATAGTCTCTGTATATTTAATAGGGAACCTTCCCTTGATGAGAGGAGAGATTTGTCCCCTTTGGATGTGGTAAACCTACAACATTAGACGACCAATCTCCATATGCTATGGTGATAGGAACTATTTTGGTCACTAGTTAGCTGGCCGACAAAATATTCACCCAATAGGTCCTTAGGATCATTAGGGAAACCCACTTTGGCATTGTATCAAAGGGGGAGAAAGTGTTTGTAAAGGGAGAAAGAGTTTGTACATAGTTTTATTGTTGGCTTTGAAAACATTTATAAGTGTTGACATCAATGACAAAGGGGGATATTGTTGATTTATTTTCAATTATGTCCATAAGGTGTAAAAGAGTGTACATGAGTTGATTTGTATACATCATTCTTAATGACAAAGTGTGCCTTAGTGATCATGCATGGATCTTGTTGTGTTTGCTTGGTTAGGCAAGTTGATGGATGTTGGTTATGAGTTGACCATGTTTGAGGGGTTATATGAGTGTTAAAGAGTGATTGGTGTACTTGTGTAAGTGAAATTAATTAATTATAATAGCCTTGTGAAGGTATAGGTTCTCTTAGTCATCTTGGTAGAACTTCCTGAGTAAGTAGATTGATGACATCGACATTCACAGGTGTGAAGGTGTCAGAAAAAAGTGGTCACATGGGTTTGTTTAGATTTGTGCCTAGATCATGTGTTTCAAATTTTAGGTCTTGACATGATTCATATCAAAATTTATGGTAGTGAAAATTTGGTTTCTTAGACAGATTTCACAATTTTCCATAGTCAAAATTGCATTAAAAAGTGACCATTGGAATTCAAATATTTGAATTTACAAAGGAAAACCAGTCTGCATTGTTTTGTTAATAAATTTTGATTATGGATGAATTTTATTTTGGTATAAAAATAAAATTAGTATATAGCTTCAAGGTAATTCTAATAAAAATGATTTGGAGGTTTTACTGGTTGTACACTTGCATTTATTATGGTTCAAAGTTGATTGGGGTTTTGACTATCTTTTGCAAGTGACCTGAGAAGGGTGTTTGAGTTTTTCTTGATGGTGTTTGGATGTTTTAAGGTGAATTATCTATTGGAGAGTTTTTTATACTCCTTAAGGATTATCTATATGGATTTTTGAGGTTTGACCAATTTATCTTCAGTCTGATCAATTGCTTACAAGTTGACTTTTGTTTCATTCATGGTGTTTTCATGTACAACACAAATGATTGATAGGTTTTTCATATGAATATGTGTGTAGTGATGAATGTAATCACTTTAGGGTGAATTAGGGGTCATATGGTGATGACTTATGTGCTTTGAAGTGGCCTTGTGTTCCTTTTTATTCTTGGTAAGTGCTAAAGGGATGAATAGGTATCCATGAAACTATAAGGGCTTCTTAAGGTCTAATTGGAAGGTAATGTTGCTTAAGGGTGATGTAACAAAGATATGGATGACCTACATAGGTGAAATTTATCTTATTATAATTTTGATATAATCCTTAAGGGTTAATGTATGTATTATGGCTGACCAAGTAGATGGTGATCATGAAGGCTCTATAAAGAGCATAAATAAACATAAAGGTTTATAGAGTTGACAAGCAAAGAATATAAAAGGATGAGAATGTTTGGTGGATATATTGAAGATCATAGAAGTGTGAGGTATATGTGTGTGACCTAGAGGTCATATTTATGATGTTGTAATAGTGTTCTTGTAGGTTTGAAGAATCAAGATGAGCAAAGAGGTGTAGAGTGATCCAAAAGGTTATTTTGGATATATTGCTTTTGTGTGAAAGCTTGAGAGAGTGTGAAGGGTTAAAGAGATTTTTTTATTAATTATTTCTCCATCAAATTAAAATTTAATAAGATATATAGAGGTTTTGATATCAAAATATGTTGTGTAGGTCCTCAAAATCTAGGATAAGTGGGTGCTTGTCATGCTTAGCGGTTGGTGCTCCTTATGAAGTGGGTGATTCACTAAAGTCTCATATTTGTAAATATATTATAGGATTGTATTCCACTTGTTTGTATACTTGAGAGTGGGTATTATTCTCCATGAGGGTTTCCCACATAATCCATGTGTTATGGGTGTTAATCTTGCATAGTTTCCTTTGTTCTTTATAATAATTAGTTTATATGCTTCATGAATGCTTTTATTGATTGGTTAAGAATTTTAAGTTTTGAAATTTGAATTGAATTGCTTGCATCAATGATTCACCACTAGTGATTGTACCTCTAAGAATTGGTATCAAAGACATAGCATTTTTAAAAGTTTAACCACTTGAAGGTAGTCAAAGGTACAATGGGTATTCGTTAAATTCAATGTGGTTTATCTACTATGAAAGCACCACTATTCAACGGATCCAACTATGGTTTTTAGACTACAAGGATGAGGACCTACATCATGTATCTAGGTTTTTACATTTGGAAATCTATTATAGATGGTTATTCCACACCCCCTACTCCTCAAATTCGTTTAGCTGATAAGAAGTTGAGTGAGAGGAATTCTAAAGCTATTAATGTTGTCATGTGTGGCCTATCAGAGGCTGAGTTCACCAAGGTACTCCATTGCAAAACTTCCAAGGAAATCTGCAATAAATTGTGGATCATCTATGAAGGAGATTTAAATGTTAATTTGGATAAATTATAGACCTACAAAAGATAATTTTAGGGCCTCAAAATGAATAAAGAAGATAATGTGGCATCCTATCTTCTAAGGGTTGATGAGGTGGTAAATGTGATTAAAGGTCTTGGAGAGGAGATTGAAGAAGATACAATTGTACATAAAGTATTAAGGTCTCTCACCCTCAAGTTTGATTCAAAGATTTCTACTGTAGAAGAGAGAGTCATGATCTCACCAAGATGAAGATGGATGAATTGCATGGAATCCTTACTACCTATGCCATGAGATGTAATGAGGACAAACCACCACAGAAGGAAGCAACCTTTAAGGTGATCAAGGAGTCAAAAGGCAAGAAGAGAAAGTTAAGTCTTGAAAACTTTGATCTTAATGAAGATCAACTTGAAGCCATGATTGCAAGATAATTGAATGTAGGATCAAGTAAATATTAATGGAAAATTACTTTAACTATTTTTAATATGGTAAAGTTGGTCATTTTGCATCTAAGTGCCCAGCTAGAGGCAATTCTGAATACAAGGAAGCTCATAAAGAATCTCATCAGGATGATCACAAGAAATCTGAGGGTCCTAACAAGTAAAAAAAGTTATTCATAAGGATAAATGGTAGGAAGGAGTCATACAAAGGTAGTAAGAGCCTTTACCATGAAGAAGATAGTAACTCATCTATTGAAGAAGATGGAAACACATCAGATAGTGACAATTCATCTCATGAAGAGGACAAGGAAATGTTGTTCATAGCTCCTGGGGATGATGAAGGTGAAGTCTCTTTAGGCAGAGATCTCTTTGGTGGAGATATCTTAGGGGAAGAAGATGAGTAAGTCACTCTTGAATATAAATATTTGAATACCTTGGAATAATTGAAGCTTCTACAAGGCAAGAATAGAAAACAAGCATCCTTGATCAAAACCTATGAGCAACAAGTTGGGTTCTTTGAAGAAAGGTTTACCAATGAAGTCAAATAGAGTGATGAGATCACTCAACATCTTGAAACTTAGGTTTATACCTTTGATAACGAGATAAAGATTAAGGATGAAGATTGTGTTAAATATAAATAAGAGATGGAGTGTTTGTAGATGAAGCTAGATCAAACTATGAGCAAGCTTGAAACATATCAAAAATATGAGAAAAGTATAGTTGATCTTGATGACCTATTGAGAAGTCAAAAGGTATCAAATAATAATTCAAGCCTAGGGTTCGATGAATATGTTCAAAAGGATAAGAAGATTAAGAAGACAATAATGACATATCAGGAGTCCAATCATGCTAAGGAGAGTACTAGTAAATACAAGAATAATGAAAATATGAATAAGAAGGACAAATTAAAAATATGCAAAATTCTATATCAAATCAAGTAACCTAATACATTAAGGTATGATAACTCCTTCAATGAATACTATTATTATTGTCATCAGTTTGGTCAAAGGATCATTGATTGCAAAAGAAAAGCTCCTAGTAAGAAATGTGCATGGAATTATGAGCAAGATAATGACAACCATAAAGAAAATCATACCTAAATATAGTCAACAGGTCTAAAAGGAAATCATGACATCTTGGGTTATAGATGCCAAAGGATTCGTCATATTACAAGATTTTGCAATGCCTTCATCAAGAGACCAAATGATCAGGTACATGAATGGGATAATGAAACTTCAAGGAGTCATCATGTAACCCATAAAAAATATATGAAAAATAAAAGAAACTTCAATTGTTTCATGTTTCAAGAGGAAGGTCATACAACAAGATTATGCAGGAATGGTCAGAACTCAAGTTCAAAGAATACCAATTCTAACATGAAGAAAATAAGGCATAATGAATAGAGACCCAAGGAGGTGAATTAAAACCAGGTTCAAAATGGTTTGTTTATCATGAAAAAATAAGTTAAAATTTCAAGTGTCAAAGATAAAGACCTATCTACCCAAGGGGATAATAATATCAAGAATGATTCTAAGTTAAAAGGTAAAAATGATGTTAAGAACCCAGTCAAAGTCAATTTGATGATGAGGCAGGATTGCAAGTCAAGTAGGATCATAGAGGTGTGATAGTATTGTTATTTTTACGACCTTGAGTCGCTTTATTATAAATAGGTGTCTCTACCTATGATTCTTAGAAGACATCTTTCATATGTAGAAGCAAGTCTGTGTGCTCTAGGTGATGAATAGAGTACAAAGGTATGCACAGTTGCTAATTGGTCCTTAAGACCAATGTCATTTTGGTATAAAATAGATGATATTTTATTACCAAGCCTTGTATTGATAATATAAGGTCATTTTTTAAGGATAAGTAACAAGTTCATGAACTTGCTCCATGGGTTTGTGATGAAAATCTGAATGAAATCTGTTCAAGGACATTGGTCCTAAAAACATGTTTTAGTCAATTTTTATGCTTTGTTTAGTAGGTAAAATCATGAATAATGAAGGTAAGGTTGATATGGAGTGTGGAGAGGAATTTTTAAAATGTATTTCATGTGTTTAGATGTGCTTAGCTAGTCAAAAGAGTCATTCGTGACCATTTGTTCAATTTGACCATTTTGTTTAGTATTCAGTGCCTAGTGTGTGTTCATCTTGAAAAATTGATGCATTTGAGGTATATGAATCTAAACAACGGTAGAGGATAGTTGGATTTGATGTGTCTATGTGAAATTTTTATTGAGGAGATGTCAGAAGGCTTCCATGATCTTTCTAAGGTGTTTTGGCAGAGTGACTATTGTGTACACAAGCTCTACATGCATAGTTTGATTAGTTCCAAGTGTCAAATGAACATTGGTGAGAGTTCAAAGTGATTTTGTTGAATATAAAGGTGTCTTGACATATATAGGTGTGTTCTAGGCGTTTTCAAGGTTTGAAGATATTTTGAAGGCAATTTGAAGATTTTTGAAGGCTCTCGGCTATGATAGTCCTTGCTTAAGGGCTAGTAAGTCAAAACCCATTTCATGGATCTATGGGTTCCGAAAGGAACCAGACCTCAAAAATTATTCCAAAAGTGTGTATTGTTGACCTAAAAGTATGAGAGAAGTTTTAGGAGCTGGTATTGATCAGAAGGTGGTGAGTTGACCTTGTGTCTTTTTTATGCCTTAGGTTTTCCACCATATGGATTAGTAACCTTCCCAAAGGATTGAGATTTTAGGTTGGATAATCTATTTAAATGGATAAATGGGTCTCAAAAAATTATTTATATTCATATTTAAGTGTATAGTTTGACCTATGGTTGAGCTTTTATCCAAATGGAGGGCTAATTGGTAGGTTAGTTTGTGAAAGATCTATGGTGTAGAGGAAGAGTTAGATGATGATTCTTGGAATTAATGAGGGGGAATAGGAGTTTTATCCAAATATTAAATTTAAATCCATGAGGATCCATACACAGAACCTTATGGTATCTGTAACTTTCATGTAGGGCTACTAGGCCTCTAGGCAAGGCTAGTGTGAAGAAAAGTGATTTTTGGTCATTTTATTCAAAATATAAAAGTATGGTTGTCTGTGAATATGTTTATTAGTTTTATTTATGCATCATGTATAATTTAGAAAGAGATTTAATGTCCACTCTTAATTTTATGGGTGGCTTATGAGAGAAAATTTGAAGGCAACTATGAAATTTCATCATGGTTAGAGATTGTCTAAAGGTGCGCAAGGGGCACCCAAGTTCATATGAATTAGGGGGAGTCCATATTAGTTTTTTTGATGTGTGATCACTCCTATTTTATTCATATTATTCATTTTTTCTTCATAGAGTAGTGCATGGTCAAAGAAGATTGTTGCCAATGAGCAGGTTTGAGGTAGTCATGATAAGAAATGGTATGCATAGTGATAAGAGGGTTTATATCATCTCTAAAATGGGATACCCTCATGATTTTGGATTTGAAAACATTTATAGGTCATCAAGATCAATAAGTAATCCCACTTTGGCATTGTGTCAAAGGGGGAGAAAGTGTTTGTAAAGGGAAATAGCTTGTACACAGTTTTGTTGTTGGCTTTGAAAACATTTACAAGTGTTGACATCAATGAAAAATGGGGATATTTTTGAGGTATTGTCAATAATTTCCTAATGTGGTCAAGAGTATCCATGATTTGATTTGTATACATGGTTCTCAATGACAAAGTGTGCCTTAGTGATCATGCAGGGACCTTGTAGTGTTTACTTGGATAGGTAAGTTGATGGATGTTGTTGATGATTTCACCATGTTTAAGTGGTCATATGAGGGGTAAATAGTGATTGGTGTACTTTTTAAAGTGAAAGTAATTCATTGGAATAGCTTTGTGAAGGTCTAGGTTTTCCTAGTCATCTTGGCAAAACTTCTTAAGTAAGAAGATTGATGACATCAACATTCACACGTTTGAATGTGTCAAAATAAATTGGTCAAATGAATTTGTTTATGTTTGTGCCTAGATCATGTGTTTCAAATTTCATGTCTTGAAATTATGCCTATAAAAATTTATGGTAGTGAAAATTTGGTCTCTTAGGCAGATTTCACTAGTTTTCATAATCAAATTTGCATTAAAAAGTGATTGTTGGAATTCAAATATTTGAATTTACAAAGGAAAACTAGTATGCATTATTTTGTTAATAAATTTTGATGATGGATTAATTTGATGTCAGTATAAAAATAAAAGTGGTAAACTTTGAGGGTAATCTAGGAAAAATGATTTGGAGGTTTATATGGTCGTACACTTGTATTTAATGTGGTTCAAAGTTGATTTAAAGTTTGACTATCTTCTGCAAATGACCTGAGAAAGATGTTTGAGTTTCTATTAATAGTGTTTAGATGTTTAAAGGTGAATTATCTATTGGAGTGTTTTTAAGACTTCCTAAGGATCATCTGTATGGATTTTGGAGATTTGACCCATCTATCTTCAGTATGATCAATTGCTTACAAGTTGAATTTTGGCTAAGTCATGGTGTTTTCATGTACAAGGAAAATGATTGATAGTTTTGCATATTCATAGGTTTGTAGTGATGAATTTAATAACTTGAGGCTATATTAGGGTCATATAGCGAGGACTTATGTGATTTGAAATGCTCTTGTGTTCCTAGTTTTTCTTGGTGAAGTGCTAAAGGGATGAATAGGTCTCCATGGACCTATAATGGCTTCTTAAGGCCTAATTGAAAGGTGATGTTACTTAAGGGTGATATATAAAAGCTATGGAATATGTATGTAGGAGAAATTTTTCTTATACTAAGTCTAATATGGACGACCAAGTAGATGGTGATTGTGAAGGCTCTATAAAGAGCATAAACAAAGATGAAGGTTTCTACAATTGAAAAACAAAGAATAGAGAAGGGTGAGCATTCTTGGTGGATATGTTGAAGAGAAGAGAAGTGTGAAGGATATGTGTGTGACCTAGAGGTCATATTTTTGATGTTGTAGCAGTGTTATTGTAGGTTTGAAGATTAAGGACGAGCGAAGAGGTGTAAAGTGATCCAAAAGGTTTTTTTGGATACATTGCTTGTACGTGAAGGATTGAAGAGAGTTTATATTCACTATTTCTCCATCAAATTTAAAGGACATCAGAGCTCTGGAGGTGATGATATTAGAAGGTATTGTGTGGGTTCTCAACATCTAAGATACGTGTGTGCTTGTTCATGCTTAGGGGTTGGTGCTCCTCTAAAGTCTCTTTTTTGTAAATATATTATAGGAATTTAGTCCACTTGTTTATAGGATTAAGAGTGGGTTTTATCCCCCATGATGGTGTTGATCTTGCATAGTTTCCTTTGTCCTTTGCAATAACTAGTTTATATGCTTCATGAATGCTTTTGTTTATTGGTTAAGAGTTTAAAGTTTTTGAATTGGAGTTGAATTTTTTGCATCACTGATTCAACCCCCAAAGTGATTGTACCTATAACACTAAATTCATGAGGAATCCTTTAAAAATATGCATAGCTATTTTTTCTATTAGAAGTATGCTTCATATTTTGATGAATTAAAGCCATTTGCACATCATATTATTATAAAATATTAGGGCCAATAATATATATATTTTTCATGTTGTACCAACCAAAAGTAGTTATACATTTATGCCCATAAAAAGCTTCAAATGGAGCCATTTTAATCACAAAATAAAATTAATTATTACAAGTAATTTAAACTAAATACATGAAATATTTCAATCTGATTTGTTGATCCATAACATACATTCTTAACATGTCCTCAATCATTTGGTTAAGTCTCTCTATTTGACCATTCATTTCTAGGTGATATGAAGAACTAAAATTTAAAAGTGTTCCAAATGTTGCTTTCAAAATTTTCAAAAATATTGAAGCAAATAATTTATTTCTATAAAAATAATGGCTTCTAGCATGCCATTCAACTAAACTATTTCTTTCAAAAAGTATTATACAAACATAGAAGCATCATCAATCATATTGCCATTAATAAAAGAATAAAATTCTATAAATTTATCAGTCACAACCAAGATAGTGTAATGTTTACTATGAGACTTTGGTAAACCAAAAATGAAATCAAGTGAGACAATAATCCACTTACCTTGTGGAATTTCATGAGGATAAATCAAGCCTCATAGATGGCAATGCTTAGTTTTTACCTATTGACATTTCAATCATTTTGCCATAAAATCAACAACATCATGATTTAAACCTTTTCAGGTAATATGCACTCATCAACTATACCTACACTTACTTCATGATAAAATTCATCAGTAAGTCATTATTCTAAAATAACAATTCTAAAATTAGATTACAAAATAGGCAAGGTAGTGAGATAAATGTGTCAACTAAGAGCACCAACAACATGATTCTCCTTACCTTTAAAATATCAAATGTTCATATCAAAATTACTCTTAAATTCTAACCATCTACACTGGCGAGCATTAAGATCATCTTGGGTGAACAAATATTCTAGGTTGCGATGATTAGATTTAAATTTAAAATGCTTACCTAGTAGAAAATGTTTCATTTATTTCAAAGTATGATCAATAGTAGTAATATCTAAATCATGCATGGGATAATTATTTTCATGATCCTTTAGTTTACGTGGCTCATATGCCACAACCTTTCCATCCTGCATAAGTATTCCACCAAAACCCTCCTTAGAGGCATCAAACTAGATTTCAAAATTACCATTAGAATCTAGAATAATAAGCATAGGTGATGTAATTAATAACTCTTTAAACCTCTTAAAATATTATTTATAAGCCAAAGTACAAATAATTTTATTACCTTTGCATTGGAAATAAGTAATGTGGTTGACCAATTTGGAAAAAAAAATCACAAACCTTATATAGTAACTAGCCAAACCCATAAAACTACACACTTCATGTACGTTGATAGGGATAGGCTTCTCGTGAATAGATTTTATCTTTACTGGATCTAAAATAATTTCATCCTTGGAAATAACATGTCCAAGATTATGTATTTTAATTTGGAAAAATTCTCATTTGAAAAGCTTCCCATAAATCTTATGTTGCCTTAACCTTTACAAAATTAAATGTAAATGATGTTCATGCATAACTAAATTCTAAGAATAGATCAATATATTATCAAGTAAAATAAGAAATAACTTGTCAAATAATCCCTAAATACAATATTAATAAGATTCATAAAAGTAATAGATGTATTTTTCAAACCAAAAGATAGTACCATGAACTCGTAATGACCATACCAAGTATGAAAAGTTGTTTTATAAATGTCTTCTTCCTTAATGCGAAGATGATGGTAACCTAATATCAGATCAATATTTGAAAATACTATTGCATCCTTCATTTGATAAACCAAGTAATCTATCCTTGGTAAAGGACAACGATTCTTGATAGTAACCTTGTTAAGCATGTGATAGTCCACACATAGCGTAAGTGTACCTTTTTTTTTCACAAACACAACGAGAGCAACCTAAGGAGACACACTTAGTCTAATGCTTCTATTTTATAATAGTTCTTGTATCTAAACTTTAAGTTCCTAGAAACCATCCACATTCATACAATATAGAGCTTTAGATGCAGGGGAAACAATGCAAAATTAAAATCACACCTAGAAGGAAGTCCAAGATTTTTTTAAGGAAAAAAATAAAAAAATTCATTCATAAAAGGAAAATTTTAATAAGTGGTTTTTTCTTTGAGTCTATTTATTTCATTTTAAAAATTTATAGCCTTTTAGCATAGCCTTTTTCAACTACAGGGCTAAAAGTAGCTTTCTCACTTTAAGTTTATTAATACCTTGAATTTTAATAGTTTTTTACAATTCATCACAACATTGAACCACTTTATCACCATAGTAAAAAGTGGATTTATGTTGTTTCAACCAATCTATTTATAGAATAAGAACATAAGACCCCAAAGGTGATAAAAATAAGTTTCTTCTACTTCAAAAAACTCCTAAATTAGACTCAATTTTCTCTAAGCATTCAAAAATGTGTACCCTTTTGCCTATACCAAATTCAACCTCCCATAATCATATTAAACTAATAAGATTCACTTTACATTTACAAAAAACATTATGTGAGACAAAACTATTAGTTTCACCATAATCATTTATAACTGAAACTAAAAAGCTAGCCAGATTACCTCTGATTTCAAAAGGGGTGTCCTAAAATTTAGCATTCCTATTATCTATAGTTACATAAACTCTATGATTAGTTGATTTTCCTAGTTTAAATTTAGGATAGTCCTTTTGGTAGTGATTATCATCATATTCCCAGCATACTACAGTCTATTGAGGTGAAATGGGCATAGTGTTTGTACCTATGGTAGGTAAATTATAATTTTATTGAGTCTAATTTTTATTGAATGACCTACTTTTAGAAGAGTTATAAAACTTATAATTTTTATTTTGGCCTTGAAACCTATTAAAAACACTATTTCTCCTAGTAATTCTACCATTTTGATCAAATTTATTGAAATTTTTGGGGGAATGAGAAAGTTTTTTCACTTTAGACTATTGTCTATTTATTTTAAAATATTGTCTTTGTTTGTATCGAGACCTTTATTTCACTTTCTCCCTATGGGCGGATTCAATGGAAGCAATAAAATTTTTATGGTTTGTCATATTGATGTCATGCATCAATATTTAACTTAATCCAAGTTTAAAATTTGTTACTTTAGTTTTTTCATCATGCATATGGTTCACACGATGTAGAAAATTCAAAAAATTATTCTCATATTTGGTTACTGACATATTTTTCTACATTAAAAACTTAAAATATGTCATCTTTTGCTCTTTGAAATTGGTACTAAGATACCTCTTGAGAATATGACTATCAAAATAGGCTAAGTAAGTGTCAAATGTTAATAACCCTGTAAAGCATAAATATGGTTCCACCAAAGAACTATAACTCCAATTAGCTGGAAAGAAGTTACCCTTACCTTCACATTTAAGTGCATGTTATGTAGATTGAAGTATTTTTATAGGTTTACTATCCATGCATCAGTTGCATCACCTAGTTTTTTAGCTAAAAATGTATGGGGTGGAATCTTTTTAAGATCTTTTATTATGGGATAAATCACAGTTAAAGGCATCTCTTGGATTACTTGTTCTTCCACTTGACCTTCATCTAATTGAGGTAATTATTCTTGTGGAACATCCATTATATTATTTGACCTATGTTCTTGGGAATCTTACTTTTCAAGGCATTCAAATCCATTACTATACAATTGAGTACTTCTTAACTAGAAGTAGGATTCCTTCTAGTAGAATTTATATTGGGTTTACCAACATTGTTAACATGAGGTTTTTATCTACCTAGGTTAAGGTTTTAAGATCTATGAACTCTACCTATTCCTCCAGCTCTTTCTTTACCTTTTCCTCTACCAAGATGGTCAATTACTAGGTTTTTATCATCATAGAACCCACTTGATCTAGTTCTCACCATCCTGAGGTGAAATAAACAATAGTTTAGGTGGGCAAAAGTAGGAAATTTACTCCCAAAGTTATTTATAGCACATAACCTGGAATTTGATACCAAAATATAAACCTAAAAAAATACAACTTCAAGTTACTTAATGCCATTCAAACCTAATGGAAGAAACCTATCTTGTAAAAAATGTGATCATGTCCATAACTATGTTATACCAAGCACAAGTATTTGCAAAAGGTTAAAAATTCCTATGGATGATATTAGGAGGTTATTTTAACAAATCATTAATCATACTGGGGGGTAACTATGTACTAAGCATACATTCATACACTCAAAGATGAACACTAACTATGCCATTCCTAAAAGGATCAATACCGATTTTTATCCCTGACTGAAATATTTCACTTGACATAAATGAATCTACATTGTGACCATGCAGGTAAGCTAAGATTTAACCAAGGGTAAATTCAATATCAAGATATGTTCACAATAGGTTAAGACAAAAATAATTAAATTTAAAACATAAGAATCATCATATTAAGCTTTTGCATTTAGTTATCTACATAATTATAGAAACAAGGCTTGAACTTCAATTTTATTTCGAAGAATAATACAATGTAAATTGTTTGACATCCTTCCAATAATACATGTCATGTGAAGTCATTATCCATTAATTACAACTATCTATTTATGTCATCGTGACTTAAGATAGGATAATTTCTCTCAAGGATTTAAATGATAACATACAATCAATTTATTAAAATAATAGAAATTAGTTAATGTAAAATGTCAATTCTTACCATTGATGAACATTACCACACATGTGGATATTACATCAATTAGAATCACCTCCAAAACAAATTACACATCATACTCTATTTCACAAAATTTACTCATGTGTATGTATTGACCATATTATATTCCATATAGTAATAACATACTATATATATTATGTTATTCAATTGGTCTATTTACAATAGCATAAAGAATGAATATTCATCAAACAAGTACTTAAAATTTTCACATTATTTTGATGTTTCAACAACCATACTTATGTTTTGCATATTGACAACTTAGATAAATTCGTAAATTCAATCAATGTTCCAACTAAGTCACTTGACACATAAGTGAACTTATTATCACTTAATACATGAAATGACTCTTTTGTTTCACAAAGGCAAGATCATACAAATATATTTATTTAATAGATTACCTTATCAATTTATTTCTTCTTTCGTGTGTGACTTAATAAGATAATTGAACAGAAAAGTAATGAAAGAATGTAAGACACATCATCCTACCTCTCATTATATTCAAAAATTGAGACAAGATTGATAATTATTCAATTACTATAATATTGCTGATTAATATCAACTAACATTATCATGGTATTAATGAACTTACTATCACTAGTCTGAATATTGACATGAAAGAAAACAAGAATATAATCCATTTTTATAAATTTATAAATTATCTTAAGAAGATATTGAGATTACTCAAAAGACTCAATGATAAACAAGAATCCATTGAGAATATAACCTACCTTAAATAAAGTCAATAATAAGATCAATATAACTAATACTCATGTTATAATTTATTTTCCTTTTGTTGTATACAAAAGGAAAATAAATAGAACAAGTTTAAAATGAATTTACAACTCCTGAACATCGATGCATATTCTAAAAAAAGAATTATAACTTGTTATCATTGAACACAATTAGAGTGGTAGTTTAATATATCATTTCCACTTAAATATATCAGTTTATATCTTGTAATAATCTCTCAAGATTAAGTAACTTTAACATGTATAAACCATGACTTAAAATAAATTTCGCATAAATAAGAATTATAAAATTATATGAATCAGAACTTCACTCTATGATGCTAGGAATACAAATCCTAATAATATGTAAACATCATACTTATAATTTATATAAGTTACCTTTTAGAAAATTACAATTTCCTAAGATTTAATAAACAATTAATTAGTGCATCCCAATCTATTAGTATTTCATTCATTTTAGAAAATGATAAGATAATGGACCTACTTAGATTTTGACACTAAATTTATTTATTATATATACTTTTTAAGACATAAGAATTATCTATTATTTTTACAAGTCAAGTAATAGGTCCACTTGTCAAAATCCAACATGCTAATTTAAAAAATAACCTTAATCATTGAAATCAAAAGATTACATTCCTGTAGGGTAACCATTTATTAACATTTACAGTTGTAGGTAGGTTAAATTAACATATAAGTCTATATTTAATAACATCATAAATAGATGTTATGATCATTACATTATCTAAAATACATACAACCAAGGTTCATTTTAAGAGGCTTTACTGGAAAACCTATTGGAAATATATGGTGAATATAGAGAAATTTGATTCATGGGCATCTGAGGGCAACAACAATAAAACTAGATGGTCATATCGAATGACACACTAGTGGGTGACCTGTGCATCTATTCTACTATCTGGTTGCCCGATTAGCTCCCTTACTCTATAAATACTCACCTCTCTCATTATTTCTAACATTTTGTAGAATTGATTTCTCATCCTCTTGGAGAGAAAATTCATTTTGTAGCCATGGAGAGAAAATTCATTTTTTAGCCATGGAGAGAAAATTCATTTTTAAGAACCTACTATGTCTAGACATTTTAAAACTCACACAAAAACCAGATGTGTACAATAATTGGATTCATGAATACAACTTAAGTGGCCTACTCTACATGCCACAATATGACATAGACACCACACTTTTAAGAATGCTCATGTATTCATATGACCCTAATGAGAAGATCTTCACCCTACAAGTGGATTATAGAATGATATGATTTCGTACTTCACCACAAGATATTCATAATCTCATAGGAATTCCATTTCAAAAGGTAACCCCAATGAGTTCCAAATCAATACTGATAGAAGAAGATGGGATTTTTTGACAAAAAAATTTAATTTGCACATCGGTCAAATTGGTATGTACTTATAAATTTGTTTGAATATTCAAAATTCAAGTTTCAATTTTTACAACCTAAAATCCTCTTTTTCTCTTTCATTTTAGATATTCGAAAGAGTGATGTCCATGTCGAAGATGTTAGTTAGCCTTTTTAAAAATTAATGGTTCAATTTTTCCTAGCCAAAATAGTATTGTAGTGAAAAGCAATAGATATTCCCTATTGGGAATTTTTTTACATTGTCCATACTATTTTCAAATATAAATTTGACTGGTGCTCTTTCATTTCCTCTAGATAAGGATTGAATTAAATTCTACTGCTACCAATCCCAGTTCCACTATTTCTTGTTCCAATTTTATTTTGGTATTGTACTACAAGGCCTTCTTTGACCTCCAAAAAACACAAGGTCTAATAGTGTTGGATCTAAAAATGATGACAAACTCTTTGTCTATGGATGATTAGGAGGTTAGTTTTTTTGTTCATTTGTTGATCTAGATTCCAGGGTTTAATATTTGTTTATTTATCATGGTTACCAAGGTAAATATTAATAATTGTTTAATCTTTATTTATTAAAACTTACAGGCAAGATTGCGTGCCTCATGAAAAAAAATCTACTTCAAAAGGACAATGGGCAAATGCAATTGAAGAATCTACAGATTCAAAGTCTGCAGAATCATTCATGACATCTTATTGAAATTCAAAATGTCCATGAGTTTCTTCGGTGTCATATCCACATGAAAGTTTTATATTTAAAAATTTCAAATGAGATTTTAATTTTCAAGACTCAAGTGCATTATTTTAGTTATTTTTTTTCTTGTAGTTGACTTGATAAGAATCTAGATGGTGGAACAACCACCACTACAACAAACAATAACATCTATTGTGCCTTCTTGACCCTATGTGGAAGGTAATTTACATTGCATAGTTTGTTATTTTTGCTTTTTAGATTATTATTATTATTTTTAGACTAAAAGTTTGCATAATTTACTAGCTAAAAACACCCCTATGGATATCACTCGCAATACATCACGTACATTAGAGGATATATTGTCTCCAAATACAAGTACTAAACTTTTCATTTCAATTTTGCATATAAATTTATTTTTTAAATTTATTTATTTTTTAAAATAACTTATATTTTGTAGGCCATCCTTTATTTATGAGGAACATTATGTCACTACCTTCACCCATGAATGCATTTCACGAAAGGGGGAAGGTTCTTCCATTAACACCACTACAAAAAACCACAATACTATGATTATCATGTTCTCAATTCCCCTCTTTTTCTATTAGAGGTTTATCGAGTGCACAAGGATTGACTTCTTTGCCAAAAAATGATCTTAATGATGAATATCTAGGGTTTGAAAGTGGCGCTAATGTTGGAACTGATTTCAATCCACATGATTTTGTCCAAGGAGAAGAAACACATGTTCATGTGACTGCTCAATAAGAATCTTCAAGCACTTCATAAGACAGTCCCACCCCAATAGATAATGTTGTAAAGTCTAATGATGCCCTTAGGTCTTTTCCACTGAGAAATTTGGTAGCAGATAGTATCACTTCTAGTCTTCAAGAGGGAGTAATTGATGAACTAAATAATCTATGTGGGTGGGAGGTTTAGGTAAAGGCATTGATAAAATAAATAAATGCCCATTAACACAACCACTCTGAGTGAGAATTTTTTTTGCATTGGTGCAACAAGAACTCGTAAAGATTGATGTTTTGTTTGCCAAAGATAAATATGGGTTAGTTACTATTTCTAATACTTATAATGATAATGTGTTGACTATCATGCTTAACTGGTTGGAAAATTTGAATGCAGAAGCCCAGGCATATTTTAATAAATGGGTGAAAGACATCAACCTTATTGTGATTACGAATGTGGAGAAGGCAAAAGCTTTGGTAATGTATATTCATTTTTAAAAAAAATCATGTCATTCTTAGTTTTGTTCACATTTAATTACATTACATTTTAAAATGTAGGCAAAATATGAGAACTTGAAAAAAAGGATGAGTTCCTCAATGTGCATCTAAAAAATACATAAAAAAGTTTACAATCTATCATTCAATTCAAGGATAAGATTGTTCTATTGAATAAATAGAACAACACACTACCAAAAATCATTAAGGAACAAGGATGGGATATCGATGCCTTATTTAAGTAGACAGTTGCTGATCCAAGTCTACTTTCTATAGGAGATGCTAGAAAAGAAGATAGGGAAAATATCAAAAAGCTTAATGTAGTGGATTTGGATATTGAAATGGTAGGGATATTGAAGGACAATAGTGGCATAGAGGATGTTTTGATTAAGAAAGTAGTTGAGAAATAAGATAAACAAAGTGGTTGAGAAACTACCCGAGTAATTGAAAATCTATTTTAAACTTTTATATATTTTTAAATAATGTTTTCTTTTAAAATATAAATTATGAATGGCAATTTCAAGTTTGTAGATGCGGTGATCAATTTATTGACTTTAATTACTTGATGAGCCACATAGATTGTAATTTCAATTTTCATTTTATGATGTTTTAAACTTGAATGGTGTTAGGTCACTTTTTGATATTTTTAATGCACTTGTGAAACTCACATCTCAATATAAATATATTAATTTTAACATATTCCTTTATATAGTGTTCCACCTAACAAAATTATAATATATTAATCTTATGTAGTCATCACTTAGCAAGAAACACATAAATGTATTTCAGAAAATGAATAATATTTCTTGCATGTTATGATAAAAAATGAGTTATTTTCTATGAGAGATATCTTCTTTTTTATATTTAGATTGTTTCTTGAGTAAAACATGATTTGAGATGAGTTTGAGGCCATTATAAAATCACATTCATGTTTGGTATAGGTCTATGTTGAAGACATTACTATGATAATCAATAATAATGATGATTCATCAAAGTTCAAAATATGCATGATTGATTGTGATCATGAACTATAGAAAGGGTTAATGGATTGTTTAATGTTGTGAGGATGTTTAGATAGATAAAGACTCATGAAATAAATTTAATTCATATGAAAATTGGTATAAATAAGAGGTAAGGTCTTTACAAATCTGTGAAAAGGTTATATTTTATTTGATCATTTTATTCTGAAAAGAATAAGTTTTAAAGACTCTAACAATTGGACAACTTTTTAAATATAGGTTAGGAGTAGATAGCCTACACTACCCTATAGGTAGGTAATATATATGCCCTATTTAGTACCTATATAGGGCATACATGGTAGTATATATAGAGTATATAGGAGCATATATGAAGTATATAGTCCTATATACAATAGTGTGTGTGTGTGTGTATCACAAAAGTGATTTCATTGTTACATAAAATATCCAAGGTTTAGGACTATGTTCATTCAATTTCAAGAATTTATAGAATTAAATTGAAACCCTAAGCCAAAAATTAAAAAGGAACAAGTATTGTTCAAATTAAAATGTAGGTTCACCAAAATGTTTAGACTAGAATTAATTAGAATAAATAATTAACCCTAATGTGAACTATAATGTATTTAAATTATATAGGAAGTTAAATAATAGATCATACAACAAATATGAAAAATCTATATACTTTATAGAAGTCATAAATTGATAAAAATATAAGTTATGGCTAGGGTTATACAATTGTACATGCAAATTAGTTAATTTCAGTTTGTGTTATATTTTAGTCAACTATAAAAACATGAAGACATAAATGATTTAGAAAATAAATATCCACTATGTATTGTGACAAGGTCAAATAAGATAGATAAGATCATAGTGCATCATTATCTGACACTAAAACTTTGTTTAAACACACTGTACACTAGGTGTAAAAATATGGGCTCATTTGCCCCTATTTATAGGGGACCTATTTTCAGATAGTTGTTTTTATGTAATAAAAAAAATAGATCTATAAAAAATATGTATCAAATACATAAAGAACCATATTAACCTACATTGTTCCCCCTAACACAATCACAATATATTAATATTTTACATTCAACACTTAGAAAAAACAAGGAAATGAATTTCAAAAAATGTATAATAATTATTGTATCTTTTGATAAACATGTGAAATTGAATTCAAAAACTCTATTTCTAAAAGTATGATAGTTGAAAGAATCCTCCACAAACCTGATCATCGGCAGTGACATTTGCATCTGCCGTTTCAGTTCCATATTCAATATCATTGTTTACATCCTCTTTCTTTGTCATTGTATTACTGATGCCTCTTCTTTCAGTTAGAGAACTCCATGTTTCCATAGCTATTTTATATGGAAACATATCCACTGCATAACATGAAACCTATAATCTCAAATAGGTTTCTAAATTTTTATCCAATTTGTTTCAAAGTTTTGACTTTATGAATGATAATGCATTGAATACTCTTTCATCTTCTACTGAGCCCAGAATCATTATTTGACAGAGCTCATATAAAAAATATTCACTTAGAATTTTTTGTAGTATACTACTAGGATAAAGTTTTTTCCATAGTCTTGTAATTTCCCCATTCTCTATTGGTTCACTTAGAAGATGATATTGTTCAAACATTGTAATGACAAAATGGGTTGACTGAGAGTCAGTAAATCCTTTCCCAAAATGCTTTTAATTTATACTCCATTCACCTCTATAGATATATATAAATGCATTACAAGAGAGTGCATGTATTTTTGAAATAAACTGGTAACCATATTTTGACTATTATTATTATTCCAAAAAATGGGATTGATGACTGCCATTGCCTCCAATAAATCATCCCTTTTAAAATGATCTCTAATCTCCATAAATAAGTTTTGGGAAACTCTACTTAGTTTCATTCAGGTTTTAGATAGAACATTATCATACAGAATACGTGTTATGGGTAGTTCTTTGGATTCATCTCCCACTAGATTAGGTATTTTATAGAAAGTGTGCATTGGAATCTCCTTTCCATTAACACTGAAATAAACATGATCATTGATATTCAACTTCAAGTAACTTTCAAGGTTTTGTAAATTAGTCAAACATTGCAAACTACTAAAAACAAGGCCTTGAAACATTTCATTCAAAGTGTATAGTATGTCTAGAGATTGACATACTCATTTTCTCTGCTGTATGAAGTCCATAATATAAATAGACCTCTCTTGAGCATGTTTCATTAAACAATTCATTTCCTTCAGCGTTGTTTTTAAATTTATTAAACGGTATAAAAAATATTTTACCTTGTCAATTTCTCTATAATATTTATACATGAAACCTAATAATGATGGATATTCTTCAAAAATTTGGCAAGCAGGTTCATACATAGAAATACACCTTGTATCAACATTCTTCAATAGTTTCTTACCATCAGTCACTCTTATTACAAATTTTTGGAACTCTAAATTTTTTTTTAGATTACTTGACATATAAGCATGTTGGTCATAAATGAGCTCCTCCACTTTGGCCACATTAACAAATTTTCTAACCATTTTATAGGAAAAATTCATCATATGAGCCATGCAGTGAATTGGAATCATATATGGGGCAACTATTATTTTTAGCCAAACACACAAACCATTTTTATGCCCCTGTATAATTAATGCACCATCATCCGCAACACACACCACCTTTGTAGCTATTGCATAATCATCCATTCCAGCTTTATCTTTCAAATTCAATACAACCAATTTTTGAATATTTTTTACATTGTAATTCTCTACCATTTTATGAACTAGTAGTAGATGAGGTTTCCCTAAATAGTTATCAAAAGTATACACATGAATGTAAACCTAGGCTATTTTGTCAATTATTGTGACCTCATCGATGGACAGTGTGATAAATAGTGATTTCTGAACACTTTCTTTCAAATCTTCAATCTCAACCATTGCTAGACATTTTGCCATTTCCCAAGCACTGTTATCTGACCAATGTGATTGTGGAATATATAGAAATTTATTATGTTGAAACAAAATATTTTAACTAAAAAATCATAAATAGGTCTACTTTTTTTTAGAATATGGTATATGATATAGAACTATATGTATTTTGCCTTCAGATGGGACTACTTAACTTTTTTGAAATTTTCTTCAATTATTCCCCCTTTCTCCATAAGATGTTTTCAAAATTTCTTATCATTTTCATGCTCTTGTGCATATATTACATGCATGCATTCTTCTACAAGTTTCCACCTATGTGTTCTTGTTATCACTCCATCTAGGTGCTTCACTATCTCATATAATTTTCCACAATGTTTCTCAATCGTGTCTAATTTCAATTGTATTCCATGTTATTTTCCTATTTTCCAGTTACATATTGTACATCTGCATTCTTTTGGAGTATTATTAGCATTTTTAGGATCTATAGGTTCTATGAAGGGAAATTTTGTCACCAAGTCCACCTTAAAGGACCTTCCAATTATCCATCTACTTCTCTTCCTTTGGGAAGATTTTTGAGTGGAGGTTTCAACTAAACATTATGTTTGCTAAGATGCTCCAATATCTTTTTCCACTTCAGTGTCATTATCATTTTCATCAAAAACCAGAGGAGTGTCTTTGAGTGGTAGCATGTCATCATCAAAAAAATCTTTAGGGTGTGATATGTTATTATGGTTGATTCTATCTTGTGAGATAATAGTTGGGATTTATGCATGTAAAATTATTTTAATATTACTAAACAGTTAAAGTCAAATTTATGACAAATTAAGAAAATAATATATACCTAGATTTTGAGTGAATTACGATTATGTGGACTTTTTGGTTGGATATTTAAAATAAGATAATATGGATGATTTCTCTAATGATTGGCCTATATTTTTACCATTCTCACTAGTTTCCATGATGGCATGTACTTTTCAACTCTATTGTTCGATACTCCCATTTGGTACTATCATCTTATAGAAGGGTTTCACCTCTAGTTCACCAATTCCCCCACCCAGAATTGCCATTTGGTTTTACTATTTGGCTATATCACCTAACTTTCCATTCATCATTAGCTTTTAGATCTACTATTTAGCTCTGCCATCTAGTGTTATTGTTCAACAATTTCATTTGACTCTATCATTCAGATTTTCCATTTGGCTCTATTGTTCAGCTCTATTATTTGACTATGTCATTTGGCTAGGTCATTCGACTATGTTGTTTAGCTAGGTCATTTGGCTGGGTCATTCAGCTATGTTGCTTGACTATGCTATTAGGTTATGTCATTCAGCTTAGGTATTTGACTCTATCATTCAATGATGTAGTCTAGCTTGTTATTTGGTACTATCATTTATTTTCTTCATTCATTACTATTGTTCAGTTCTGTGCTCCTTTGATTATGGTTCTACTTTTCCCTTGGTTGGTATAGGTCAGGACCTCAGGGGATCTACTATATATATATATATATATATATATATATATATATATATATATATATATATATATATATATATGTATGTATGTATGTATGTATATACTGAATTTAAGTATACTTTTATATATCATTGTAAAGGGTTAGTGATCTGACACCCCTAAAATAACATCCCTAAAATTTTGGTGATCTAGTTCCATTTGCCAACCCTAAAAATTTGCCAAAACCAAAATACTAAAAATTGAATATTCATGAATTAATGAATATTCACTGCTAAAAAAACCTCGCATATAACTTATGGTCTTAGAGACATTGATTTATATCATGTCTCTATACTAAACACAAATCTCAGTATAAATCAAATAAATAGAGAGAGACCAAGCACTTGAATCATCTTACCAAGAGAATCATGTGAATATCCCACTCATCTTACCTAATGGGCCTCCCATCAGTGGCCCTAAACCACCCTATCCATGAGTTGGATGTGGAGTTCAACAAAAGGGTTCATAGAAGAGTGAAATCAAAACTAATATTTTTAGCTTAAGAATTCAAGAACACAAATGACTAATAAATAATTGACTTAAAATAATGCATGTAAAAAGAGTACTCATTATTACTATTAATACTATCTTTCAAGTTGATAAATCTCTATTTGACTTCTTTGGGTTAAAAAATGATTGATTAAAATGTTGACTTCATATGAGATATGCATGTGAATATATCATACATGTATTCATTAACCAATAGTACTAAATATATTCATGACCACTTTTACTTTCTAATCATTACCCTCCACAAGAATAGACATAAATAGTCTAAAACATAATGATGCCAAAAAAAGACATAACCCCCAAAAATTGTCATTGAATTTACACAAAATGGAAAAGAGTTCAACTCAAAAAATTACACAATAAACCTCATACAATATCAATTAGATTCCAATAGTAAACACAGCTAGTTTGATCATCACAAAAACATTTGTTGATGAAATATAGTCCAAGTCATACGTAGGTTTCAAACTCTATCAATGAAACAAGCAAGCAACTATAGCCATATTACCATTTTATGCAATGACAATCCCAAAAATGTTCACCATAACCAAAACACATAGCTTTTCAGCCAAAACAAATCAAAATATAAAAACAACAACTAAAATCAACTCCCTTATCTTCCAAATTGATGGGAATACCTTATTCAATAACAAATCCTACAGCTTATCTAAAATGAGTCCGAAAAACCAATTCAGACATAGACATAAAAAAATAACTACAAAGTTGAGTATACATACTATATGCAAAACAACTTAGAACAATACAAATATGATCGTATTTAACTTAACATTTATTAATTGCATTATGAATTCATATTTAAGTCAATAGAATTCACAATAACCTATAATGGTTCATTATTACCTCTGATTTCAACCCATTTTGACATAATGTGAAACAACAATTGAAATAAGATCCAACATAAGGAGAAACAAAAACCACTTACTTGTTGAATGAAACTGCAATGCAAACAAAAAATGTGACTCTTTTTTTAGAAAAGCAACAATCACTTGTTCCTTTGCACCCAGGCAAGCTCTCACAAACTCCATTACATGTTATTAAAGCCCACAAAGATTGTGCATTGTAGCCACAAAAAACTTGCAACATGACTAAATAACCTAACATCATCTCTATACAAATGCAAATAGAAATTATAAATCATAATCATAACCCAATACTACTAGTAATCCAATGGCTTCCATAAAAATTTTGGTAGATTTTGGCTAGGTTTTGGCCGATCAAACTCACTACAAAGCCAAAAATACCCCAAGCAAAAATGTTTTAAGCTATTCAACCAAAATGGATTTGGGAT
The DNA here is from genome assembly GCA_037957365.1 of Torreya grandis. NCBI lineage: Eukaryota > Viridiplantae > Streptophyta > Pinopsida > Cupressales > Taxaceae > Torreya > Torreya grandis. The sequence continues at coordinate 1,170,283 of JARHVA010001532.1, read as the reverse complement.
TTGAGTCATCATGACCTAATCCCTAATTTAAGTCTAAACCAATGTTCAAAATCCAAGGTTTAATCAAACTAATGAGGACTTCATGACTCATGCTTCCCTCTTCAAGCTAAGAAACCAAGTCAATAAAAAGGTTAAGACACCATGTCCAAGCTATGCTATAGACTTGATAACCAATTTTTTTTAAAAGTATTTAATGAAGATAAATGCACATGTTCCTAACATAGATCAAATGTAAAACTCAATACGTTCCAAATGACCAAATAAAATAATGTCAATTTTACAACTATTCCACATGATGTCATAAAAAGAACAACACAAAGAGATTACTACAACAGTCAAGATGAAACCTAGATCAAGATGGAGAACATAGTCAAAGACTAATATAAAATGAATTTGATCATCTAGTAGCTAAATAAGTAAATGAACAATCAAGAAAGACGTAATCAAAATAAATCATAGAATCTCATTACTCAAAGATCAAAATCTCATCATTATCCTTTGTTCCCTTAGATGTTGAGTTCTAAATCCAACCTAGTTCATTATCCTTTTTCCTATTCCTGAAATCATCTGAATTATATGTCAACAATATCTAAATAGAAAATAATATATCACATATGACAATAATTCAAATTTCAACAACATCAATAAGTTATATAATAAACTGAACCAAATGATAATGTAAACATGTCCAATATGCCACTTAACATAATAATAAGTCTTGGCATCAACTAATAATAATCTAATAGCTACTAAAACAACTAAGAACTATACCAAGTAGTAAACAAATATGAAATCAATGTTTTTAAAGACATATACTAGAACACTCAAACTCAGATCATGACATGAATTAATTAAAATATATTAAATAATTAGATTTTCATTAATAATATTTTATTTTTCAATGAAATAATTTATTTTTTTATTGGTAAAAGAGGATTTAAGAATCGCTCGCCCTTTTTATTCATAAAATGAAAAGTAATACATAATTTATTACATTAGTTATAAAGTTCCCAAAGAAAAATGCAGTAACCAAAACATATAAGAAAATATTCCTATATAAAAATATAAAAATTAAATAAATATAATATCTTATTAAAAATCAAGAAAAAAATCTTCCAAAAGCTAAAAAATCTCCCTCGATACAAAAAAACATCATAAAATAAAAATCTTTATAAATGTTTTGTACTCATAACCAATAACCCCAAAAAAAACTCATAGTTTTAAGGCATATCCCATATAAATTTTACAAATTGAAAACTTTCGTAGAAAACAAAAAATTCTAAAATATATTGCCATAAAACATGATTATTCCAATTATGAGTAGTATCTTATATTCAATTAATAATTATTCCCAAACTCAAATTATAAAATCACAATCAAATCCATGGATTCATGTCATTGTAAAACATTATTGTGACACCTACCACCATAGAATATGGTTCTTCTAAGAACAAGTAGTATCTTTTATTATTCTCAAATTTCAGTTAGGACTAAACTTCATTTTCCCTATTTTTGGGCCACTTTCTTTTCCAATCAATTAATCAAATACGAAAATAAGGTATAATAGAAACTTAATCCAACTAAAAAAGTTCTTATTCTTTTCATTGACTTTAAATACATAGATCCTCTAAATTTAATTTTACCTTAATTATATCGAGAAAAAAGTTTCCTTGATATAATTATTCCATCTAAAACAAAAAGATTTGTACACCTTTGAACCTCATTTACCAACTTTTTTTCACAAACATTTGGTAGATCCTTTTGTATATTAAAAACCTTTTTATTAATTTAATAATTTTTATTTAAATTTATATAATTTGAAAAAAATTAAAATGGCTTTTGCAATTCTTCCTTCAACCACCATAAATGTGTCTTTTCTAAATTTATGGATTGTGTCATTTCCTATGAACTTATAAAGTAATATATAAAAGGCCTTAAAAAAATATCCCAACAAAAAGGTCAAAGTTTTAATGGACAAGGTTATTAACATAATATTCATAAAAGAAGTTTTTATCTTAAATAGGGAAAAAAATCTTTGTTCTAGACACACCAATATTTAAAGAGGAATCCAACCATCAAAATACATTAATATTTGAAGAGGAATCCAACCATCAAAATACATCAATATTTGAAGAGGAATCCAACCATCAAAATTATAAATTCAAACAATTTTAATTCAAAACCAAGGAGTAGACCCAAAGTGGGGACCTACATGAACATAATTGGGTAGTTAAACCACACCCCTAAATGATTTCATACTTGAGTTTTTCAATGCGTGTATCTTTTTGTTTTAATATCTCTTAAATACCTTTGGGAATGTACCTTAAATTTTTACTATATTATCTTTATTTTTGTAGTTGCATGTTGAACATGTTTATTAAGCTTGTCAATAATTTGAGACCTTTCGAATTTAATGCATTTTATAATATTATCATGTTCATCCTTAGAAATTATATGTGAAGAGTTTATTGTAGTGTCCGTAGTCATTATAAAAAGGTTTAAAATTAATTGGAAGAATTTAAATTAATATATAGGAAACTTTATGGTCTTGTTATCCAAAGTTTATAATAACATTAGATTTTTATTAAAGGTTTGAGACAATTTTTTTAATTATTTCTGAAAGATGGATGGATGGATGTATCAATAGATCGATAGAACGATAGATGGATGATTGGATGAATAGATGGGTGGATGGCAGAAAGATAGATAGACAGACAAATAGATAGACAAATAGATAGACAGATAGATAGTCATACAGATAGATAGATAGACAGATAAAAAAATAAATGAAAGAGAGATAGACAGATAGATAGACAAATAAATATTTAATTTTAAGTAGTTGTGAATTAAATTCAAATCTTGCCTCTTTCAACTTTGATATATATTCAATAGCCTTACTTTCCATAGATCTAAAGCACTTGGAGACTATGTCCTACATAATTTTATTAAATATTTTTGTGTATATATTTATGGGTCAACTTATAAAAATTTGACCCTAAATTTATTCTCATCCAAACCAATATCCATTATTCTAATAGATCTTTTACATCTTTGATCTTATTCTTGTGGTTTCTAATTTTAATCACGATTTTGAGAATTTTAAGAAGAAATCAGGTAAAATAAATTTCCTCTTATTTATATTAAGATGGTTTTTTAAATTTTGCATCCACTAATTTATTAAAGCAAAAATCAATCCAATTGAGAAATTTATCTTTTAATCATTAGAAAATATAAAAGTTAAGCCTCACAAAACCCTAATGAGTTAAACATTTCTCATTGCATTTCTTGACTTTCATAATTATTCTTTCAAATAATTTTAAAAAGAAAAAGATATATTAAAATTATTCTTATGTGTCAGATGAAAATGGATCTTAAAATTATAAAAAAAGAGAGTAAAGAATCTCCCCTTACATATTATATAATTTTGAATATACAAAAATATTGAAAAATATAAATTAAAAAACAAAATTATTAAATTTTCTCAGTATCACATACCTTTTCCCCAGTTTTAAAAAAAATCTTATTTGCAAAAATCTTCGTTTATTCACCACTTACCATTTCTCACCCAACTCAAAAAACCCTTCACCTCTTTATATGCTCTCTTTAGAGTTGAATACAATTACACGTCTTAATTTAACAATGCCCTCATCCCAGATGTAAGAAAATTATTTTACAATATTTTCATTGGATTCCTTAAATTACTTAAAAATTTGCATCATTCGTGCTTCAAGAAGGAACTATAGCAATTAGGGTTTTCCCTTATCATCCTTAATCAATGGACCCCCCTTGTGAGAAAATCGAGTGATTATGTAGAAGAAAAGTGTTGTTTAAATCCACATGAGGCCAATAATGTTTCAAAAGTTAAATACTAAACATAAATATGGATATGATGATATAGGGTGGGTGGCAATGGCAAGCGTATACTAATGCCTATTCGACATTCTAGATTTTCAAAACTCCAAAGTCATAACACTATTTTAATCATCGACACACTTAGCATAATTCAATATAACATTCTATTCCTATGCCAAGAAAGAGGGACATTATAAACATGTAATCTATTTCTTGAGAAGTCACTTTTTTTATTACCTAGACTCTCAAACATGTACCGAAGTAAATTCCAAAAGTATTCATACGTACTAATCAATAATATGCGCCCTTTAATGCATTAGTAACAATCATTTATAGAAGTGATGATACAATTTTCAAAATGTCACCATCAAATTAAAATCCTTAAAATAATAAAGTGGGTGAAAAAACCAAATCATCGAGACATAAATGCCAAATAACCACTCCAACAACTCCCATTTCCTAAAGTGATATAAGGAGAAAGACAAATTAGTTGAGAAAGGGAAAAGGAAGGTCCCCATTTAACCTTCATCGATTGATAAAAGAATATGAATCATTAAAAACCTTGAGTTTATGTGGATGAGAGGGGAAGTGGCAATCTTCTTAGGGCCCATTGATGTCTTTTCTTCTTCTTTCCTTTTCTTCTTTTTTTTTTCAAAAGTTGAGAAATAAATTTCATTTTCCTCAAGTTTGGATTAAAAAATTATGAATCATTAAAATTTTTGAGTTTAATTTTTTTGAGTTTGTGTGGATGTGAGGGAAAAGTAGTAATCTTCTTGGAGCCATTGATATCTCCTTTTACAAAAATTGAAAAATAAATTCCATTTTCCTCAAACTTGGATTTAAAAAACTGAAAATTTACTTTTCCTATTCTTATGTAACATTAAAAATTTATATATGTTCAATAATATAATACTTTCACATCATATCATTCTATTCCACATCATCTCCATCAGCATCCTTTTTTACTTCATAATTTCCAGAAAATACTTTAATATAGGTTGATGTGCTAGTGGTAGGGTGTGATTCAAGTGAATCCTTTTTAAATAATTGATCCATGCCACTTAAAATATACTTTGTTTGTTTTCCTTTTTGTCTTTATATGTGAACAAATCCTCCTTATCTTTCCAACTTTGTAGATCAAGCTTTACAACTTCTAGAAAATTGGTATTTGGAGGAACATAGAGAACATTTCCATGAGGTATGGATTTTATAGAAAACATTTTGGATAAAATATTTACCTTCTACTCAAAAATATATTTAAGAAAATAGAGGATTATGAGAAATGCTTTATGTCTTCATTCTCACATATGATAAATTTATATTATTGAAGAATCTTAGATGTACGTAAAAAAATCTACTTAAGATTTTTTTTTTTAGTTTTTAAGATTTTGAAATTATAATATTTTATTAGAAGTTAATATAACTCTACCCAATATTACTTATTATGTTCCTTTAATCTTATTTTCAATTTTTATTCCTAAATTTGAACCTTAGTTTTACAAGAATGTAAGTACAAACACATTGATCTAAGGACTAAACCTCTATATTAATTAAATAGACCCTAAAGAAATCATTCAGGAAGTAATAAATACTATTCAAATCCACTTCCAGTACTATAATGGGTCCAATTATAATATTACCTATAATGGGTCCATGGAATTTTACAAGTAGATATATTAAAGGTTAACACTTTTTTTCATTTAAAACATTAAACAAGATTTAATCTCTAGTTGATGCAAATATAGACATAAATCTTATGTTTAAGGATAATGTAATTATTGATGTACTTATACAACATTTTCATCAGTTTTATATATAATTTAAAAAAAATCATTGATATTTTGAAAATATAAACAAATATATTTTATTTTTAAATATATATATATATATATATATATATATATATATATATATATATATATATATATAAAAGTTATTTGTTGTTTTTAATATTTATTTTATTCCAAACATTTCAATCTATCATTTTCATTATATTCCTAACATATCTTGAAAGAAAATGTCAAGAAAAGAAAAATTGAAAAGAGAAAAAGAGAAACAAAATAAAAATCAACCACCAAATTAGAAAGAATGATATTTAAAATATGTTATTTTGATTGGTTGTTAGTCTTATTCCCATCAAGAGGAGAATAGTGTATATTCATATTAATATTTTAAAATATAACACTCATTTCATATATGAATTATGTATTTTAGATTTTTAATATTTAAAAAAATATATATATTTTTATATTTTTAGGTTACTATATTAAAATATTTGTAATAATAAATCCAAATTCTCTTAAAATTAAAGACAATTTTTTTATTTGGAAAGAGACTAAAAAAATATGGGTAAAGTTTTCAAAACATGTGTTCTAAAAGTCATAAAGGAGACAAATATAGAGGATGTCCAAATTAATTTTGACTTATCTCTTCACACCCTTGGTTCTCTCCTATCCAACCCTAACTAACCTATTTCCATACCCCTTGAACACCATTCATTCTCTTATTATTCTATTGACACGCTGAGTTAGTTCAATTAAGCGGAAGATGTTTTAAGAGACAAAAATGATGAAATTTTAGTGGACCTTCATTTTATGTGATCAAACACCTTGCCAACACAAAATATATAACCCATATTTATTGGTCTGAATTCCTCATAAAGAAAAACCAGGTGAATTTAGGTTATTCATAAATGAATATGGACCACATACTATCAAGAATAATACCTTAATATACATGGATGATGATTTAATAATGGAAAGTGATGTGACTTAATTATAAAATACCCAAAATATTTATGGAAATATATGTGCATTGCCCATTATACCAAAGAGATGTGGAAAATTATGATTGTAAAATGGAAAGGTAATAATAAATAGGTAATGAAAAAAAATGTCGGTATCAAAATTCCACCAGAATAAGGGTTCAAACAAACCGTGTTACTCATCACATATGTCAAAAAGGCCTTCAATAAAGTATTCCTAAATTTATATGTTCTATATCTTATTTATTTTCAATAGTTTAACTTTAAAATGATATATTTTATTTTTTGTTAAATAATTTGTAAATTTCATTTTTTATATTTTTATAGACTAAGGTATTTGAATATATACCAAGTAAGGAAGAAGGTAAATACCTTAAAAAAAATAATATGAGGAAATTTGTCTTTATGATGTGGAAATTAATTAAATATAGATAAATTTTTTTTGGATATTATTTTTATTTTATTTTATTTTTGTTATAATTTACTTATAATTATAGTATTATTATTATTTTCATAAAACCAACTTTAAAATATTTCTACCTAATAATTACATATAAGTCAAAAAAGAGAAATGCCCGTCAACACTTTTAAAACACATTAACATTGTGAAATCAACCAAGTAAATAGTAATTACATTTCAAAAAATAAAAAATAAATATAAAGCTATCATTCTAATATTAATTTTAACTATATTTAAGATATGTCTATAAATTTAAAATTAGACATCAAAGTTCACTAAGTAAATTAATGGTATATAACATTTGATCTTTAGATATTAAATAATAATCCTATTTCTATTTATACATATTAGTATTATATTATTAAAATACTCTCCCAATACACCATTTTTATTATAAAATATTTTTTATTTTACATTAATGATATGTAACATTTGATCTTTATATATTGAATAATAATCCTATTTCTATATTTATACTTATTAATATTATATTATTAAAATACTCTCCCAATACATCATTTTCATTATAAAATACCCCTTATTTTATATGAAGTACTCATTTTCCCATAACATTTTTAATACTTATTTTTATTTATACTTTTTTCATATTTAATTTGATATTTTAAATTAACCATAAAATTTAATCATGCTACACTTAAAACCATTTTCAAAATGATTTTAAACTATGTAAAATAAAACAAGGTCTCAACATACATATTTTTATGTATCTCTTATTTTTTTATTTGCACAACGTACTCATTTTGTATTTTCATTACAAAAACTCCTCGAATCCTCATTTTATTTCCTATAGTATTCCCCTTCCTATAATATCCCCCTCTCTTTATACACAAATTCCTCCTATAACTCTCCTTCATAATTTGTATTTATATGTCCCAAAAAAATATAACGAATCTTCATCTAAAATTTCAGTGTTAAGGTATTCATACGACATTTTTACATATAATACTTAACTCAATATGAATATTAAGCAATATATATTATATGGCAATGAATTCTAAATTTTATGATAATGTTTTTTTAACTACTTTATATATAATTATATTTTATTTTTTTAAAAGAAGATAAGTTATTTTTGTGTTTGACAATAAATATAATCAATCGTTTAAGATTACAAACTAGCCTCTTACATTTCCTTACCAAATATCCTTATATTTCCTTGGGATGATGAATTGTGTACTTAGATTTATAATAGGTGTCAATTTTGAAGATTATATATTTCATTTCTATTTATTTTTTAAATAATTTTGAAGTTTGAAGTGGTTAGTTTGTTGAAGTGACCTATGTATTTAGGATGAGATATTGAGAGATTATAAGAAGTATGACTTTTGGTAAGGGTGATGATTTTGGGGGTGTTTTAGATATATGTAATTATGAAGGCGGTTACCTTTCGAATATATTTTTGACACATTTATTTTAGGTTTATAATATTATGAGAAATTTAAACTTTACTTTAAAAAAAAAAAGATTGTGTGATAATGTACTAATAACATTATAATGGGTTATTTTAGGGGTAATTATTTATAATTATGTGTTACGATGGTAATATTCATTATAGTTTTAGATTTAAATTTAGACTAAGAAATTTTAGTGATTATAATTTTGTTTTCTTTCATATTTTCTTATGTTCCTTTCTCACGTTGTCATGTCTTATTCAAAGCATCTTTTGATTATAGGTCTAAAAATGGGAGGGAAAATTGATATATATGAACCAAATCATCACTCCTTAATTTAGGATAGTAAGAAGGTTCTAAATTTAATTTGAAAAATTAAACGTGATTATATTTACTATAACTTTAAATATTTTAAATATAGTATAAACATAGATTTTTATCTCAATTTATAAAATAAAATAGTTGATATAAAATAATTTAAATTCAATATCAAAATTTTTTTATTATATCTTTTTATAATAAGAGAAATCCTGTACATGTAAAAAACAAACTTTGCAATGCAATATGTCCTTTTTATACATAAGAACAAGCCCTATATAACAAGAAAGGTATTTCTCATACTTCTTTATTGGGTTTGTGGTTGGATTTGGTATATATAATCTATAAATACATCACATGTGAGGATAGGTACTCTGTTATATTCTCATATAATTTTAAACTCCTTTTTTCTCTTGAGCCATAAATATAAACTTAATATGCCTTTATTTATTCTTAATATTTTAAAGTGTATTATTAAGAAGGCTCATGGTGGGAATGTAAAAGAGTCAACTTATCATAGACTCATAAAGTTATTAAACTAAACGATAGAAGTTATTTTGGTTTAGTTATTTCAAAGAATATTTATGTTTTTGTTAAAATATTTTTTATTTATCCTTTAGGTGGTAAGAGAGGGGAAAAATAAGGTTAATGATAAAAGAGTTGTTCAATGATGATAAGGGTAGATTTTTGAGAGGTGATTTTCAATATTCAAAGCAGGATGGGTTCATAATTTTCGATGTTAAATTTATAATAGATGAACCTATAAATATTGGTTTAAATAAGTATAAAGAAAGGGATGAGGACTAGTTTAAAGGAGATTTTATTATAATTTAAAAAAATAATAATGTAATTATTATTTAAAATAAAAAATAATTTATAGAATAGTTATAGGTTGTATGAAGGACTTATTATGTTACAAAGACACAATTTAGATATTTTAGAATTTGTGGCTAATAACTTGTTTAAATAGGATGAAGGTAAAATTGTTAATGATTCAAATCAGATTGTGAAGCTGTGAAAAAAAATGAAATAGACCAATAATAAAGTTGATGAAGAAGGTTGGATTAAATGTAAATTAATTATTAATTTAAGAGATGCATTGAATGGGCCCAATATTTGATAGAGAGGATGAGGGATTATTGACTACCAGAAAAAGTTTATGTTTGGTATCTAGAAGATCAATGGTTTAGGTTTTTACCTAATAGATTTGTATCTTTTATCTATAGAATTATGTTCTCCAAATAAATTTTTTAATTGATTTGTTTCTTATTTAGGTCATCACTATCTTTACAATATTGTACCCCCTTTTTTTTCTTATTGGAATCCTAATTCAATTTTAGGTGACATTATGATATGGGTTTTCTTGTCGTACTTAAATAAATTTGTGTGTAGAGATTTTTTTTTTCACATCCTCAATTCAAGGATATTACCCTAGGTAAGTTAATTAATTTAAATACATTGTGAAGTAGGATTGTATAGTCACACTAAGGAATGTCCTCAATCCGCTAACTTTTTTTTTATTGAAAAAGAGTCATGAAGTAGCTTTAGTTCCTGCATGTAGCCAAAGTAGTGGTTGCATGGAGCAGTTAATGAGTGATAAGGCATAGGAAAAGGAAATTTTAGAATATTTAAAAAATATATATGGAGCCCCTTTTTTAAAAAAAAACATGACTCCATGAGATTATTATTTAAGTATAAAACCTATTGGTGAAATTACTAATGAGTCCAAGAAAAAAAATAGAGAAAAATAATTGACCACGTCATTTATTAAACTATGTATTATTATATTATTATAGCAATCTCAATCCTTATATTTTCGTAGTTGATATATTTGAAACAATGGATTCAGTTATGTTTTTTTTAATAGATAACAGGTTTATGGGACCCATGCATGATAAAAAACAAGATTATATACAAAAACACACTAATCAATAGATTTTAATTTCCTTTCCATAACCTAGGTTGAGTTACCAAAAAACTTAAAATGTATTATCAAGGTGCAAATAAATAAAAAAGAAAAGCAGTATTAGATTAAAAAAAGGACATTTAAAAATCTAATCAATTGGTATGATTTTGATAAAATTTAAAGCAAAAAATTGGTTGAAACAATCCCTATCTAGTAAAATATGCTTTTTAGAAGCTAAATCAACAACTGCCACATTGGAACCAAGAACCATTGAGGCAAATATAGTGTCAAAATGTTTGAACTTGCATTTGTCTACATCTAAATGTTCATTTGAAACCACAATAACTATTTTAAGAGCTTGTCTAACCAACCATGGAAGAGAAGGGGAAATGCCATGAAACACCAGCTTGGCCAAGAATATGACCAATTTAATCCTTTGGTAGGAATGTTGAGCAACATGCATGTGTTTCATAGTAGGTAGAGGAGACAAAACACTATTTAAATGTGGGGGGAGGGGGGGGGGCGGCGGACAAAAGATCTAGACAATCTATTTTATTTCATCTAAGAAATTAGTGACTAAATGTAATCATGGAGAAGAGAGAATTTCCTCTCTAGGTCCCTAAACACAACCATTGACAAAAACCCTAACTTGTCTCTACTAGAGAAGGGTAGAGGATCTCCATGATCACCATCTAGGGATGTTATAGCTTCATCCAAATTGACTCTGAAGATTGGATTAACAAAGAATTCAACCAAGGATTTTATCTTCTCTTTGTCAAAGAGAAGGAACATTATGTTGGTAGTAGAAAAAAAGTATCCATCGAACTAACTCTAATCATGTTATTGGAAGAGATAAATTCTTCCCCAATAATAGAAAGGATAACATCAAAAAATTAATCAAAAGGAATCTAAAAGATGTTATATAGATGATAGGGTGAGACTAGACCAATGAAATCCTTTTGTGGTTTTTGGTAGGAGCGCAAAAATAAATGATGAGCCAAAGATTCTTGTAAAGTGGGCTCCATTAAACTTTGAGTAGAACTAGACAACAAGAACAAAAAGTTCAAAGCTAGAATATGGAAAAAATAATGCCAGGAAGGAAATAAATAGACATGAACTAATGATAGCCAAAATATGGTGGTAGTGAAGGCAAAGAAAGAGAAAAATGAAATTTATTACTATTATCAATGCTCAATATCATCATTGAAGTAAAATTATGATTATCAATGACAAGATCTATCAATTGGTCAATTTCAATATTCTCCAAAGCATTATCAATCTTATCTATTAATTAATCTATGTTATTACAATATGTGCGATGACATTTATAACATATGTGATGACACTTTTTATTGATGTGGTATATTTCAAAGTAATGAATTTGGTTAACACTCATTTATTAGTGTTTAACTCTCTTATAAAGGGTTTCCATGACATGGATTGAATTTGTATAGATCTGTTATGCCATTTGGAGTCAGAGAGGTAGTCTCTTAGAATTGTCATAGAAGTCAGATCCTAGTAGAACTAGGCCCAATAGGAGATCATGATGTCAGTTGAAGTTAGAAAGATGAGTCCCCAAAAGAGTACCGCCCAATGGGGACTCACCACATCATTCATCATTAGAGAATAGTCTCTCAAACCTGCTAGATATGTGAACACCCGAGAAAGCTTGGCCTAATAGAATATCATTGAGTCATTCAGAGTTAAAAAAGAGAGATTTTTAGATCTGTTACAGATATCAAAACCTAGGAGAGTCATGCCCAATGGGAAATTATGGTGCCATATAATGTGAAAATGAATTAGTTTCCACTTCTGACTTGAAAAGCTCATAATGAAGTACCAGTGGTTAACTATAACCAATGGTGTTATGCCATTAGTCCTTGGGTGGCACATCATCCTACATATCATAAATCCATAGAATACAGAACTATACTTAATTGATGACTATTAATAAAAAATGATAGAGGGGTGACACATGTATGAAAGTATGGCTAGCTGAGGAAACTCTAAGGGATGTGTCCATATTCTTACCACATGCTTGATATTAATGAAATGGGAACTAGACCTAATTGGATAGTCTTTTAAAACATCATATCACCATTGCTATAGCCATGGGGTAGTGCAGGATCATGGGTTGTAAATTTAATTCTGGATTTGGAAATAAAAGGATAAAATCTCAACACCAACTCAAATTTTCAAATTTGGAGAAAGTGAGCTGTCAAATGACATTAATGCATAAAGATGCATCCACAAGCCTTAAAATCTTAAAAGAGGTCCATTATCAATTATCAATTATAATATTGAAATCCATGCAATCATTGCCTTTTTTTTCACGTGTAGATATGTGTAATGCACAAACAAGTAAGATAGACACATTTTAACTATTAAAAAAATTAAACTATGTTTACCGTATAAGCATAATGTGTTGTTTTAAAAAATTGCAATTATAAATTTAAACATTATAATGAGAAAGAGGTAAATATCCATAAACAACTCAAATCTATAACAAAAAATATAAATGATAAAAAATGTAAACTTTGCAACAATGAATAGAGTGGGATGATCAATTTTTGAGCAAGTTATTAACAATTGGCAAAGTATGGAAATTAAAACAATAAAAAGAATTAAAATAATCACTAGATTTATACAAGAAATATTTGTTGTGGTTAATATGCCACAATGCCTACTCAAAACTTCAAAATAAATATTGCTTTGATTTTACTCAAGTAGTAACAAAAATTTTAAAATTTTATAAAAAGTACCAAGCAGTATTTGTTCACTTCTATCATATCATGTTGGTAACACTGCAAATTAATTTTCACAATAAAATGTTCCTAAAATCTATTTTTTTCCCAGAGCAAGAAACTCATTTTCCTCTATGGTAAAATTGAGTGCTCTATGTCTAACAGATAAGCTTTAATGAATGGTTTTATTTTTTGATGTTGTTAGTTCATTATCTTGTGAATCTCATAAAGCCTAGCCCAATGGAAAGTCACTACATCAATCAGAGTAAGAAAAGCCAGTGTGTCAAACCCATTAAAATTTTTAGATCCTGGGAGAGCATGACTTAATGATAGATCACTGCATCATTCAAAGTTAAAGAGGCTAGTACCCTAGACCTATCATAGATGTCAAATCCTAAAAGAACCCAACATAATGGGAACTTGTTGCATCATTTAGAGTTAGATAGGGAAGTTTTATAGACCTGTCAGAGATGTTAAAGGAATAGAACACCCAAGACAATAGAAGATCACTACATCATTCAGAGTCAGAAAGGTGATTCCCCCACTTATCAAAGATGTCAAACCAAAGAGAACCCACTGCAATGGGCACTCATCCCATTATTTGGTGTTAGAGAGGGGAGTGGCTAGGACATGTCAGAGATATAAAAAACTCAGAGAACCAAGATCAATGGGAGATCATTATATTGTTTAGAGTAAAAAAGGTGAGTCTCTTGGACCTGTCACAACCTAGGAGAGCATGTCTCAATCACAAGTTGCCACATCATATAATGTAAAGATGAACTAGTTACCACTTGCGATTTGGAAAGCTCAAAATAAAGTATCAGTAGTTAACCAAGACCAATCAAGGTGTGGCACATATTATTGGGTGACACATCATCCTACTTAGAGTAATGGCATGAAGTGAAAAATCATGCTTAGACGTTGACCATTAATAAAAAATAATAGATTGATGACACATGCTATAAAGTGGGGACTAGTGCATTAAAGTCTAAGGTACATGGTCATGTGCATGTCATGCATTGTGAGTACTAGGACACCACTTTACCTATTGTATTAACTAGGTACAAGCATTATAATGACATATTTAGATTAGTCTAGGAGTACTCTACTTCTGATAGGTAAGCTTTAATAAATGGTTTTCCTTTTTGTCATTATTATTTCATCACCTTGTGAATCTTGCATAGCCTAGCCTAATGAAAACTTTCCACATCAATTGGAGTCATAAAGGCTAGTCTTGCAGACTATCAGAAATATTAGATCATAGGAAAGCATGTCCTAATGGAAGATCATTACATCATTTAGGGTCATAAAAGCTAGTCCCCTGAACTTGTCATAGATGTTAGAGCTTAGGAAATCCCAATCCAATAGGAGATTATTATGTGATTTATATTCAAATAGAAAAGTCCCCCAGAACTATCATATATGTCATAGCCTAGGAGAACCCAAGCTAATGGTAGATCATTGCATCATTCATAATTAGAAATTCAATTCCCTCACACCTATAAAAGATGTTAAATCCCAAGAAATATTGGTGTAATGGGAACTCATCGTGTTATTCAGAGTCAGATAGGGAAGTGTAGAGGACGTGTGAAATATGTTAGAGACTATAAGAGAAGGGATTAGTGGAATATAAGTGCATCATTTGGAGTGAGAAAGAAGATTCTACTAGACCTATAAGAGGTGTTAGAGCTTGGGAGAGCCCAACTCAATTGGAAGTTATCGCATCGTATAATGCAAAGATAAACTGATTTGCACTTGTGACTTAAAAATGTCATAATAAAGTAAGAAATATCAAGAAAAACCTATTGTGGTGAGGCATGTGTCATTGAGTGACACATCATCTTGATCAAGATAAAGGCATAGAGTTAGAAGTCATGTTTAGATGGTGACCACCAATAAAAATAGAATAGATTGATGACACGTCTCAAAAAATAGGGATTGGCTGAGGCAACTTCAAGGTATATGTTCATGTGTTTTTCATGCATTCATGAGTGATAAAGACAAGTCTCCTAGACTTTTAGAGATTTCATATCCCAAAAGAGTCCTACTTGATGGGAAGTTATAGCATCACATAATGTAAAGATGACCTAGTTGCCACTTGTGACTTGGCAAGCTCAAAATAGAGTAAGAGATATTAAGGAAGACTGATCAGGGTGTGACATGTGTCCCTAGGTAACATATCATCCTATTTAGGATAAAGGCATGGATTAAAAATCCATGTGTCAAAAAGTGGGGACTAGATAAGGAAACTCCAAGGTATGTGATCGTGTGCCTGCCACATGTTTGCCATTAATGGAATGGAAAGTTGGACTAGATTGGATAAATTCGGAAAACATCCCATCACGAATGATATATGCATCCAGTGGTAGAGGATCATGTGCTCTGAATCTAATTTTGAATTTATAATTAAAAGGAGAAAATCTCACCACTAACTAAAATTTCAAATTCATGGCAAGCAATTTCTCAAATGGCATTAATGTAGGGATAGTATGCATAAGCTTTTAAAGCCTAGAGGAATCCCATTAATGGTTACCATTGATAGCTTAGAATAATTTTTACACTTCTTATTTTCAAATCCATAAACAACTTATGTATCCCATGACTTTGATACCAAAAATCTTCCTAATTTATTTTCTATTATATTTAAATGGTCGATACATCCTCTAACACAAAGCTTGGTCTTGAGTACTAAGACACCATTTTCCATACAAGCTTAACTAAATATAATCATTATAGTGACATATTCAATATAATTGAGTAAGTCCCTAGGGAGTCTAGTTATGGCAGTGACCAAGAGGATGATTATGAGGATGCCATTTGGTCCTATAAAATATGTGGAGTCTATAGAGTTTTGACCAAACTAGAGACATTTCCCTGCGCTGACCTACTGGGTGACATTTTTCATAAGGGTGTCAAAGTACATGATGGTGTTAATGATTGTGTGTGTTCGCCCACTTCTCAGCATCAAATTATTGACATATCTAGGAATAGATTTAGGGCATACTACTCCCTCCCAAACATCTTGTTCTCATATGATGCATCTATAGTATCAACCTAGATGACCAATCCTAGATCTATATTATCCTCTAGGACTAGGATGAGAACCGAGACTCCAAATGGGTGAATAATGAAAATATCAATGCTTACACAATATGCACCTTTTGAGAAGAGGTATGAGTAGGCATGATCCTTCCAATTTTTTTCAGAGATTCAAACTTCTATCATGTCAATGAGTTTTGGGTGGCCTTGATACACATGATTCTGACTAGCTCCAACATCTTGGACCTTAGAGGATCGATCAACTTCAAGTTTCTCTAGGCCATTATAGATGCCCAAAATGGGGGTAATTTATACATGATGAGATATATACTTGATGCCATATGTGAAATGCTCTTTTTTAACCCATTATATTTATAGCTTGGGTTCCTAGTGGCCAAACTATCTACATATTTAAGATTTATGGTTATTGCTTCTACTAGTATGTGCAAGACATTTATGAATATTTCTACCCAGTGGTGTATTAGGCAATCAATTAATATCCCATGCCCTAGATTTTAAAGACAATATAAGATTCTATCAAAACCATAGGGGATTAATGACTATCTAAAAAGGACATAGTCATCTGATTCATGGGATTCATGCAAGAACCCCTATACTTATCATACTACATGCCTAATTGCATATTAGAGTAAGAGATCACCTATCAATTGGTGAATGACATACTCAAACATTATGTACAATACTAATAGAAGATGTACCTTTTGTTAACTATCATGATACGAGGGCACATTTATAATAAATTTCCCTCTATATAAAAGATGGTGCATAGCTAAGATTCCTTCTCTCTGACAAAATGCAAGATTCGATATTGGGACACTAAAGGGGTGATTCGATCCCACTTGTCATAGTACAGATATCAGTTTAACATCAATTATGTCCATCAAGCTATGATGATGATGAGCTTTACTTGAATTTTTCTAATGACTAGGAGGTTCAATTATAGATAGTGGCTAAGAGGAAGAACAAAGGGAATAAGGCTCAAGTAGCCCCTCAACCACTGATCCATCTCTTGATCAACTTGTAGAGGACCTAATTACAATTTTTTTGGCCATTTCATGGAGAATATTGAATAGAATCCCACCACCTTTTTCACCTCAATCTATGCCTCTACCTTCTCCATTCACTCTTCAAGCTCCACTTCCAGGGACAACCCTAGTTTCACAAGTTCCACTTCCACTAGTAGTCCTAGTTCCTTAAGCTCTATCTTTGCCTACTTCATATGTTACTCTTGTCATCTCACATAAAGTCATAAAGAGCACCATGCCACCTTCTCCTCCTCAAGATACCCCGTTACCTTCTCTAGTTTCTCTTCAAGCCTTATTTCTACCAGTAGCCTTTATTCTTCAAGCTCTACTTCTATCAACAACCCCAATTCCTCAATATTCACATCCACCTCTACCTCCTTCCCATGCTCTCAACACTCTGATTCAACATGCTCTAGTAGTTCCTTCCACTAGGCCTTGATAGTCTCGAGTTTGAACTACATAGTACTAGTTAGCCCAAGTACAGTCTACTCAACTAGTAATATCGTAACCTTTAATATTTGATATTAGGATCAGTTCAATAGAGATTTCCTAATGAGGTACTTAGAATGTACCTATCTAGGGTTTCTTTTTCACTCCTTCATCTCCTCCTATTTTCCTTCTACTCCTTTCTCCTACCATATTTTAACTCTATGTTCTTATGGAATCTACTTTTAGTCTACTTGCATCATTTACCAATCCTTTCCCTTAATCTTTCACCCAAATACCCTTGGGTTTGAGTCCTTCTAAGTGTTGTCAGTTTTTCTTTCCTTCCCACTCCACTCATCTCACATCTTGGAGTCTTTTTAGTGCCTTCTTTGGGCATGTCCTCAATAACAGGTGTGAATACAACCTCTGATAGTCTACTGAATCTAGAAGAAACCCTCCCATCCCCCACTCTAGGCAACCTAATAGTTCCTTCTATAGTTTTAAGTCATCTGTCATTAGCTCTTTTAACTTCAGCTATCATATCTAGACCATTCATTACAACACCCATATCCAATCTAGAGAAGATGCTAAAAAATAAGTAGAGGGTGACCCATCCTTTGAATACTCTAATTCCAATAGCATGAGACTAGTGAGTGGCTTCCCAACCAACTCTCTTCCTCACCTAAGGCACCATTAGCTTCATCTTCAAACAACCCATCTTATATTTAGTATTACACTATCCATTCCCAAGACCAATCCCATCTTGAGTCAACCTGACCTAGGAATAATGATGATCTCAATTGTTCCCACTAGTTTCCCCTTCCATTCTCCCTCCCTTCACTTCCATGTCCTCGCTTCTTCCACTTCTTTCCTCTTTCACTACTTCCACTTCCTCCATCTCTCATCCACCTCATCCTTTTCATTTTACCACTATTATAGCCATACCTTGTATACCCCTAAAATCTCAAAGGATGATGCCAAGATCACATACTCCACATATGGATGTCCAGGGTGACCCAAATGTGCAATAGAGTTTTGATAGAGCCTTTAGGAGCATGAAGAGAATGTTCACTCAAAGATATGTGTAGGAGGGGAACCCAATGATATGGTAGACCCATTGAGGTTTATTTTCCCTTACTGAGGTGAGGATTTCTTCTAGGGAAGAGAAGATAGCTAAGGACCCATTATTTGTGCTCTAATATACCCATGACATATTTGATAAACTCATCAAGGACATGTAGAGCCAAGTCTAGAATCTTGAGGATCAAGTGAAAAACACATTCTTGATCAAATTACTTGGGCAGGTCAAGGATGCCCTCCTATTAATTTTTTAAATCTTAGGGAAAGTAATGGAGACATGAGCTGAGACTGATTCAATTATAGAGAAGACATAGGAATACATGGGAAGAATCACATATATTGATGGAAAGTACCAAAATCTACAGGTCATGGTCAACAAGTGGATGTTCTTAAAGCTCAAACTGATGCCTACCTTCTATTTGCCACTATACCAAACTTATGTTAGAAACATGAGAGTAGTGATGGATGAGTAGATAGCCTTGGCTAACACTGTCATATAACCCCTAAAAGAAGGAAAGAAAAAGATATTAATGAAATTTTGGGAGTTTAATATCTCAGTTTTATTCCACCCAAATGGCACTCTACTCGACTAACCAGAATTTAGAGTCTACCTAGGTCTATTCAACTAGATTATGAGGGAAAAAGTGACTAAGGTAAATCAAGAACGAGCTTGGGTGGTGGTAGATCTACCAACCTAGTGGACTATGAGCATTAACTAGGTTTCATGAGTCCAAGCCTCAATGGATAATTTTTTTTAGCTCTCTCAAAGACTAGTAACTCAAGTAGAGGTGATCTTTAGAGAGCCTTCAATGAACTTGGTCAAGCTAGATAAGGATTTTGATCTTGTAGTAGTCACACTAAAATCTAGAAGTGACCAATTGAGACAATTAGAAGTCGACACCTCTTATCCACCTCTGCATGTTTGGAGATGATTTTTATAGATTTATTGTGGGTTTATTCAATTTTATTTTGGTTCATTTTTTTGAAATATGATTGTATCTGTAATGAATGGCCATCATGGCCTAGGATGGGATCCTCATACTTTTTGGAGGTCAGCCCCAATCCTTATCTATTAATATAAGATCATATTTTATTTTATAAGTAACCAAAAAATGGTCAAAATTTCTCTTAGATTATAGCCAATTCTTCTATTTTCTCTAGCCTGTAATGGCAATCCAAATCGATTATTGTAGCAGTTTTTCATCTTTTAATAAATAAATTTTTTGTTTCTGTACGAGCATTTTTTTATGTTCATTTTTATTTCATTTGCATTTTCAAATTATAAATAATGTTATGATTTATTTAATAAACACTTTATCATGTTATGTATGCCATGATTATGATGTGAGTAGTTATTGTATTCTCTATGTAAGTTATTTCCTTCTATTTTGATAAGTAGTGATCATTCATGTGCTTACCTGTAAGTTTTCATGTGGTGTTTATGTGTTTTTTATAATAAAATTTTATTATTAATCTCTGGAAGGAATTCACATTGAAACCATACTTTGGTTTTCATTGGGCTCTCTTCACTGTATGTTTTTAGAGGTAGAACTCTAGTTAAATTTGGTCTATAGAGGTATATTTATGACACAACCACTTCATTCAATGACCATTGCATTGATCTCATTTTAGACCTAGAGGCATTATTTTATACCTTACCCTTCTCTATTTTTTGTGATAATTTAAGATCTCCTTATCTAAAAAGTATGTTTTACTGCATTGCTTTCTTTTTTTCTACTTTGTCATTTTATGGATTTCATGCAGCCACGTTGATCGAAGAGGTACCGCATCATGAGTTATCAGCTTAACTATTCTCCTTATACCTATTAGAGAAATGTGATATTAGGAAATCCCTAAAGAATGAAGAGGCACAAGGTTACCAATTGTCAATGTGACAAGTCATGCAAAGATGTTAGAAAGGTCAAAGGTATGGAAAAATTTGGAAAATGAATAGGTGATAGGTCACCAATTATTAGTGTGGGTAGCACCCTAAACTTGTAAGATGTGATGGACCCCAGGAGAGCCCATCCAAATGAAGAGGCATTGTTTCCACATATGTCAGTGTGGAGTCACTTGGACCTCTCAGAGATGTCACCCAATAGAACTAGCATCTTATCTATAATTCTTTTTTGTAGTTGAACTTTTCATTCCTATAAATTAGCCACATTCATCTAATTTAGAGCTTTACATCTAGGTATATATTTATGTATAATTAGGAGGTAGGAGCTTCTTGAGTTTAGTTTTCATGAACATATTATGTCAATCAAAGCCTCATCACCTTTGTCAATAAAATATATAAAATTAGGTGCTATAAGATTAAAAAAATAACTAGATTTTCCATTCCAATTCTTTTTTGAAATAAGATTGACACAAAAATCTAGCTTCAATGAAATACATTAGCTAAATTGTCAATTCAATCACTTGATATTACTATAAGTTTACTATATTCTAAATTTAAATAAAATGCCAAGGATTCTAATTTAAAATGATGCTAGGTAGTCCTTATCCCCTAGATATATTTTATTCATATGGTTATCTTAGTTCCATGCATGTTCTAAGTGTATACAAGTATTTCATAATCCAAACTTGATAAACATATTTTTCTCTATTGACACTAAAATCAATATAATTAATTATAAATATATGTTCACCAAGTAATAACACTTCAAATTGAAATGCATTAATTTTACCTTTTAAGAATGAATCTCAATCATAACCTTTAACCTTATCTAATGCATTGAAATAGATAATTAACTTACATCTCCAAATTATGAAACCATTCCAATTCTAAGAAGAATGCTAATACTATCTTAAACATAATAATAATTCCAATATCCACTTTATTTATTTGATAATCACATAATTTGATTTTTTCCAATATTTACATATAATTATATTATTATTGTAATCAACTATTAATCAAATATGCAGAGCAAGACACTCTGGCATCTATGCATGATTACAATGAAATTGAAATAATTTCTTTTTATACCCTCATAAATTATTAATTTGATGTTCAATAAGATAATTACCATCAAAATTAGATGTAATTAGTCCCACAAACCTGTATTTTTATATTCATCAAACAACATAACCTTTTGAAAAGAAATGCAAATACCCAAGTTCTTTCATAAATATACTAATACAGTAATAGATATCCCATCCATGTCCTGAATACAAAGATTTGACTAATTTAAAATATCATATTATAAGCCCATTTGGAAGGGATTCCCCATATTTTAAACATGGCAACAATCATGTGATACAACCATATGATAAAATCAAGGACCTTCCTTAAGGTCATTACCTTTGAAAAATACAAATTAGTAAAATAAATTAAACATAGAGGAAGAAATTACAACCACCAAAGTAGAGTTAGGGTTTCCACTTGCTTGAAATGATTACAAAAATTATAATAAATGCAATGTTAGATCCAAACACACAAGATTCCTAGAATTATAAAAAAATATTTTCCTATGAATATGAAGTTCTTCATCCATTATTCAAACCTAAGAACCTTTAAAAAATGCCATAAGTTTAGTCAGGCCATGATAGACCATCTAGAAACAAATTGTGGGTTGTTTCAAACCTATCAAACAATGTTCCAATGAATGCACTAAGTTTATAAAAAAGATTATAATAGTAATGAAATGTGAATCAAGGATCATAATAAATTTTTAAGATACTTTTGATGAGTAGAAATACAATGTTAAGACAATCCTCATGAAACACAAACCATAGCTAAGCCAAGAGACATGGTTATTATAAATAAGTTAGCTTCACCTAAATCATAAATTCAACTAAAATAATCTCATTTCACTTATTTATATTCAAAAAATGCCTTATATTATTACTAGATTTTTTATTTTGACAGTAAAATTATAGCATGCACACATTTGTAACTATGCTGGTAGTATGTGGGAACAAGAATGAAACATCTAAAAACCTATAAATTTTTTATCTTGATTTCTTAAAACTAAAAATTCCTTCATGATAAAAATCATAATTGAAACATAGAAACCAATATTAGATATATAGTTTAGACTAAGAGAACTAGAAATATGATACCCAAAAATGACTTCATCTTATAGGAACTATTTACAAGTCTAGCCTTGCCATTCAAAACTATATCTATAAGTATTAATAAAGGTCAAATCATCATAGTAAAAGATAAAAGGACATAATTCATGAGTGTCATTCATAGTTGAGTTCTCTTCTTAGAATAACACTCAAATCTATACTAACAATTTATCTATACAAATCCATACACAATAAGTAAATCACAGAATCTAAATCATTACATAAAATTCAAAGATAATTATTAAGACAAAGTTTGTTTATGGAAACGTCATAGTTAAAATAATATATACTAGTCATTACCATTTTAACACATCTTTTCTAGGATCAAGAATAAAATTCAATAAGGACAATGCATTAAACCAAGGTTCAATTTATTACACTATAAAATATCAAAATAATAATATATATATGATGAAAAAATTGTATTACTATATAAACCATACAATACTAGTCTATCATTCAACTTCTGATCCATACCTAAATCTAACTAGAATGGGGCCACACCTTATAGTTGATATGGTCACATCAAAAGTGAAGCATATCAAACATTGATAACATTCAAATCATTATACATTTGACAAGATCAGTAAAAATTATATGATGCCCCAAAAGGTTATTATCATCCTAACACTATCATTGCTTCGACAAAATACAAGACAACATGTACAACTAAAAACAATACTATCTAGAAAATTTGTTGTGAAATCAACTAAGATAAAGGGAGAGTAAGATGGGCCCAACCATCAGTGGTCTTTACTTTATAATCCATCATTCATGATATTGAAAAACTTGCTCAAATAAGAGAACAAATATATAAAGGTGAAAAAGATTAACATGTAAGAAGAGTTTGCTTGAACTAAAAAAAATATATCTAAATTTTGTGTTCCTTTCATTATCAGAATTTTAAACATCTTCACTTAGATTGTGCCTTCAAACAAGTATCTTATACTATGAAATACAGATACATGATCTTGCATATAATTAGTTGTTCGGTGCCCTACAAAGAAATGAAAAGCAAGGACAACATTAGTCTTTATTAAATTGCCAGCTAGAAAAAACCAGTAGTAGTGGTGGTGGTGGTGGTGGTGGTGGTGGTGGTAGTAGTAGTAGTAGTACTACTACTACTACTACTACTACTACTACTACTAATAATAATAATAATAATAATAATAATAATAATAATAATAATAATAATAATAATAATAATAATAATAATAATAATAATAATAATAATAAGGAAACACTACACACATAACAATGAACATATTGCATGATTCTAAAATATATATAGATTGTAATCAATACGAGCATTAAATCTGTTACTTTTTTTGTCTACGCTTATATATATATATATATATATATATATATATATATATATATATATATATATATATAAGCCAATTTTTATTTCAAAACATAGAATCAAGAAATATTTTCTAATAGATATGATGACATTGTTTGAAGTGTGAAGCTGCCATGTAATTGAAATTATCGTAGCAAAAATGTGACAACTGATATATCTTTATTGTATTGATCAAAATAGATTTTAATGAGATCTGTTAGTTTTTTTCTTAGTAATGTTTCATTCAAAATGCAATCTATTTTTTCATTTTATATTTATACAATTCATTGCAATGAATGCTGATATGAAGACAATTGATTTTGTCGATAACTTATGCAATATGCATGATTGTCTATTAAAGAGGTCTAGACCATGATCATAAGCTTGAAATGGTTATAGAATGGCTAGAAAGGTGAATCATATATTTTTTTAACTTTCAAAAGACCTTTAACCCTAAAATTAAAAAAAAAAAAAAGAAATTGTCATATTCTTAAACTATTAAAATTCTATTGTTTGTTTTTAACCATTTTTTTCCTCACTAGAAGCAAGGAGTTAGAGATAGATACTAGACCCAACATTGATTTTCGCTAAACTTTTCAAATAATATTTTATACCTTTTTCGTTTAATATATCCAAAAAAATGGACTACCTTACATGAAGAAAAGGAGTGTCTTTGATACTATTTATGACAATGTTCTTGAACAACACTATGGTGTGTTTGTTGTTGAAAATATTTATTGAACATGAGAATATACATGTTTGTAATTGTCATTTATGAGAAGATGTAAATTAATTGTTTAATATCAGTATTTTTAAAAATAAAGTGGATATGGATATGTTAGCTGAAAGTGAATAACATTTCAAAAGATGAAAAAATAAGAGATATAAGTTTCTATCATTAGCATTTATAATTGCCATGTCTTCCTCAATTTTGTCTTCTTTGAGACAAATATCATATTGATTTTAACATTTATGATACTCGACTATCATAACAACCAAAGAACCCACTTCATATGAATTATTTGATTGCATAAGATCATGTATGGTAATATCTGGAGTGAGCTTGCACTCTTTGCACACAATCACAATATTTTCCATAGTCGATTTTATGTTTAAGATAATACAACACTCAACATCCCCTATTTCATATTGACTTCTAGTTTTTTATCATGAAGTCTGTAATGTGGAGACTATTTCTAGCCAAAAACTAGGGTAATAACATGTCAATCAATTTGTTATTGATATTTATAGTTATTGTCAATTGACCAAATTTGTTGACAAAATCTGCATGCACTATTTTTTCCTTTGATGGTGAATTTGGATTCTTTATGAAACTAGGAGCATAGACAACTAATGCATCACCTTCAAAAACATTGCCAATTTTTGTTGTTGAGAGATCAATGACTGACACTGCTATGTTCTACCCTGCATTTACACTACAACAATGGTTTTTGAAATCAAAGCCATGAATATAAATATTTTATATTATTGTATAATGAAACTTTTTTATTTATTTCAAGAAAAAAACTAAAACTAAATCATAAGTTCCATGCAAATGAAATAACAAACTACTTGTTATGAATGGCAGAGCTCCACAACAAGTTGTGTAAAGGGGAAATTTACAATTTTTATGGTCTCTATTGCTTCAGTTTTGTTTCCAAATCTATACTCTGTTGTTCTAATTTCATGTGATGTTTGATATTTATCAAGTTTGCCTATATTTATTAGTCGACAGTTTCTTCCACTCGCATATCTAGTTTTCTACTCACCGCATGCCAATACTATCAACATCCTATATTTTGTAATTGTTAAATAGAAAAATGAAAAAAAAAAAAAAAAATCACCAATAAAAGACAACCAATTTATCAAAGCTAAGAAATAAAATATTACAATTTTATTGGTCTCATTTCTCTTGTTTGTGGATCTTGCTTAATGTATTCAGCTAGATCAATATCCATCTTCTTGGATATGTATTTTTTCAAAATTCATAAGTACATTTTAGACTCAAAGACAAAAAAAACTAAAATAAAATAATTCATAATATAAGTGATGTGTTTTGTCCATTGCTCTGTGTATTTATCTATTCACATGTATAGTTTCAAGTTTATATCATGACAAAAGCTCTCAGATCTTCTATATGTGACACTGCTAACTGGGAAACAACAACTGGAAAAAATAAAAAAATCATGAGCATGCAAAAATAATAACTTGTCATGTCCAAAAACAAAATATTGCCATTCTATCATGTTTTATTGTGTGGTTCATATTTATTAAATAATACACATTCTTGGCTTCATATCTATTTTTTTACAAGTTTTTATGGACCGTATCAGTCATTGAAGATTGCATGAAAATGCAAAGACAATCAGCTTATGCATAATGCAAGTGGCACACAACACTTTTTTTTATTGAGTTGTTTATTTCTTTTATTTTGATTTTACTATTTTAAATTTTTATTGATTATCAACAGTGACAAATTCTATTTTCCAATTATGCTTAGTGTATTCAAATGGCATTGCATAGAATAAACAACACATTTTTTTTGTATTTACAAATCCATTGTTGTTTTTTTGTCAAAGAAAATTTTGAAGGTAACATGCATGATGGTCTATCCAATATGCATCACAAACACTAAATTGAGTATTATGAATATTCACATTTATCCAAAAGTGATCTGTTAAAGTGCCTGTATTTGTTGTTGGCATATTTGATATCAAATAATAACAATGTCCAAACATTGTTTTTAAAAGTCTCCATCTAGATATTATTTCCTGAAATATGTCAATATTGAAATCACTAGCAAATATGATATTGGCTTCAGGTGGCAATTCAATAGTTGTTGTATCTATAAATAATAATACATCATCCATTGGTGCATTTAGTACTAAGTAAATATTTATTATGCATATTGATGTACCTAAATATGATATATCATGTGTCATAGTTTCCATGTTTGGTGTAGAAAATACTTATTTATTTATTAATACAACATTTTTTTATAAATCATGACATTATTCTATGCACATACATTAACATGTGATAGCCAAAATTTTGTGAAAAAATTGAAGTGTTATATACATGCATAGTTATCATCTATTGGAAACATAAAATGCTTACATCCATGAGCTCATAGTCATATGTGATGCATTCTAAATTCAATTGTAAACTCTGAGTATTCAATGAGAAAATGGTGAGGCTATCACATGTTTGAGAAATATTTTCAAAAAGTGGCAGCTACTGTGTAGAAGTTTCTAGTCTTTGCATCTCAACATTTACTTTATTTCACATCACAAAATTTCTAAGTTCTAATTTGTTCACTAGATACAATGATTTAATCTTTTTTACTCACGAAAGTATAATATAGACAATTCCATGCCGCTTGACACTGGCAAGATCAAATTTTAATACTTCCATTGTAAGTCCTTGCGATATATGTATTATTTGAGCACATGCTATCTGCATTAGAAATTGCTCATGTATCATGTCCATAATTTTTATAATGATAATTTTCCTTGAGATTCTTGTTATTGGAGTCTAATTTTAGGCAATCTGGTCATTATAAGATATTTGCATTTTTTTGCCTTGCAATGATCCAATTTTAATATCATTGAATTCTATCCAAACTATGTCTATGTCTATGTGTATAATGATTGATAATTCCATCAACATCATTCACTAATCCATATTATATATCATAGTTTCCACCAATATGTTAGGTTTAAAAATAATTGTATTAGGTAAGTAATTCATTTCATTATTTATAATGATTTCATTAGATAAATTCATTTTTTGTCAACATCATTCAATGTATAAGTCTATTCATTGATAAGTGCAAGCATTTTTGTAGTTTTTTAACATCAGCATTCTTGTGAAACAATAATGGAAATGTTGGTTCATAACGAGGAGATCTATATCATATATTATTCAAGTATTCAATGTCTGATATTGTTTGATGATAAGTTCTGATGTGGTTCAAGATGGAAATAAATTGAAAATTGCTTTGACAAACAACTTATCGAAGCTAAAAACATTTTATATTATCAAGCCAAAAAATGTATGAAGTTGTTTCACCATTCAATACCAGCTCTTAAAAAACTCATCTATCTCAAATAGGTTTTGTTGGGTAAAAATCACTGACAAATATAACATCAATCTTTACAAATGGGTTTATGGGTGTATGCATTATCTGTTGAATACTTTTGTCAATATTGCAAAGCATTCGACTTCCCAATAAAGATATTTCATCAATAAATAATATACGTAATTATTGATAGTGTTTTCTCAATGTATCTAAAGTGTTTAAATTCAATGACAACATTCAAATAGATGTATTTAGAAGTTAAAAAATAGAATGTGCAGCTAGGTCATTTGCATTGTATGTTGCTTTGCCAATGTATGAAATAAAGAGGCATTTGATTTTTAAAGGATCACTTTCAAGATCTTATTTATAGATACACATCAAAGTGTCATATATCACTTTCACAGTAAATGTTTTTCTTGTACCTACTCCCCTTATTAAGAACAAATAGATTGGCTTGTCTGGCTCTAGCATTTTTTTGATTGTGATGTCCTTCACAATTGATTCTTGTTCTCTATTTAGATGCTTCTACAAGTCAATGTATTCTTAGTTTCTCATCAAAAAAGTATGTTTGGTTGTTTTAAACATTCTCAAAGGTTGAGTGTCAAATAGTTGATTATCCCTTATGCAATGTAAATGAAAGGATATGTCATATGCATGAAAATTGTTCTCGATTTGATCATTCTTTGCATCCTCAACAATGATGAATAGTGAATAAGAAGCAATATCTATATTCTCCACAATAATATCAATGTTGCCCCATTTTGTTATTGGTTTTGAAATAAACATGCTTTCAATCCTTGTTACTTTTTTTTATGAGCAAGGTATGTGCTATTCCATGTTTTAAAGTTTTTATTCAATGTGTCTTCATTATTATGATAAGGTATAAACAACATCATCTTTTCTCTACAACAATTTTCAAGATTCACATGGATATTATATCTGACATGTTGTATGATGCATGATTTTTTATGTTTCTTATTATTTGAGCATTTACCCATGTAATATGCAAAACATTTGCCCAAGAATATATATTCTAACTGTGTTAATATCATAACATTTTTCTCTATAGGAAAAAAATATATTACCTCTTCTAAAGTGTTTGGTTCTTGTGCTAATAGCTTTGGAATTTTCAAAATGTAAGTTTTTTTTGACTCTGGTGATGTGTTTATGAAAACTATTTTTCTTGAACTATGATGTAAAAGCAATGAGAATACGATGTAAAAAACCTACCGAATAGACATTTGTTGATGTTGTAAGAGTGTATTCGTTAATTTTATTATAGATTGTAATTTGTTGTGATTGTTGTGGATAGTTTTAGCATGCACTTGTTGAAATGCATTTGTCAAGATATGATCAAATTTTATCATATAAGAGTAGTAATATGTCACAATAGCATATGCATCAAGAATGAACTATGAATATTTGTTAGTGTACCATAATGCTGGTAGTTTTTTGCAAATGCATACACCCAAGCATTATATGGATGTATTTTCAAGATTATAATCAGCCATGAAACACAACATCATAATGAGAGTATGTATTCTATTTTAGACAAGTTTTCCTCAAAGTAAAAACATATCGAATGTTGCATCTTTGCTATATTTTTTCTGCTAAAGTTTAGAGAAAAAATATGGAGTCGTTATCTTTGTATATCTCATTGGTTTCATCTAATGGATCCAATATTCTCATTTTCTACATTGAAGGCAATGGAAAATTGAATCTGTAACATGAATTTCTATGCTTTTTGAATGTCTTTATATGATGATGTGTTTGAATTTTAGTAAAATTACTAATAAGTAATGCCAAATCATAAGATATACATCTGTTTATAAAATCTTCAATTTTAGAATTACAATAATCCCCATATGCAGGTGGATCCTACACCCAAAGCATGAAATGAAAATGCTCATTTCCTATATTTTAAAATTTAGTCACAAAAATTAAATCCAAAACTTTTCCAAATAATTCTTCATATTAAAATAACAATTTTAAAAATGCATTAGATCTATGGTTAAGGTAGTGATTATAAAGAACATGATTGTTCTTATCATCATATCAATATTGGCTTATTTAATCATTTATTTGTGTTTATTATTTGTCACTAGAGTCATTCTCTACAATGTATGGCACAAAATCTCCCAAAATCATAACTTGAGGGTGACTAAAACCATAAAACAATGTTAGGAATCTCATCTCCTCCAAGAATTTGTCTTCAAATATACCTAATGGTTTGAGTCCTTTCGATGGGGCAATTTCAATTATCTGATCTTGGCGATCATGTATCAATTGTGCATCAACATAATCAATCACCAAAGATTCAATAATAGGCTCCAATTCATTTTCACAAGTATTAGATATCTTGTCTTCAATAGGGATAATCTCACTAATGTTGTTTTATCTTATTTTCTCAAAGCTACTATGCCAACTCCTATCAATAGTAATATTTTCTTATTTATACAATAATGCCTGACAAAGTTGAGATAATGCTTTCATCACATATGAAGGCCTCACATTTCCTATTAAATATGCATTTTTATATTCTAGCTTGTATTTTATCTTTATTGTCATTATTTATGTATCATTCATTTATCTAGGCAGTGCTTTTTGCACCTAATCGAAGTCCATCGAGACATTTATAATCATTCTTATAAGGCCATATTATGGACGTTTGTAGCCAAGCTCTTCCACCTATGAAAATAACATACACAAAGCAACCAATCTCTCTTATAAAAGTGTCAATTTATTCATAATATCATTTTTTTCATTTCTCCTAACATTTAAAGTAATATCAAATGTCGATACTTTTTCATTTTCAAGAGATCTCTTGCATTGCTTGGATATTGTTTTACCTGGTGCAAATTTTTTTAATGTTGAATGCATAAAAGCACAATCCAATGCTTTGGAAATGTCAATGTGAACCAAAATGATATATATTTTAAATGTAACTATTCACAAACTACACAAGAATGAATCAACGTGTCTTTGATCAATTTGAGATAGTTTTTTATTATCTTAATACTTTGTCAATCATGCTGTGTGCATTCTAAGTGTTTATTTTTGTGACAACATATCATTTCTTTGGCTGACTGTAATGATTTTTTGTATCTGTTTAAGCTAAAAAAATTCAATGTTTATATTATATGTTTTTGTTAATTTGTTTTTGTTTTTTTTGATCGTGCATTATTTATTTCAAATAGCATAGAGAAGTGTGATGACTATTTATAGTCTTAGACATCTCTCTAATAGAAAGATCCTTCGCATAATGTTTGGCAATCCAAAAATACCATGTTATTTTTTCAAACCCTTTGAATTTATCATCATCTAGCAACCCTATCTAAATATTTGCTAACATTACATATGCAACCCAATCTATGCGAAATATTTGTAATGAATCATAATCAATATGAAATGTATCTGTCTCAAAAAAATATTATACATTTTATCTAGAGTATAAAAATTGAAAAATATTTTTGAAATACTTTTAGTTTTTGCTAACCATAATCGAATATTACTTTGTAGAATGTTTAAAAGCCATGATCAACAAAAGTCATTACCTTCAAGTCCACTTTCTTGATATATAATTCCAATATTTGCAACATACGTTTTCTAGTTAAAAAATATTATAGGTTATTATTTTTATAGTTCCTATTCACAAATCACTAAATAAGTCATTGCATAAATATTTGGTAGTATAATACAATTAAAAAAATATTGCGCCATATATTGATTAATAACATGACCATCAAACTCATGTTTAGTTAACAAATTAATAACATCAAATAAGATTTCACCATAGCTAGAGCCTAAATTATTTACTTTGTACATGCCATATGCTTCTAGATCATGAAAAATGGCATTCCAGCACAAAGAAGGTTTTTTGCAAATATTTGATAACTTTATATTAGAAATCATGCTTTGACTACATATTTTTTTGCAAAATGATGGATCAAAATATCCACACGTAGGGTTTATGTCATGGAATAAGATTGAATATAGTATAATATAGCTTTCTTTACTGAAATGTAGATACCTTTTTTTTCTCATCACATACCAAATAGAAACATGAATGTACAACCATTTGCATAACCATTGAATACAAACTATATCACTGCACAAACCAGTATCACCCTGGTCTATAAGCTCATTTATAGGAACTCTCATTTGAGGAATGTGTTTATATCATGTATTTGATGCAAATCATATAATATATCTAGATGTAATTGATTTGCATATGATAATCTTGCCTCTGCATCCCCATTATTCAGTAAATGCATAAAATAGTCAATGATTCTAGTTCGCAACATTCTCAATGTGTAGCTAAAATGCAATAACACTTGAAATGTATCAAAAAGTCAATCACTAATAATATAATTGAATGATGCAATCCTAAAAATATTTTCATGTTTCAAAGCATCACCAATATTTGTAAACACTTTTTTTTCCTGATATGTGTCCACATCAATAATTCCCTTTGGACAACCCAATTCAATCACATTTGATTTTATTTTCATGATTATTCACCATTTTTTATCTTTTAAAAATTTTATTGACTTTTTTCAACTTTTTTATTTTTTAAATTAATTTTTGCTCACAACAAAAAATTGGGTAAACTATCAAGTAATAAAATACCAACCTCAAAATAACATCAATTTTCTAGTAATCTTATTTGCTGTAGGAAAAATAAACAACCCAACAAGTTATTGACATTATCATTGTAGAATTTTAGAAAACTGGCCAAAAACCATCATATTTACATAGTTTCAAGAAATGTATTCGGGGGTTTCCAGAACTTAGCAAAAGCCTTAGATGTATGCCATGAGAAGAAAACCTACATGTTTCAAAAAATTACAATATGAACACCCCTTTAAATTTTTTAAAAAATAGAGAAAACATTTTCCTATTTTTTTTATATCAAAATAAAACAAAACCCCAAAAAATGGCAAAAAAATATAGTCACAATGATCACAACACACCCACTCCCTAGTATCACTAGTTTCTCAGGGCTCTCAAAGATGTAAAAGGCTAGGAGAGCCCAGTCGAATGAAAAAGCATCATGTCATTAATCGTTACCATAGTGAGTCCTCCATACTTGCCAAATATATCAAATCTAGGAAGAGTCTGATCGAATAAAGAGATGCCACTTCACCATTTGTTAGTTCACTCAATCCCCCATACCTGGCAGAGATGTTAGAACTAGGGAAGCTTATCCAAATGAAGACATGACACAATTCTAGATGTCATTTTGGCAGTCTCTCACACTTAGAACTGATTTTAGAGCAAAGAAGACCTTGGTTGATTCAAGAGGCACCACGTCACCATTTGTTAGTGTGGCTAGTCTTCAAACCTGTTAGATACATCAAGTCTCGTTAGAGATGACCCAAATAAAAATATGACATGTTACCAATTTTTAGTGTGGCAAGTCCCTAGACTTTCTAGACATGCCAGAGCCCAATAAAACTTAACCATATGAAAAGGAACCACATTGACTAATATACACATGAATTAGTTGCCATCAAAGGCAGAAAAACATAATTCACTTTTCTCATTCTCTCTCCCTCTATTTTTTTCAAATGAAAACCCAATTAGATATTCACAAAGTACTATAAAGAACATAAACCACACAAAGTGTTGTTTTTTAATCCTTTTTTATTTAAAAAAATTAATATAATTAGCATTATTATTATTTATTTCAATCATACACAAAGCAAAACTTAAGCACAGGTAGATCAACTTGACACACTAATCGATGAATGCATCAGATACATAAACAAACAAATGTTGTTGTATCATATCTATAT
The DNA here is from genome assembly GCA_037957365.1 of Torreya grandis. NCBI lineage: Eukaryota > Viridiplantae > Streptophyta > Pinopsida > Cupressales > Taxaceae > Torreya > Torreya grandis. The sequence goes on along the minus strand of JARHVA010001532.1, from coordinate 1,135,935 downwards.
ATATATATATATATATATATATGAACATATATTTATATTTTTATAACTAGAATTTCACAATAATATATAGCTTGTTATATTTTTAAACATATTACATACTATGTTTCATTAATAAAGAGATTACAACCAACTTTTATTTTTGCCTCAGCATCAACTCTCGAACAAAAAATTGAAACTATTAAAGCCATCTATGTCAGTCTCACAGATTGAAAACAAACCAACACAAGGCCCAAGAAAGAGATGAGAACCAACCAATACTCCTTAAAAAAATATGGGAATAACTATACTATGAGAAATAGATCATAGACAAATAATTTATGATATAAGAAAATAAAATTCCTCAAGATCATATAAAATAGAAAGTGCACCTAATTCCAAACATTGCTTACTAGAGCAACAAAAAACCTGGCTTGAAACTGCTTAAAAGCTACCCAATCAACCTAACAATCCACCAAGAATTCCTAGTGAAAATGACACCTACACTACCTCCAAAACCAGACCAACACCTTGAACTACACACAAAGAGATTGATGATAATATTAGTGAGCAAAAATGCCACAAAACCTGCCACAAATAAGTATCTGAAACATCATGGCAAATGCCCTCTTCTACCTTTGAGAAAACACAGAGAGTTTCAATAATAAAAAACACAATAAAAAAACCATACCAATCAAAATCAAACTCTCACAAACACATATACAAACCTACAATACTAAAAAAATCAACCAAGACTCACAAATATTCCTGTATAATTCAAAACCTAACAATCCTAATCTCATAATCTATAATCAATCAATATTCACATCCATCTTTTTCCCATCAATTGCTCCAAAGAAAAATGTCAATGATCAAATTCCATACCTAAAACATCTACATTACATACCTTTTCAACTCAAACCCTGATCATGCAAAAAATTGCATTAACCTTGTAAATTGACCAAAAAAAAAAAAGAAGCCCAAATTAGCCCAAATTATTGTAGATTGAAAATGATTCCCCTTTTTTGTCATATAAATCCACAACAAAAACAAAAATAATAAATAGAACAATAATGCATTATTAAATATCAATCCCCCCTCATGTTTGGTTTAAGACCTTTACGACAACTGTCTAAATTAATAAATATTCTTAATTTTCTCAGTTAATACAAATGTGCTTGACTAAAACTTGAATAGTGACTGCACATGTGAGTAAGTTTTTTAATATTGTTATGTGCCAAAAATTATTATTGTAAATTATTTCTCCACTGTCCCTATATTTTTACACTACACAAGTACTAAAAATTTATATTTCAACATAGGGATTTCTGCATTTTCCCAAGTTAATGTTCATATCAAAATGTAATAAATAGTCTTAATTATCCCAGCCAATACAAATATTTTTTATTAATATCTTGCAAGTAACCACATGTGAGTAATTATTTTGATTAATGTTCATAACAAAATGTTTCAAACCCCATGTTTAAAAAAAAAATTGCTCAACTTTCATTACCTACAACCAGTTAAACCCATTTGGATAAACACTTCCATAATGCTATGTAGGTACTAGTAATTATATTAGCTTAAAATGATTACAATAGATACCTATTAGAGACCCAATAAATGGGGTGAGTATGAGTGAATGAACACATGACACATTATCAGTTGTTAGCATGGCCACTCCCCTAGACCTATCAAATATTTCAAGGCTTGGGAGAACCCAGCCAAATCAAGAAATTCCACATTACCAGCTGTTAATCCAGCTATTCCCTATGACCTTTAATAAAAGTTAGATCTAGGGAAAGCGCGATCAAATGAAGAGGCACCAAGCCATTAGTTGTCAGTGTGACCTATACCCTAGACTTGTCAAAGATGTTAGGGCCTAGGAAAGCCTATGAAAATGAAGAGGTGTCAGGGTAGTGGTTGTCAATGTCACCACCCCCCAAACCTCCTAGAGATGTCAAGGCCAAGGAGAGCCTAGTCAAATGAAGAGGCACCATCTCGACATTAGTTAGTATGTAGAGTCCCTTGGACCTATCAAATATGTCATGGATAGGGAGGCCCAAACTAATAAAGAGATGCGACATCAATAATTGTCAATGTGACTAGTCCTCTAGATCTAACAAAGATGACAAAACTAAACAAACCTTGATGTATTGAAAAAGTGCCACATCACTAGTTATCAGTATGAATAGTTCCCCTGACCTGGCAGAGATGGCATATCTAGGGAGAACCTGGCTGAACAAATATGTGCCACACTGACAATTGCGCTGTGCCCAATCACCCTACTTGGTAGAGATATCATAGTTGGGAGAAAACTCACTGAATAAAGAGGTGCCATTACATCAGTTGTTAGTGTAGCCAACCATCTAGACCTGCCAAAGACGTTAGGCCCTGGGATACCTAAAACAAATGAAGATATGACACATTGCCACTTGTCAACATTACAAATTCCTCACACCCATCAGATATGTCATAGCTCAAGATAACTTGGCCCAATGAAGAGGCACCACATTGACTAATATGCAGGTGAACCGATTGCCACCCAAGACCTCGACCAACTCAAAAAAAAGTATAGATGAAATTTGAAGGCCTATAAGAACATGCCTAGTGTCCATACACAACACATCACTTTCTCTAAAAGAATGATATGAACTACTGAGCCACATCCACATGACACTAGGATCAATAAAAGTATAATAAACCATTTTATTTTATATTTATTAACATGCAAATATGTCAAACCTGATGCAAAAATTAGAAAATGCTTTGTCTATATGGTGAGTCCCACTGGACATGTCAAAGATGTCAAAGATGGGGAGAACCTAATAGAATAAAAATGCCATGCCACTAGTTATCAGTGCATCCAGTCTCTTGGAACTACCAAAGATGTCAAAGCTAGGAAAAACACAACCAAATGAAGAGGCATTGCATTGACTAATAGGTGGATGAATTCATCACCACCACATCCCTTGCCTGGCTCATAATAATGTATGGATGCAATTCGAAGGTCTATAAGAACATGCCCCGTGTCCCTAGAAAACACATCACCTAGTCAAAGAGAATAATATAGACTACCTAGCACATTTGCATGCCACCGAGACCCACACATTTATTTCATTTCAGTTTTTGGGGACAAAAACATATCACATGGTAAAGAAATAGACTATAATCCATATTTAATTTTTTAGATTGCTTCGATTTTATTGGAAGATGCCAATATTTTTATTTTTATTAATCTAAAATATAATAATTTATATAAGAAATTAGTCACGTCACCTTATATTAACCAATATAAATACAAAAAACTATTTTATTTTACATTTATTAAAATGCAAATATTTCAAACCTAAATTTTCAACTTTTATTAGTTGCACATTATTCTATACAAATTATTAAGTAAAACCAATTACAATAAATAACTATTACATAAATACTATAAATGTAGATTAAAAGATCATCATCATCGTCATCGTCGTCGTCGTCGTCGTCGTCATCATCATCATCATCATCATCATCATCATCATCATCATCATCATCATCATCATCATCATCATCATCATCATCATCATCATCATCATCATCATCATCATCATCATCATCATCATCATCATCATCATCATCATCATCATCATCATCATCATCATGGTGGTGGTGGGACCTTATTCTTAACCCAAACATTGCATTTATTTTCTTGTGAATCAACCTACTTAGTATAGTTTCCCATACCATCTTAGAGTTTTGATTGAATATTATTTCAAGGATGTCTCGTATGTGCAAGACCTTTTGTTGTGTAATATTGCTGGTGATAGTTTAACTTATCAAAATATATATATGCTTTTTCCCATTTAGGGTATGCGGTGTGTGAGAATGGTGTTCTAGGTGTTAGAGATTATGTCACACGATCTCATCCTCCCTATGATAAACTTAGACACGATGAAAAGGGACCTTAAAATGACCCCGTGTATAAATAAATGCATATCACAAGATAATGATGGATATTTTAGGAAGTAAACATTTAAATATTTTAATATATCATATTTCAGTTTATTATTTTATTATTTTTTATGATTTTCATTTTTAAAATTTTTGTAATAGCGTTGGAAAAATAAAATATATTTAACTTTTATTTTTTAGTTTCATATATTTTAAGAAATAATATTTGACTAAGCCTAAACATTTTTCGGTTCACTATTCCATGTAAATGCTATTTGAAAAATGTAAAAATCATTGCTAAAACTCAATTTAGGAGAACTAAACACAAGAAATATATAATTGAAAAATATGGATCAAAAGGGTTTATTAGAATAAATAAGACATTCAATGGTAATTGTATTTCTTAAATATTGTAACAGTTTTTATAAATGGTATATTCTTTTGGAAAAAAATTATATTTATAATTTTTAGATTCAATACCAAATAAACAATGTTGTAGAGAGGATACTTCTTCAACTTTTCCAAATAGTTGAAAAAACTTAAAATGTTTTATGGAAAAAAATAAATACTATCACTATAAGTTAGTTAATCGAATTAATGATATATAAACTTATAATTTTTTATTTATTAAATATGTTAAAAATATTTTAATTAATGTAATAAGAAAAGTAATCAGCTTAAATTTTATGAAGAAAGAGTTCAATAATAACTACATATAATTCATCGCATCGAAAAAAATAAATCAGATTAAATAACTAAAATATTTAATATAATTAATTATAAAATTATGGTTTTATATATAAATTATTAATACATGTAATTTTATCGTAACTATATTTTTATAAAAAATATGCTAAAATAAATATGCGATGAAAAAATTACATGTAATATTACAAAACATGAGATGGAACACACTATTCATACTAATGACAAAACGTGAGATGAAACACACTTACCTTCAATAAATATGTTCATACTAATGACAAAACGTGAGATCGAACACACTTACCTTCAATGAATATGTTCATACTAATGATTTTGTGCTGGTAAAACATGTGTTAATTAGATGAACCAAAGCTCAAATCGAACACACTTACCTTCAATGAATATGTTCATACTAATGATTTTGTGCCGGTAAAACATGTGTTAATTAGATGAACCAAAGCTCATGGGAGGAGGATGATAAGGAGGACAAAGATCAATATAATTGGAATGAGGACGAGATCGCGAATAAATATGAGGAAAAATAAGTGGAGGATTACTATCTTTATATTGTTTATTTTTAAATTTTAAGGGATTTTTTTATTGTTCCCTTAGTCCCTTATTATAATTTGGATTTGTAGTATTATATATATATATATATATATATATATATATATAATCAAATTTTAATTTTATCTTTTTTATTAACTATAATATTTTTATATTTTAATTTTATATTAATATTATGAATTTTTATAAAAGTAAAATATTAAATATAAAAATATTAATTATAATAGAAGATAATATACATTAATATAATTGTTGTATTTATATACATTAAGACAAAATCATCATATAAACTCTTTATTTATATCTAATGTATTTGTGTGTGTATATGTGTTTATATATATATATATATACAAAAAATATTTATTTTATTTTTGGTAAGGTAAAGGTTTCGGATTTTGAAGATTCCATAATTTAATATAAAGAAGAGAAAGATGTGCCATTTACATACAAATAGGATGTCTCTATCAACGATAATGAGTTAGACAATAGAGACATAAGAACAACAAGATAAAACAAAAATGAGATAAAATGGATAGAGGTTCAAATCTATCGCAATCAACCAAGAAACAACCAAACATGCTTCAGTGAAGCTTCCACTAGTGTTTTACACAATCTTCAACAAATAGAATCCAACTAGACTATTTACATTATTAAAACCAGGGGATTTTCTACAAATTTTCAATAGACTTTTCGCATTCTTTCTGACTTCAGTAACTATCTTTTGTGAATCTGGTCAAAGTCCCTCTGAGTAAAGAGGTTCAACTCAGAGTCCCCCAGAGTGGAGGGACATATAGGAGGGTTGAACCACAAATATTTTTCCTTTTTTTCCTTTTCTAAACTTTTGTTCATCGTTTCTTGACTTCTACAATACTACAGGGTTGGGATTTATCTTTCATTGTTGGGTCTTCAATTTCTGCCATAGACAATTCCAATTCTGGGTTTTTTCGGATGAGGTGGTTGAAGCAAAGGGGACTACCAAGTTCGTAGAATTTTTTAGAGAGATTAAATTATTTAACATTACATCTTTAGAATAAGGGATAATTTTATGGTCTTCAAGATCCTCCAAAGGTGATGAAGAATCATTGCTATTAGAGTCATCTAAATCATTTTCAGTAAGCACCTATAAGTGTTTGAGGAAGGAATCTTTCCACCAAGAGGAATCCTTTTTTATTTTGAATAAACTATAGTTTTTGGTCAAATGACATGTATTAAAATAGCTATGATATAAAAACAACAAACATTCATAGTCCAACGGTTGGGACCAAGAGCGTTCCCTAACTTGAAAAGTGATATTTTTGGAAAGATTCTTGAAAGAGTTAATATTCACCAGAATCCTAGCAAAAGTAGTGTGGTAGAAATGATCAGTATCTAGGTGAATTTGAAAATACTCATCCAGTGATTCACCAATAAGCTCCAAGATGGTTTTGGTCCAAAATTGAAGAGGAAGATGAGGAAAAGGAACCCAAATGGGTTTTACATGAAGTGGTTTAGTGAGGGGATTGAAGGTAGGGGACCATTGTTTGATGACCAGGGGGTGGTGATTCAAGTACTAGAATTGGTTTTGATTCTTTGACTTATCTTCAATATTGAAAAACACAAATATATATATATATATATATATATATATATATATATATATATATATATATATATATATATATATCAGTTTTGTGTTGCCTAATATTAGTGAAAAAAATGGTTTAGTGATAGTTATGTGTAGAAAAATGAGAAGGATAAGTGGAAAAAAGGTATAACAAATATGTGATAAATAGAAATATTTAGTTATTTCAATTTTTTGCAACATTTGTAACAAAAAAATGACAAATTCTTTATAATTTCACTTTTAAAAATAATTTATTTATTACACAATTTTGATCCTAAATGTGGTTTTTAATTGCACTTCTTGTAGTAATGTAGTTTACATCTCCCTAATTATCAATACATAAAGTGTGTTAATTCTATATATAATGACACACATGTAATTTTATCTCATTATGCCATGGTATAAGTAATTACAAATATAAAATCTATTGAATTACTTCTTACTAATTATTACCATAAAGTGAAAGCAACACCATAAAAATTGGAAGATAAATGTAGTTGAGAATGATGATTGATCTATATATTAGTTTTTGAAAACCCAATTTTTAAAATAATCTAATGTTACATTTTATATGTAATTTAGAATATAATTTATTTCATGGTATATTTTAAATTTATCTGCATTTAAATAGTTCAAAATTAATTTTAAATATACTTGTATACAAATTTGATGAACATGATGATTTTCTCAAAAAATTGAAGAAATGTTTGTCTTTTTGTATCATTAATGTCCTTTCATTATGATGAGGATCCCACATTGACTAATAGTTAATTAGTCAAACTATTATCTCCTCCTATACTTCCAAAACATCCTAGAATAACCATTAGAATAAGAGATGAACATGTTCAACATACCACTCACAATCTTATAGGACGTTTATTTTCAATTCATCCATTGACATCTCATATGTGACCTTTTAATATTGTAGATCATTTTATTTACTTTTGAAAGAATTCATGTATAAATATATGAAGTAATACACACAGGTAGAATCTAGAGTGACATGAATAACTAAAGCATACAAATAATAAGTAGATCAATTGTACACATGACATAGAATTTAGGTGGGAAAATATCCAATGGAGGTTAAAAAAAGCATAGTATTTAATATTCAATAATCAAAATACTAAAACACCCCAATACAAAGTATCTTCCTCTTCTCACTTCTAAAACAAGCTTCACAAAGTCCTTAAAAATATTACCAAACGTAAATATGAATTTATAATTTTATATATTTCATAATAGGTGTAAAACACAATTTATAGTGAAATGTTAAAGGAGGTGACCATTTTAACCATTGAGTCCAACCATCCCAAAAGACATTTAAGTCATTGCTAAGTATTAAACAAGGATATGTGCACCAATTTGGCAGGTATTACATGGACATTTCCCTTAACATGATCACATTATTCAATAATGCAATCATGTTATTAAAATAATGCAATTGAGTTGTTTAAATTATGGCTCGGTAATTATCAAGTCATAACATGATCACATTATTTAAAATGATAACATGATTTTGATAATTAAAACAAATAATACAATCATGTTAAAATGTTATTGCATTCTTTGTGTCACTAGAAATATATACTCAAATGCAAAATTTCCTCATTTTGTGTTTGATCATTCTTTCTTTCCCCTCACTCTCCTCCACTTCATGATCATGTTTTGCCTTAGTTAAGCTAAACCTTGCTACAATTCATCCCAGGAAGCCACAAATTAATGACACCACCACATAGAAGAGGTAAGTGCTAAAAATCTAAACTCGTTAAAACTAAATTTTAGTAATTTTTTTATTTTCATTGTTTAATTGGTATTTTTTTTTTGAATAGCCCATCCTACTAACCCTCATGTTCCTCTACCTAACCCTCCTAACCCTGCACCTAATGCTCTTGTTACTCATCCTAACCCTACATCTAACCCTATTGTTCTACAATGTAACCCTCCTTCTAACCCTCTTACTGTTCCAAAAAATCCCCTAGGCAGTTAGGAGAGTCTAGGTGAGCACAGTGTGGAAAATAAAATTGAAAATGAAGAATTAATCAGAAGAATAAGGGATCCCACTTCCATCAACACCCATCACACCTATCTATCAAATTCCCTAGAGACATTATTACGTCAAATTGACTCTATAATGAGTCAAATTGACAAATCAGATTCATATCAAGATAGTTGTAGGGATTATTATGTTGATAAATTGTCAGCACGTGAGGTCAAGAATAAAAACATATCAAAATCCTCCATTTATTCCTTATTCATTGACCCAACTACCAATGCACCATTTTCAGTAATTGTTAAACATTTTCCAATCCATCATTGCCAACATAATTTAATCATAACCAATTTATGGGGCCGATAGTGGATGGTGTTTGGTTATCCACCATGTAACAACTGTAAGGTCCCATTATATTTTTTGAGGAAACTCTGCTTTGAGTTTATCCTCAATGAGATTCTAAACTATTTTGATTAGAGTGATTTTTAGTGCTAAGTGAAAGGCTTTACACAGGATCGACTCAGTATATGTCATATGCCTAATAAACCTACAAGGATCCATATCCAAAAGCCACTTGAACCTAAGATCCCCTTTGTTGTTAATCAAGTTATGGAGGTCGACACTAATACATGCATTCAATATATGAGTAGGCTCTCATAGATTGATGCTTGAGATACACCACCTAGTGTGTGTTAGACCTATTTTTCATACCCTTTTATTTTTTATGAAATGAATACTCTTGTCTACTATAGAGATGACTTAGTCATAAAGTTTAAAACTACGGTCAGGGACCTAGTCAATTAACAATATATTGAAATGCATGTTTTCAATTAAATAAGTTGATGATGATTAGTTTATGAATTCATTTCTATATTAAATTGGTTTCAAAAAGCATAAATGGATGAATGAAAATTTTTGCATATATATTTTCTTTTTCAAATGTTTGTACTCAGTCATGTGTTTCAGTTGACAGTTTGATCAGATTGTTATGATTGTTATAATTTGAAGAAGATAGTACATCCTGTGATTTTGACAAATCAAATATATTATTTGATGTATTATAAACTTCATTTGAAAGTCTACTATGAGCTTTATATGGATTTATTAGTATGATTGATGGATCAGTTTCATGCAGAGTTTAGTTACAAATATAGTTGACATTTTGTAAATGGTAACATGATTTTAAGTTGGTTTAATATTTGAATCCTAAACTATTTCTTAAGGATTGTTGAATATTCTAAGTGACCCTAAGTTCTAAACCTATACATTATCCTATGTTGAATATCCATCGAAGGCAATGGACCTAGTTCAAGGACTCTAAATGGTCATGAGGAAATTATTTATTTTGAAAGTTTAATTTAGACTAACCTATGCTTTGCTCATTTTTAAGAGACAAAGGTTTTATGTGGTTTGAGTACCAAATGGCAAGTTGATGTTTAAGGTGACCTATTCGGCAGTCTTAGCTAGAAGCTAGGTGCTAATATGGCAAGTGGTTTAAATGTGAATCATGATAAGAGGCTTTGAGATCTTGGTGAGATCATATGGTGGTTTAAGGAATTAATGAGATGGGTGCATGCCTTGAATCTCACAAACTGGTAAGTGTTAGCAAGCATATTAGTGGTCACCAAATTTGATGGCATCACTAAGTAAGTTGGCAGACTTCTAGTTAATTTCATCAATTTGATAAGCTAATCATGAAAGTGCATGTAGACATAGGAAATTAATGCTCAGAATTGGATTAAAAATAGTTCTATTTTTCCTTTTGGTTATTCATTTTGCAATCTTTGCCATGAAAGTGACACTCTGTAAGATAGATTTTAGAGCTAGTCTACCTAAAAAATCATCTTTTTGGTTCTCATGTTGTTTTCTATGGAATGGACAATAATTATAATAATGACTTTCATTTCTGAGGTGAATCTATTAATTTATGAAGTTAATCCTGGGAAATATAAATGATGATCTTTTTTTAATATAAAATGGTAAGGGTTTGAATGGTTTCTGGTCTGTCATAAAGAGTTGTTTTAGAAATATTTCAATATATAAAGTTTTGTTTGAACATGTAAATATGATTGTTTGGTGGTGGTTTTGGTTTATATTTTGGTATTTCAAAACTATAGTTCATTCTTACATAGGTTTGAAAGGATAAATGCTTCATAGTCATTTTGTATAAAATAGTGTGTTTGAACTTTGTCTAAAATGATTTGGAAGATATGTTATGAACATGTAGTTTTTTGTTTCAAGATTATATTGGTTCAATAGTAGATAGTGATGTTTTTAAAATACATCAGTTTATATTTTGAGCTTTATTTCATTTCTATTAGGGTTTGGTATAAGATGAGTTATTTATATTTATGGAAATATTATATAGATAGGCTGAATGTATTTTTGGTCTGCCATAAAGAATTTGTTTGGAAACAACTCATATAGATGTTCTAGGTGTTTATTTTGAAGTCAAATTTGAAGATGTTAAAATGATTGATAGTTTTGAGAAGCTGTGATAAGTTGTTCTAGTTTAGACATAATGATTTTAAAGAATATAATTATGTCAAAAGTTTTTTGTGTGAAAGGTTCTTATTGAAATTTATTTTAAAGAATACATGCAAATTATAGTTTTGGGAATTATACAGTGTTGTATATGTTTAAGATGATGTTCAGATAGTAAAAAAATGATAGGATAATTTTGACATAATATTTTTATGATATATTCTTAAGGCTTCATGTTGGAATCTTTTTAAGACTGTAGGATGTAGATATTTTCAAAAAGTCATAATAAGTTGATTTTTAGTTTGTAATTATGATTGGGAAAGGACAATATATTGTCAAAACTTATATTTATGAAAGATTACTGATGGTTTTAGATTCTTCATAGTATGACAAAGCATGTAGTTTATAATGACATAAATTTAACTATCAATCATTTTTATATTATATTCACACATTGAAAATAGAATTCAAGAAAATATGATAGAATATTTTGAGAATATAATTTTATCTTGGGTTTCAGTTGGTATTTTGATGTAATCAGAATGGAATATTATGATGATAAGTTGACTCAGTTTGAATAATTTAGTGTTAATTTCAACAAATAGGTGGTTCAAAGATCATTTTTTGATAATAATTTTTTTAATAAGTGATTGAGATTTTGATATTTTGAAATATAGTGGTTATATGGTTTCATATTTGATATATTCATGTTGATATTCAACCATATATTAATTAGCTCTAAATATATTTTCAATTGTATATAAGATGTCACATTGGGATCAACTTGGTTTAGGTAGAGACAATGATAGCAGAGGTTGGGGAAGGAATCAAAATTCAGATAATGTAAATAAAAAAGCACCTAATAGACAATTTCCAAGAGAGGGTTTCAAGGATCAAAGGTTTAGCCCTGAGTATGCTATTAGGGAAGCCAGGGTGTTAATCTATTTTGATGCCACTGACCCTAAATTCTAGAATGTTTTGAATATTTTACCCTTCATTCCTGTAAGCCATAGGGGTAATAGAGGATTTTGTGGTCGTAGATTTGGTTTTAGGTCTCAATCCTATAACAATTATTCCCATTATCTAAAAAATAATCCAAACCAGTTACCTATTTAGTCACTTACCCCAAAGAGATTATATCATATTAATAAACCACATCACGTCCATGAGCCAACTCAGCAAAACCATGAGATATCCCATGCTAATAATTTTGTTAATTTGGACTTGCCTTCTTATTCTGATAAACCCACACCATCTTAGAGAGATCTTATTTTAGGGTGCACAAAGTTAAGTTTGAAAGAACCTATTATAGGGTATAGGAAGCTATGTTTGGAAAAGCCATCACTTGTCATTCATCTAACCACTTCCAACAAACATTCAATTAGACAAGATGAATTAGATACTCTAACTCAAATCAGAGTTATGAAGCAGATTAAGTTTGAGATTGATGGTGTTATGAGCGATTCAAAAACTAGGCTGGTTCAATTTTTAATAGTTGAAATAAAATATAATCAGTATGTGAATGAGTAGGGAAAACTAGTAATAGAGGTTATCAAAACAATGAACTTTTCATTTCAAGTTGAACTTTTAAATTGGTATAACATTAGAAATTTTAGATTTTGATAGTTTGATTATCATATTTTGATACTTTGGTTATGATATTTTGAAAATACAACATACTTATAAATTTAGATATATATAATATGTGTATGCAATTTTGATATATGTGTTATGAAATTAATATGGGTAAGAATATCACTAAACTTTGATTTATCTAATTAATTATTAAAATATGTATTTCTTATTGTTATATATTGATTAAGGGTCCCCACCTATTAGAAAATACCTAGTCTAGGATTCAAATATTTGATCCCTTAAGATTTTTAGGTCTTAATTAAATATTAACTAATAACTGTCTATATTAATTGACTTTTACAAGTCAATTATATAAGTTAAAAAGTAACTAACTAATGTTAGTTAAATTTTTTTTTCCAACCAAATTTGAAGTATAAAAGGAGATCAAGGATTCATTTGAAGAGGAGGAAAAACATGGGTATTGAAGACTTATACATTGTGAAATCAATCATTTATCTCTCTCTTCTATGTAACTTCTTTGAGATAGCATGACTTTTGCAGATAGACCAATGGTACTTTCTCTGAGATTTGAGTATATTGCTTATGCAACCTAGGTATATCTATTTTTATATTATTATTTATAATAGATTATCTGAAGTTTGTTGAGTTTAACATCTTTTAATGATTACTTCTTACAATCCTATGTGCAAAATCTGAGAATTCGATGCGAATAATGATGAAGAATTTATTGTTTGCAACATTTCATTGATCTAATTGATTGTAAAACTTATTTTTTAAGATATTTTTTAAAGAAGATGTTGATTTCTCAAATAAAATCTATCTATTTTTCTAAGACGACTCTCTCTATTGAGTTTTGCATGTTTTGTCTATATCATACTTTATTTTGATTTTGACTTTAACTTAGTTTAATCTAATTTTGTTTAATATTTAATTGATATGATTTCTTTTGATTTTATTTAGTTATAAATTTACGTTAATTTAATTTATATTTAGCTTACTGTTTATTTCTATTTCTCTTTTAAGTTAAGTTTCTTAGATTATTTTTCCTTATTTAATATTTTAGAGTTAGACTTAGATTTTAGATTGTTATTAATTTAGTTTTTAGACTTAGTTAGATTTTAAATTAATTTGTTTTGTTCTACTTTAGTTTAGATTTAATACTTTAATTTTTATTAATTAGTTTGTTATTTCTTTTAGTTGGTAGTTGTCATTTGATTTTTATTCATTTGTTGAGTTCTATTTGGTGCTTGCTTTATAAAAGTTTTGTTCATAGTTGATTTATCTCAATTTTATGTTACTTTGATATTTCTAGTTTATTGTCTTTGTTCTATTTAGAAGATCTTATTATAGTAGAAGCAAGATAGTATATTAAAAATATATTATACTATTAATCATATTTCTTTCCTTTAAGAGATTGTTTTGTTCATAGACCTTCTCTATCAGATAGGATAGATTACAAATTCATATCTAAACTGATTCATTATTTGATAAATGAATTTTTGAAATTATAATAAAATATGTTATATTCAATAGCTTATTTATTATTTTATAGAATATTTAAAAAACCCTTGTGTCTTTAGGATCATAATTAAAACTTTAGAAACTTACTAATAGATTGGTACAATTCTAATTTAACATTTACAATAGGCAAAAGGGTGATTAATTGACAAAATAAATTTCACCATCAACAATGTGCATACTTGACCCCACCCTTGCATATCTTATGGAGATATATACATTAGACCTTCTGATGATGATGACACTGGTGGTTCAAAGGTATTGAATTATATACTTATTAGTGATGAGTTTTTAGCACATACATTTGGTGTGCAGACATCAGTCACTACACAAATGCAAGTATATTTTATATAAATGTCATGTTAAATTTAAGTTATATTTGCAAATTTAATAAAGCTAACAATTAATTTACATAGAAATTAAATAATATATATGTCATTTTTATGTCCCAAGAGGTGACGGTGCCTTCATCATCATAGTTGACACTTGTAAAATTTGATTTGGCGTAGCCTTTGTTTACATTTTTGGATCCAACTGATGGCCCATCCAATACTACATCTGTCTCCATTAGGATGACAAATTTTACTTATACAGAGGTAAAATTTTAAGTTCAAGTGAAGGTCATGATATTTAGCTTCCCCCTTTCTTAAAATATCTTGCTTGGTAGGCCTTGGAGTCATCGCATGTGGGTTTTTGCCTCTTCTACTTAACAATGTGTTAAGTTTCCATATAATGGTGCTCTCTATAGGATTCAAAGAGACACCAACCATTGTAGTTTTAAACAATTCCAAGACTATGGTGTCTTCAAAATTTCAACCCTTGAACCCTTACCAAATGTTTCATTCTAGGAATCCCAACATTTCAATTTCCTTGTCAATTCTATTCTAGGTTATCATGGTCAACCCAAACTCATTAGGGACATACCAATTAACCTCTTAAACTATGATGATGATGAGCTAGACGAGATCAACCTCAAGATAAAAACTTCAAATCTCTCTCTTCATCTCATTACCAAACTTCCACCATCCTTAAAGTCATATTCCCTTTAGACACCTATTGATGATATACCCATGATCTTAACTAAAACTCAAAATTTTATTCACCACACAACTTCTAATAATAATACCATACCTACATGTGTCATCAACCTTCATACACCCGATTATGATGATGGTTATACTTGAAATGATCCTTTTCTAGGAGGTATTTTTCAATCTAAAAATGTGAAGATCATTTGTTATCATTCTTCTTTGTTTCCATATTTCTATTCATCTTATCATATTTCATCTTATATAGTTCCTAATTTTATCACTATTCCTCTTTTTTACAAGGTAGAGATGATGCATTCGCATGGCACACCTCTAGTTTCAAAAGAACCTCTTAGGATCATGGTTATGGATTGTGATATGATTGGTCCCTATCATATCTCTAGATAATAATATTCCTATAACCTGATTCCCCTAGTGATGTTTTCTACCATCCTTAGGCCCTCTATACATCATGCTCCTCCCTCATTTGAGCCTAGTCTAGATCCTATTCCTACTTTACTTTAGTTGAGCCCCTTACTATATCTTATTTTATTTTTGCTTATGATGAGCCTCACCCAATCTCTCTACCAGCCCCACCTCCACTTGGCGATGGCCTACTTTATTTAATATATCTTGATCCCCTACCCACCCAATGCGCTGATTAGGCTTACTATGATATGCATAGGGTTGATATTCATTGGACTAGAGAATGCTAACTATACTAGCCTTCCCTAGCTTTCACTTCTACTCTCTCTTAGTAAAGCCACAAAGTATACTAACAATCATATATGTTACTTTCATAGCACTAATAGCCATTCCCCCACCTATTATCGAAAGCTTTGACAATATATCGACACATTGTGTCATACTCTTCCTCAACCTACATACAAAGTCATACCTCCTCCCAAGTTTCTACTTGAATATATTCCCAAATATGGAGAGTTATATTATCTGTACCACTAGTGCATCACCCATCACACTAATCATAGATCATCTAGTGGGATATTTAGGGTTACCTTATGGCCATTCCTATGCTTACTATTCCTCCTCCCATAGGTCACCCATGTAGGAAGGCTCCTGTTTCTTCCCTTGTGGTCCCTCCACTTGTGGTCCCTTCTTTCCTCGTGGTTCCTCCACCAATGGTCCCTTCTCCACCTATGGTTCCTCAACCTATAGACTCTTCTCCACCTATGGTCCCTTCTCCATTAATGGATCCTTCCTATCCCACATATCCTACTTCCATTCCTTATCTTGAGTATTATATGCAATATGGTCTTTATGAGAATTATCTTTTGGATATACCTACATTTTTTGTATAGGAGATTTGATAAGAGATATTTTCACAACTTTCACTTAAGATCAATGAGATCCTCATTGTAGTTAGGATCCATTTTCACAAAGATCTATTAGATGTTATAGATAACGTTTGTGGATAGATTTACCAATATTTATGAACACAACATAGTGTTCTTTCAATCTCTTCTTTATTATGTTTTTGGATTGGGCATGTGATCCAATTTTATATTTATCTACTTTATATCATTTAACTCTGTGTCAAATTTAGCTCATTTCCTATATGGATCTTTATATTTCACATTATTTTTTGTCTATGGTTTCATTTTATTTTCTTATGATCTCTTATGTATTCTTTTTGTGATTACATGCTTCTCTTTGTGTGTTTATTTTTTTCTATGAATGTCATTATCTTTTCCCATATTTTTTTACTACCTTCTCTCCACAACATGGCTAATTATTATTGTGGCTTGGTTATACAAGCCTTGTTCCCATTAGTAAATATTTCTTGAGCATGTGATTAGTTAACAAAAAAGCCATCTCATTGTAATCCTATTTTATCGATCCAATCTGCATCTCTCTTTACTCCCCTTATTTCCTTTCAAAAACTAAGCATACACATGGTTGAAACTTGAGATAACATACTGGTTCATAGGTAAGCTTAAGTGTTTTAGTCATTCATGTCTTTGGATACTTAGCTTCATTTATCCAAAGTCTAAATATCATTCATGTGTATCACTTTTATCCATCATGTTGGTTATTCCAATTCTGTATGGAGGAGGAAACTTAAAATCCATAAAAAATAATTTAACAAAAAACAATGATACAAAAGTAAATATTCAAATTCCAAAAGTCAAATCACACTAAAAGACATGATTCAAATCATATCTCCTTATTCTAATCAAATCTCAAAATCCATAGTTGGCCTCATGATAGAGTCAAGGTTCATTGGGGTGCAGTAGGACATTATATTAGAAAAGGAGAATAATTTTTTTAGTGTTACTTTCTCACACAAGTACCCAATCTTCACAGTAGACTGATGGTTCTATAAGAGGTCATGATGAATGGGAAACACATTATGATAAGGTAAGTCCATTTTAATTTTCTTGTTCATCCAACCAACATGATTCAATCTTAGTATCTCACTTATTTGCATATACAAATTTATGCTTATTGAAAATCGGTATCTTTTGTATATTGATGGTCAATAGCCACTTAGTGTCTTTTTTATATCCTTAGTGTGCCTCACATTTCCTAAGGTTTTTTCGTAGGTGCATACATTATGATTTTTACATTCCCTTTTTCATTTACACCACTCCTAATATTTTCTCTTAAAAAATATTGTTTGTTCACTGATCATTCCCCTAGGGATTCCATTTGTGAGTTGCTTTGAAAAACTATGGGTAGGACTAGGCCTTCCTCAAAAATTACCATATTATCAACATTTTCTTTTAAAAATAGTTCCTAGTTGTGTCTACCTCATTGGTGTTCCCTTTTTGAGTGTAAGACCATGGATATGACCTAACCTTCCTCACAAAATATTCCAATACCCAAGTCATAATGAAATTACATGTGACAAATCTGAGATAAGTAGTGATCGAATATGAGTTACATGTCATTGACATGCTTACCATATTTATATAGTTTGTTTTATTCTTACTTCATTGATATTTCACTTGTATCTTCTTATTTTCTTATTGCATGTATGATTAAAACCATTTTATTATTTTTTTATAACTCCCAGCTTGAATTAGTGTGATCAATTTAAGTTCATTTTTTCAATTTTGTTTCTCTTTTATACTTCCCAACATGATTTCATATGATTGATTGACTTAATTATTTTGTTTTTATATCATTTGGTTTATTGTGTCTTCTATTTTATTATATTATTTTAATACTTCCCAATGTGATATAGTGTGATTTTACTTTTTTTAACTTTGTGCAAATATTTTACATTATTTTAAAACATTTGTTACGCTTTTTACCATCTTTGGTTTATTATATTTAGTAATATTTCGTAATTACACATTTCCCATCATGTTATAGTGTGTAGTGTATTTTTTTTTATTACTTATACTTTTTCAAGTCATTTTTGCCTTTCTCTTTTAAATGATACATGTGTATCACATAATGAGAAAAAAACACACAACATATATTTCCCACAACATATACAATAAAAGCTAAATACATGTGCTTGAAAAAAATATATCCATGCATCAACATCTACAAAAAAAATATAATTCATGAGCTATTATCCAACTATCAAAATCAATTTCATGATTTTCATACAAAAATACAAATAAAAAATACAAACATTCTAGCTCAAAGGTTGCTCCCCATTATGCCTATCATGTGGCCTAGCCACACTACCCATAGATGGTTGGGACTATCTCTTCTACATGTTACACTATAATGAGGTAGTTTAGGATCTTAAAGCTACTACCTGTCCCTATAGATTGGTCACCTAGGATTTCACCTATCTAAGCTAGATAGTGGTATCCATGTCTGTCACTCTCTCTTGAGCCAAGGCCTACCAAGTATGCACCTCTCCATTTCCCACCCATGCCTCATGGCTTGTAACTTCCTCACATGCTTGAAATTACCTTGCAGCCTCCCCTACCAGTCTAAACGAGCCTACCTAGGTTAGGGTAGATGGAACAATAGGATCATCTAGCATGGTGGGGTCCAATGGAGCCAGCAACCCAGCTAAATTATTATGGTGCATAGCCATAACCAAAGATCCCCATCTAATATATAATATTATAGGATATGAAAAATAAAACTAGATATATATTAGATCACACATATATCTAAAAATCTATCTATCTCCTATAATCACATACAACTGCTGTCCTATGTCAAAGCTTAAAATCAAAAATGAAATATTTGACACCAGTACTGGTGTCACGAACCACTATCTCCCCATCTATTCACCCATTAAGCATGGTCTCTCCATCCACTTGGCCACTAAGTGGCACTTTTTTAGGTTGCCTCCATAACAATGCAAACCCAAGAGTTACCACTTGAGCATGCCATGATCCTCTCTTGAGAGGTGCCTTAATGGATCAACTATGTCATGGACTGACTGTTGGGTCATCTTACATTGTATCCCTCACCTATACCTAATTTTATTGACGGTGCCTCTATCTATGATTTGGTTGGAGTGGTCAGTACTATTTATGATGCTATAGTGTTGTTGTGGTGTCTACTATTTACTTGCATCCACATCCATGTCCTCTCCTCCCACTTCCACTTGATATCATGTTTGACCAGTGCATAGTTTAGTATATTATGGCCTAATTGTAGGTATGTATAATGGTACTCCTCCTCCTCCTCCTCATATCCCCTTGGATCTATAACATGTCATGCCCAATAAATAGGCACTCCTAGAGGGGCCATTGGGTGTGGGAGTTTAAACTACCCTAACAAGTGTGCCACCAGATGCGACCCTACCCATGAAGTGTAGTGACCTATGATCTCTACCCATGTCAACCTTGTTTTAATGATCAAACAACTAGGACATCTAATATAAATATGCATGTAGTCCTACCACATGATCTCCCCTCATGTGATGTTTGTAAAGCTAGCATATGGGGCATGACTTGAGCTACATGGTATTGGGTCCATCACATGACTTGAGGTAACATCTCATCGACCACATGGGGAAACCCAAAAGGTTCACACAAGGAAACCTTCATATATCTAAGCATTCAAAAAAACAATAGGCTTTATGGTCTTCTACCCTCTTGATAACATCCCATACATCTCATGGATGTGTTGGACCTAGATGATAGCCCCAAAGTGGTAGAGTGCCCCGTGATCTAATATGGAATAAGATAAGGCTATCATGTATAATGGTGTATTATCATCTAATTTGTGACATAATACTCATGTTATCATAAGTCTGATTAAGGCTTTCCAGATGTCTATATTATTCAGAATATATACATCAAACAAACTCACCCTCAATCTAGGGTATATCTTATCTAAGTCATTACCCATCAACGTAGTGCTTGCCTCTATTCTAAATCATTTGGTATCCTATTAGTCACTAGTGTCCCTCTTATCGATAGTCCCAACAACACGTGGACATCCTCTAATGTGATACCCACCTCAATGGTATCCCCATCCACCACCTTTAAAAAAGTGTTAATTAACCATTCCCATGCTCCAAGGAACATGAAAATGAGATCAACACTAAGTAGGATCTTCCTCATCTCCATGGTACCTCTAAAGCCTAGTGTGACCAGTCACACTCTATCCACATTAGATAATCAATATAATAGGTATGGAAGCCATGATGTATCTATCAAGCACCAATTCCTATGATGACTATAAAATATCAACCAAGAAATGATGTATCAGATATCGATATCATAAATAATCAAAATACATTTTAAAAAATTCACAAATTAGCTGCTTAAATCAGCTGGTTTGATTTAGTCTCTCAATTTTATATAGGATCGACCCATTTAATATTAAATGGGCCCTGTATTTTATTTTTGATACTAAATCAAACCCTTATTTTTTCCAACTAGATCAACCATTTCAATATTAGATCATCCATATTCTTGCTTTGCAATACGATACTACATCAGCCCTAACCAACAAAATAATTCAGTACTATCATATATTGTTGATATTTTTTCCATTACCAACTGAGTCGATTGACTGCCATGTAGTCACCCCTTATTTGTGGAAGAACATAGTTGACCTAGTCAACGTATTCCATAAGGCGAGCTAAAAAGATAGGGTTGAATGCATAACAATGGGATGATTTAGTATGCTAATATCCCTTTTTGACCATTTACCATAAATGCCTTAGTCATTTATTATTCTAACTTCTTCCTACCTAATATCCCATTTTATCCCTAGTTTACCTAAAAATTTCCTAGGGTTCATTCTGGTGCTTCGATTTTACATACGAGTCAATTTTCTATTTTTAGCTTAATTTCAAATAAAATATTAGAAAAATTAAATTCCCAATTGTTTACCTATAGTTCACTTTCTACAATTGTGATGCATCCTCCCCATCTCAGTTGTCATCGCCTCACCATGATGGCTCTCTTATCTCCAACTAGGTCTCTCAGAGCTCTATTTTCTTTGAATAGTAAAAATAAACAAATGAATTCTTTTTCACCCTATTTATATTTACTTTTCAGAATTATTTACCTTTCAAATATTTATCGCTAGATATTGTATTTTCATCACATATTTGTTTATACTAGCTCTTTTTATGAACTATAAAATGTTATAAAATCATGACATCATAGAGAATCTTTAAACCTACTATATGTATATGTTGCAAACATTTCAATTTTTTTCTCTTTTTTTGCTAACTTCTACATGTTTGTCTAATGTTACCTATATTGGACACCTTCACATTTCTTGCATCTCCTTCTTTATCTACACACTAAGATAAGTAAAGGTATGTGTTTTTCAATTATGTCCTTTCATTTATCTTATTTGATCCTTACTGTAATTTATTTAGATTCAATTTTATATGTTGCTATGTTCTTTTCTCAAAGCATCATTTTGTGTTTCACCTACATGACATGTTATGATCTTCGAGTGGGGCATATGTATACACATAATATTTTCAAACTTTATAAATTATAGATACTTTCTATCTTGTAGGAACATATTGAGTCTCAATTTCTCTAAGTGCACATGTTAAGGGATACACTGGGAAAGGGGTGGGTAGACCATTAGTGCTTCGTAGGATTGTTGTCTCTTTACTACCACTTGTTATCTACACAACCATATCCTAAAAACATTTCCCTAAGCTTTACCTCCTATATTTCACCCTCCTCTAGTCATTTTATGTCTTCATTGACCCTTTCTAATCCTAAAATCATTTTTGACTATTTATGATAGAATGTTGCCCCCATCAACCCTATACTCTAACTGAATAAACTCATTTTGGGTCTAAGTCAGCTCCTGGCCAACCTAGACCAAGACCTAATTTAATTTTGTTAATAACAATACAAATTCAATTGGGCTAATCTTGTTAGCTAAAATTTTAGGAGAAGTATATATATATATATATATATATATATATATATCCACCATTCTACTTTAGGATCATAGCTTAGGGTTTTAATACTTTCTTAGGAGATATGGATCTTGTCTTCTAGAGAAGTCTTTTAGATTCATAAATAGGTTGTGTATCTTAGAGTTGATTTATCCTTATCATCCTTACATACCATAACAATCTCTTGTGAATTACCTTGGTCAAGGGAGAATTTGAGGCTCTACATGTTTGTCTTCATAGATAAGTATTCCTAACTTTGTTCCTTATTTGAAAGAATAAATAGATATGCATTTTTACTTCTCTCCCATGCATTAGGATTATGTATACATTGATGTGAGTATATGTCTTCTATGCATGTTTACTTTTAATGTTTATTAACCCCAATTTGTGCTACAAGATTTGGTGAGCACTAGATTAGATATTTACTTTGCTTTTAGTATTTATAAATTAGTGAATATGAAAACATAGGACCTAGTTAGGGTTATTTCATAGTTTTACTTGACTAGAGACCTTGGAAACCTCCCTAGTGATATTATTATCGTAAGAGATCCCTTGTCTAGGTATAGTGGATCCATCTTGGTCATGACCATGAATATCTAGTGTATCAACAATCAGAAGTGTAAGTAAGATTTATCTTCTTTGAGTTAGGATTGATTTATAGATCATTTACATTTCCATTTACACACAAACTACATTTGACATGAAGGAGAATACATGGTTTTTAAATCTTGAGAATGCACGGCTAATAATATGAGAAAATGCATTGTCATTGAAGAAGCAAACTGAATTTGGTTTCTAGGAGAAGAGGGGTTGTAGGGTTGGAAATTATTGACATTTGTATATTATGGATTGAAAATGTTATAGAAATCCAATGTGATTGGGCATTGTCAAGGAAGAGGATTTTATCCACTACTTAGATACCTTTGCCTCTACATACTTTTTTTCAATTGTATCTTTCTGCCATTGAAGTCTATCATGTTCCTTCTTTTTCTCTTTTTCTTGTTGTTTTTTTCATCTTTTCCAAGTCATTTCTTGTCTTTTCAACTTTTTCAACTTTTTTGACTCTGTATGTTCCTAATCGAGCTTTTATTTGCCTTCATCTCATTTATTTATTCTTTTTCCCTTGATTTTATCCTCTAAATCCTTCTTTCATGATTCTTGTTGTCCAAACAAGTGTAAGTACTCATCTGATGTAAGAATTTGTGATTGTTTGTTCAACCTGATAGTTTTTCTACTTGCGTGAACTATTCTAAAACCCTATCAAATGGTAGCTTTAGGAAATTACCTAATGACCTACTCACTCACTTTACTAGTTCTTTATTGTTGGTATGTTCTTATGAGTCTTCTACATAATTAAGTACATGACTTAGAATGGTATGAGGAATGTATGGCATAGAAATTGATACATCATCATAGGGTATGTTTAGGTAAAACCCTATGTCTATAGTTTCATTTTTCACCCATTACAGTTGACTGGCTTATGTTGGCAAGCTCAACCAATCATCAACTTTCATAGCTTTTGGTGTATGGCTCACATGAATTGGTGTGTTGTTTTCTTCTTCAACTTATGGATGTGTTTTTAATTGCCTTTTCTATATTTTTAGGTATTCTACAACTTTACCTACATGTTCATTTTGATCAAGCCTACTCAA
Organism: Torreya grandis; assembly: GCA_037957365.1. Lineage (NCBI taxonomy): Eukaryota > Viridiplantae > Streptophyta > Pinopsida > Cupressales > Taxaceae > Torreya > Torreya grandis. The sequence continues at coordinate 1,111,550 of JARHVA010001532.1, read as the reverse complement.
TTACTCAATTCTTTTAATTTCTTGTTGAATTTTCTAGATTTATTCCTTTCCATATTCAATCATCATATGTATGTTTTACACCATTTTTTCCTCCTTTTCTAACTCAAAATTGAATGCAACAACATGTGGATGTGTTTTTTATTATACTGGTTGCATTTTTAAATCCAATGCCACTACTTGTTGATTTTGATTAGTCCTTTTTTATTGTTTTTCAATTTCTTAATGAATTTTATTTATTTCATCTTTTTCATAACTGGCTAGTGAAAGTATGTTTTCCATATTTATTTCCTCATCTTATTGATCAACACTCATTGTATCACTAGGGTGCATGTCATTGGAAAGTGCATCTTGATTGAGAGGCCAAATACCAGCTCTTTTAAATCCATCTTTAATATTTGATGGATTTAAGGCTCTTTTGAAAGCCTTGCTACTAAGTGTTTCCAATTCAGATCTCCTTATTTCTAGGTTGTGGTGCTTTGACGTCCATTTGAATCTCTCATATTTAAAGTAGGTATTGAAAGGTGAACATAAACTAGCATATGGTGGTTGGAGCATGTGGCTAGTGTGGAGTAGCAGAGTGATCAGATCTATTCCTAATGTTCTTGTTTCATGGATTGTGCCATAATCCATGTAGATACTATGGCCATCAGATATAATAATATACCTATTTAATAGTAAAAATCCACCTGGAACTAATCTTGTAAAATGGTGTATCCAATTTAGAAATAATTCCTTTATCATCCATGCATTTGGTCGGGTTAACATGCATGCACTAAGCTCATAATTTATAATGTAGTTTTATAACTGCCTTTGTTCTTTAAAAATAAAAAAATATGGTATGCTCTACCCTAAAAAAATAACACAACAAAGAATGGTAATCCATTCTCTACTTTTTGAAAGAATATGTGGTACAGTCTTGATGCCTGTATTTGTAAGGACCCTCATCCCATAATGTATACCAAATTGGATGCCTATTTTATCATAATTCCATATCTTTTGTGTTTTATACTACTCTATTTTATACATACTCTCTAAGTCCTCATAAAATACTGTAACTATGCTTGCCCTAAGCATGACTTCTATATCATGATTAATGCCTTTTATATTCCTTAGGGATAGGTTCAGATGCCTATTTTTAAACCCTTTCCACCAAGATCTATGATTAAATCCGTCCTTATAAAGAATAGACCTTATTTAACATATGTGTGCCACATGAGCCTTTAATGCTCTGATTTACAACCCATGACCTATATCTACCATGTATTTACATAATTTCACAATTTTCCACTCTTCATCTGTTAAAATAGTTCTTGGTCTCTTGCACTTGGTTTTTGTGAGACCCAACAACTAGGATGTCAATGTAGTTATATGGATACCCCACTTGGTTTCATTAGTACTTATGGATAGTCCATTTTCCTTTGTGTCCCTTGTTACTTGTTTCATGTCATTATCTATCCATTATTTTATGAAGGAAAGTTTATTTGATGTATCAACATTATTTCCATTAATTTTAAAATTCTACTCAATATCTTATAATGGATTGGGTAGATGCTCTTCAAGTGGATTTGAGATAATTTAATATATTAGTTTTATAGAATCATAATCGTCCTCAGAGTCAGGTATGCTAACCAATTCACACCCCTTTTTTTGGGGTCCATATGTGACTTATAGAGTAGCCTCTCCCATTTCATCATTTATACCATGGTGATATACAATAAGGAACATTCAACAATAAACATTCAACAACAAACTAAAAGTGTACATCCATTAGCATACAATCTAGTTGACAGTCTTGGCTTATGGCTAGGTATGTGTGTATACTTACCGAGCTCTTTGTTTATAATGAGAAACATTGAGCAATAAAAAATTGGTAATAAACTTGTTGTTTTACATTTATTAGTGTATAATCCAGTTGATAGTCTTGGCATATGGCCAATAAGAGTGTAAACCTACTAGGCTCTTGTTTTGAGAGAGCTTAGTTGGTTTACACACTTACCTATCCATACTGAGTCTAGACTAAACATATATTAACCTAAAATGAGCCTCAAATGAATAATTTTATAATTTTTGTGATATATTTGGGCTAAGGTGCAATGTAAATAGGGTTACTTTAATTTGGATAGGGTGTGGAGTGTATGTTAAAGGGGCTTTTTAAAATATGAATATATGTATTAGTAATTTATGAATGTTTTTTTTCATGCTCATATATTAGTGCTTTCAGGGTTAGGAAATGGTGTTCAAGGGATTAAGTTTTGGTCATATGTTTAAAAATGGTTAATTTTTATATGTAATTGACTTTATGCAACTATCATGCATCCTTGTCATTGTAATTCTATTTAACCCACTCTAATGAAGAATGCAAAGTACCATTTTTGGCATAAATCCTCCTTGTTCTCTTTTTCATTTGAATATTTTATCTTCCTTAGTCTTCTGCATGATTTTTATAAGGTCATAATAGTTGGTATCCTAAGATGAAGATTCTTAGATCTGGGGATATTACTACACAACTCTTCTTCATTATTTGGTGTTCATTTGTAGTGGGATTGTGAGCTTGAATCATATGGGTGTTTATTTTTTAGTTTACAAATATAGGAGTCTTTTCTAGTAGATATGGTGTTTTGAGTTTGTTGGAGAGATTTGTACTGCCTTTGTTTCTTTGTAACCCTACATATTGTGGCCCTATTTCATCAATAGGGCCTAGTTCTTTTAAAATTATGTTTGTGTTTGGCTCTTTTTCCTTGAAGTCTATCAAGTGATCATCTCTTGAAGTTGAAAATTATTTATTCAAAATATTACTATAAATATTATTTTTCCTATTGATGGTTCCACTATATAGTCTTTCTTGTTGAGGTCAAGGTAGTATACAAAATAACTCAAACCAAAGGGGATTTTTGTGTAGTAAATATTCTAGCAGATTTTTAAATTTTAATCGAGATAAAAATCAAAGAAGATATTAATGAGATTGGTGAGATATAAAAATTGGATCAATTTTTAATTGGTCCATATTGTTTTTTCATAGGTTTGAGAAGCCAACAAGGCTAGGGAAGATAGGAGACAATGAAACATGCATTTTTTTTCAAATTATGATAATGATTATCAATTTTTAGACAATTTAGTAGAGGTTTCCTACCTTCAACTATTCTCAAGGACCTTGCACTAGGCCTTTGTCATAGGTGAAGCAAAGAGGATGGTTTCTTGGAGTATACACCATAGGTTTACAACCTAACCTGAGAGGGGGGCTTTAGATTATGGTTTAAGGGTTTTAGTAGAGGAAAATGATTTTTATTATTGTTCATGACTAGAGTAAAGATTAAATATTGAGGGAATTTAGGGTTTTAATAGCATCATTGAGATTTTACAACATAAATTATAAAATTTCATTTGTGGATTTTAATGACATCTTACAAGTTTTAAGACATAGATTATATAGGAGCATGCTAGATCTTCCTAATGATTGGTATTAAATAATGTGTAGGAGCATACCACAACATGAATCTCAAAAGCTTGCATACAATTCTTAGAAGCCTGTATACGACAAGATACAAGAAGTAAGAAAATGTTTGGCATGACATGCACCCACAAAGATCCATAAGGTCACTATTCTTCTCACTAAACACAATCTTGGACCAATCACTTCAAAACAAGAATAAGATTTGCAGATACAAGACATATTTTTGAAAATCAAACTAACTATCTCTTGCATGTTAAATATGTGATAAAAAGGATAATTTTTTGATGTTTTTATGGTACAACTTATATCCCACTCATCTATAGGGGGTGTATAGGGCAATGCTGGCACTCCCGCCGCCCGCCCCCCCCAGCCCCCCCCCCCGCCCCCCAATATCATAGGGGGATCCATGAGGATGGTGAAATCTTATGGATCCCCCTAGTGGGGGTTCAGGGGCAATGCCCATGAAGTAAAAAATCAATTTGTCAAATCCCTATTTCTAGGAAGATGAATTCTCTCATATTCTATTTTTAGAAGGAAAGTCATAATGGTGTTTTCCCACTCTATTTTTATGAGGAGGAATCTTAATAGTGATTTACTAATTAATCATATTTATATTTGAAGATTTTGCATGTAATATATGCAACGAGTTCCTATGTAATATTTTTATCTTGGAATTAATAATTCTTGATATATTCACCATGAATATTTCTTTAGCTTGATAAGTTTTACCATGTAAATATGTGTTTTGTCTCATGAATGTTGAGGATTTATTTGTTTAATTATCTCTATAATTGTATTATGTTATTTTTACATAGTTGTAGAGTGTGAGGTTTCCTAACAAGTGGTATCAAAGTGAGGTTAATCTTATTCTTCAACAACTATGTTCTAGATTTGGTGTTGTTTTCTATAGCATAAAAGTTAAAAATGCAATGTTTGAGGTGGAAACTCAAAGTATATGATGTGTCAGTGCAATAGGTGTTGCACAAATCCCTAAAAAAAAGGCAAAGAAACTTGTGATGATGAATGGTAATGATTGGGAAGAACTGGATATAGAATTGCTTAGTATAGTAGGATTGTGTTTAGTAGATGAGGTTCTTATCAACATAGCTCAAGAAAAGACTATTACGGGCTTATAGAACAAATTAGAAGGCTTTTACATGATGAAATTTGTAACAAATTATATGTATTCAAATAGGAAGATGTATACATTATGAATGAAAGAAGATATGAAAATTGTTGATCATTTAAATATTTTCAATACTTTGTTATATCAGTTGACTAGTATTGATGTGAAAGTGGATGGAGAAGACAAAGTAGTCACCTTGTTATGTACTTTTTTAGATTCTTGGTATCATATAGTAACTTCCATTAGCTTTAGTACTACTCATGAGATTTATTATGATTCAATTGTGGGAGAATTATTAGTCAAGGAAATGAAGAGAAAATATAGTCTAGAGACTTCTATGCCTAAAGCTATGGTTTCTAGGGGAGGATATAGAGACAGAGGGAAAATATCTAGAGGTATATTTAAATCTAACTCAAAAGCCAAAAAGAGTAAGGCAAAGTGATGGCACTGTGGTAAACTAGGACATCTTAATACTGATTGTTGGAAAAGAAAAGAAGGTGAAAAGAGGTAATAATACACCAAGGAAGCAAATCAAGTAGAAACAAGTGAAGGTATGAGTGATGAATTTTTATCCATTTGTATAGTTTCCTCTTATCATCATGAATGGTTATTAGATTTGGGTGATATCCATCACATGTGACCGCATAGGTTTTGGTTTGCATCTTACCAAATCCTTGAGGAAAGTTATGTTCTTTTGGGAAATAATGTTTCTTCTAAGACTGAAGGGATTGGTAACATTATGATAAAAATGCTTGTTGGTATAGTAAGGACTCTAACATAAGTAAGACATGTATCTGAACTTAAATGAAATTTTATTTATTTGAATGAATTAGATTCCTACAGTTATAAGTTCATAGGTTAAGGTGGAGATCTTAAGGTGTCTAAGGGTTCCTTAGTTGTAATAAATCCTATAAAATTTGGGAACCTTTATATATTGTAAGGGAGTGTAGATATCAATCAATCGGTCATGGTATATAAATCAATAAAAAAATATTGCTCGTCTATGGCATATACATTTGGACTACATGAGCGAGAAGGGTTTAAAGATACTCAAGATTCATGAGTTACTTTCTGGTTTAAAATATTTAGATTTGGATTTCTACAAGAACTACGTCTTCAGGAAATAAATTAGATGGAAGTTTAGTGTAGGAAGTCATGTAAGTAAAGGTATTCTTGACTATATTTATTGTGATGTGTTGGGTCCAACCACAATAATTTCATATGGAGGATCATTGTATTTTGTTACATTTATATATTATTACTCCATAAAAGTATGGGTCTACTGTCTAAAAATAAAGTCTATTATTTTTAGTGTATTTAAGCAATTTAGATTTTTTGTTGAGAAGAAAATTGGCAGGTCAATCAAATGTTTAAGAACAAATAATGGAGGTTACTTCACATGCTTGGAGTTTCATAACTATTGTAAGGAATATAGGATTGAAAGACATAAAACCATTAGCTACACACCACAACAAAATGGGGTTGATGAACGCATGAATAGGAAGGACTCTTCTAAAGAGAGTACAAATCATGCCCAACACTACAAATTTGGATAAATGTTTATGGGAAGAATTAGTTTGTACAACATGATATCTAATAAATCATTCACCATCACTTGCAATAGATTGAATATTACTAAAGAGGTATAGATATGCCATCCATTTATTTATATTTGATTTTTTTAGTTGTAATGCTTATGCTCTTACTAATAAAAATCAGTGTTCAAAGTTAGACCCAAGATCTAAAAATTACATCTTTGTTAGGTATGGTGAAGGAGATGGTGTTAAGGGATATAGAGTATGGAAAACTACTACCCACAAGATCTCACTATTAGAGATGTATAGTTTGATGAGTCACCTTTTCTAAAATCAGATGCAGAAATGAAATAAAAACATGAATTAGCACATCAACATGTCAAGGTTGAAATCAAGCCATCTTCAAATTCTAAAAATGAAGAAATTTAGCCATTTTTGATGGTGGAGATGTTTATGATTTACAACTTGATGAAATACCTCAATAGTTAGAATGGAGGTCGAAACATGAGGAAACACCTCCATAGCTACTATGGATATCTACATAAGTCAGGTATCGTACTAGAAAGTTGAGTCCCAATATTTCAATTACTTTGATTTCTAATGATGGGGAACCTAGTTGTTATCAGGAAGCATTGGAATATGAGGATAGGGCCAAATGGAAAAAGGCAATACAAGATGAAATGGATGCCTTGGATAAAAACAAGTCATGGGGCCTAGTAGAACTTCTAAAAGACAGAAAACTAGTTGGTTGTAAATGGGTTTACAAATGAAAGATAGGTGTTGATGATAACTTTTATAGGTACAAGGATAGATTGGTGGAAAATAGATTTTCAGAGAAAGAAGGTATTGATTACCATGAAATATTTTCATCGGTTGTTAAAATTTATTTCAATTTGAATTGTTTTATCATTAGTGGCTTTACTTGATTTCGAGTTAGAGCACCCAGATGTTAAAAAAATATTCTTGCATGGAGATTTTAAAAAGATATATATATATATATATATATATATATATATATATATATATATATATATATAACTCAGATGTTAAAAAAATATTCTTGCACGGAGATTTAGGAAAGCTATATATATATATATATATATATATATATATATATATATATATAATTTGTAAGCTTAGGAAATCATTGTATGGCCTAAAACATTCACCCAAGCAATAGTATAAGAAGTTTGATTTTTTCATGGGGAGCCAAATTTTTTTTAAGAGTGAGTATGATCGTTGTGTTTACTTCAAGTTTTTGGACAATGTCTTATTCATTATATTCGACTTATATGATAATGACATGCTTTTAGCAAGAAAGATCATGGTAGGAATCAATAGTTTAAAGGCTCATCTAGCTTGGATATTTGATATGAAGGATCTCAGAATAGTAAAACAAATCTTAGGCACGGAGATACATAGAGACCAGAAAAATGGTAAGCTTTGGTTATCACAACAAAGGTATTTGGAAAAGATATTAACCAAATCTAGTATGAAGAATGTGAAACTAGTTAGTATTACTTTTGCTTCCCATTTCAGGGTTTCTTCAAGTTTATATCTTAGTAGTAATGAAGAGAAGTAGTATATGTCTCATGTACCATATGCTAGTGCAATATGAAGTTTAACGTATGCTATAATATGTACAAGGCCAAACATTTCACATTTAATTGGACTTTTCAGTAGATATATGGCAAATCTCGATAACGAACATTGGGAAGTAGTGAAGTGGGTGTTTATCTACTTGCGAGGCACAAGTGACTCTTGCATCACTTACAATAGATTTGGTGATTCTATTTGTGGATATGTTAATTCTAATTTTGTAGGAGATCAAGAAAAAATAAGATCAACTTCTGGTTATGTTTTTACATTTGCAGGTGGACCTATTAGTTGGATGCTGAAGCTTCAAAATCCTATTACTGGATCAACTATTGAGGTAGAGTATGTGGCTATCTATCATGCTCATCAAGAGGAAATTTGGCTAGAGGGCCTATTGGGTGAGTTTGGAAGAGAACAATACAAAATGAAGGTATTATGTGATTATCATAATGCAAAATACTTGGCCAAGAATCCAACTTATCATAATTGGACAAAACATATTGTGGTAAAGTACCATCTTGTCACATAAGTGATTGATGAAAGAAAAGTAACATTTCAAAAGGTTGACACTGAGGAAAATAGTGCTTATATGTTCTCAAAACTAGTTTTGTTAGAGAAGTTAAAATGGTGTTTAGCTTCTCTTGGCTTGAATCTCTAATGAAAATGATGTCTAATATGAAAGTATTTAGATGCCATCACTATGTATAAAGTAGTAGGAGTAATCCTTTGGTTGTGGAAGAAGTTTGTAACTAATTTTATAACTTATTTGTGGTAGTCTTCTATTGTTGAATTTAAATTACATAGTGGCAGCACTGGGGAGAGCTTATTTATTGGTTCATTATTAATTAAATGTCAATATGATTTCCAACATATCTAAGAGTTAAAACAAAGACTTATTGAGAGTATAATTTAGATGAAGCTAAAAATAATATAACATATTGCTTTATCAATTCATCAAAGCCAAAAATTAAAGATGTTTAAATAGACACATTTGACAACCCAATTTATGTGCTAAAGAACACCAGAATGGAGATAGCCAAGGTAAAAAAAAAAAAAAAAAACCTATAAATCAAATAAATGATTTGGAGAGGAAAGGTAAATGTGTAAATCAGAGGTTGTTCTTAGTATAAAATATATGCCAAACAGAAATTTGACGCAATCCTTAAATAAAGATAAATAAAGGTCACTTCCTCTACATAGGAAAATAAAGAGAGAAATAAAAGCCACTTCCACTACATAGGAAAGTAAGTAATTATCCTATATTAGATGATATTGGGTGACTTTTTCTTCTTTTCTTGAACCAGCTAATTGAAAAGCCTAGTAATTTATTATCCTAATTGATTTTGTGTCAAAATTTTAAAATAAAAAATAAAAAAAATGAACAAAGGGTTTCTACAACGTACATTATCATATTCCTATACAAGGAAAGAAAATGGCATTTCAAATAAAATAGAGAAATATAATTGAGAATAATTTTGTCAAAGTCTGGTATATATGTTGGCGAACGTTGATCGCATCATGGAAACTCATTTATTCAAAACATTTTCAAGAAATAATTTCTTTCACAACAATATGGACTTTGTTACCATGACTATGCATAAGACACAATCTTGTAACTAGTCCTGATATAAAAAGGGCAGTGTAGCTCTTTATCCTACCGCATGTTAGCATTCTAAAGTCGATACCCTGTTAACAGAATTCACTCTTAAAAAGCGAAGACTCATTAACAATTTGGTTCAAAAGATTTCTTGAATTTGAGATCGTGACAAGCCTTCCAATTTTAAGAATTTAAAAGCATATTTTATGCAAAGGGCTACATTTGACAATAGAAAAAGTTCAACATGAAGTTTGGATAAAACAATGATGGTCATTGGTTGAAGTACATAATGAACGTCTTTGAAAACTCATTTTGTGCCCAAGTAACATAAAATAAGTTGTTAAAAGGATTGCAGAAATGTACAGTGTATCCAATAATATATTACAATATTCAATAAATTCTGTTTGGCCAACAAGATATGAGATCACAGTTATGGATTAGGCTTTGGATTTTATTCCATGCTAATACTATAGGGAGCTTTTGAATTCAATATGTATGGGAGAGCGAGCTAATTGCTAAGAAACTTCAATTTTATTTAATAAATAATGTGTTGTTGGCAATATTCTATTTTTAGAAGGGTCAATTATTATGAAATTTCAATTTCATTTAATAAATTTTGTACATTAAAATTTGAGGTGAAAATTCAAATATAAATATAGTAAGAGTTATTTTAGACTAAAACATGTTATTATAGATAAGAATTGGCTTTCCAACCTCAGACTAATGTTGAAAGCACTTCCCTTCTAAGCTGTCTTATTGTCAGAGACTGCCAATCCTCTTCTATTTTGTGATGTACTTAATTATCTCTACTTTGTAACTGAAAATCTCCACTCTTTGTTACGATGAAATATCTAGTCTGTAGAAATTCTAATGAAACTGTTGGACAGTTTCATGCATTGTATTTATAAAGTTTATAACAAAATCAAAATCAAAATTTCTTTGATTTTTTTGGGATTGAAGTCAAACTCCGCACCACCACTAAATGGCTTTCACGTTTTGATTTATTGGCTTAAACGCACGCTGTCACGGCTTACATTTACAGGCGCAAGTCCAATATAGATTCCCATTTCAATGTCTGTGTATCTCAAAAACTCAGAGAAGCGCTTTCCAAGACGCTTTATCATTTAGCAGGAAGATAGTTTAAACAGTTACTATATAATCAATGGTTGAATGTTTAGATGGAATAAAGACTATCATATTTTATTTTGTCCATTTATTTATTTTTGTGTTTGAAATAATGTAAAAAACTCTAACAGATACCATATGGTTCAGCGGTTAAATGTCTAGATGGGAATATTGACTATCGTATTTTCTTTTGTCCATTTATTTATTTTTCTGATTAAAAAAATATTATTAAGGAAAGAGCATTGAATATGATCTATTGTTTGTTCTATGTATATTGTATTAGAGTTGTTTTAATTAAAATATAGAGTTAAAAAAATTTAAAAAATCACTTAAAAATGTTTTTAGATAAAATTTTGTGAGTAACTTTTTAAATTAAGTTTTAGATTACATTTTGTAATTTATTAGTAAGACGAGAAATTAAATGATGTAAATTGAAATCTAACTATATAGACCATGAAAATATTTAACTCTTACAAATATTTTATTTAAAGTATGAAAAAATAGAAATACCACACTTAAATTTTGAGTATATTGGAGAATGTTATAAAATATTTCTTTTGACTATTCACAAAATATATTTTTTAGGTTTTGAGGGGCTGGGATTGTCAATTGCACAATTGGATGTGGGTTTTATTGGGAGTGGGGAGTGCACCACTAACATTTATTTCGTTTGTGTTTGTTTGATGATTCTTATCTAATTTTTTTTTATGCTATGGCAAGATAAAGGCCATAATTGCTTTTAGCATCATGTTGAAATTGTATTTTTGTTAATAGGTATCCATTCTTGGCACTTCAATATTTTATTCAATTCGTCAAATAAGGATGCAACTCTTGTTGGTATTCAGGAGTTATGGCTCTCCTCAGTGCGTCAGATATTGATAAACAAAGACTACCTTCTCTTAAATTTTCTATTAATGCTCCTCAACTCACTAAACATGAAGTCAACAAAAGTATTCATGAAGAGATCAATAAATCTTACTTGAAAATTACATGATTTAATCCCAAAAAGCCTTTGCAACCAATTTTTTTCCATTATTTCTAATTTTATCCCTATTTTCATGAGGATCAAAATCAAATTCTAGGATAGATGATCATGACATTGTTAGCATGTTTAAGGATTATTTTAGCTTTGTTTCACATTTGATCTCATCAACTCCAAATGAAATATGATCATAATCTCCCACAAGGAAAGTGTTTATGCTAGTTATGTTATCTAGAACCTAAAAGTGAAGTGCATTTTGTATTGAAGTGCCATATTTTCTATGAGATTATTGGAAGATACCATTGTCTTTTTAAATATTTTCATGGATCTTTGAGGAGTTTCATTTGGTATGAGGTCTATAAATGTTCAACATTTTTAATTCATGAAACACTTCAAGACACTCAAATCGATGTCTTCGCACACAAATAATTCAAAAAATATTACTTCTTACTTCCAAATAACAGACTTAAGGAATCTCAAGAGACCACATACCTAGACAACTTGGTATAAATCTGTAAGGCAACACACATTTTAGTGGTCTGAAGATCTAGGACCCTCAAATAGTAAAATCATTGTTTATAGTTAATTTTGTTTCTCTATATGTATATTTAAGAGATCTTTTTAGTACTCCCTTATTTTACTAGATTCACGTAATATATTCTTCAGTCTCATAGGCCATTCTTAGCTTCTTGTGGATGTTAATATCTAAATTAAATTAAATTATGTTATCTTACTTTTAATTTTGACATGGTAGATGGTGTTTTTTAAAATTCCACACTTACTATCTAAATTGGATTACACATGTACTACCCTTTCTTGGTTTGGAAAGTGATAGAATTTGCCATGATTAAAGACCAAAAATATTTGAACACATGAACTCTAAACATGCATAACAAAGATGCAAAGAGAGAATTATGTTATCATAAATGGAACCAAACATGAGCATAATGACAATAGCTTGTATTCAAAATTGAATTGCTCCACATTCCACATTAAAAATGATCTACTAAAGTGCTAAATATATATGAAAGAGAAAAGAGTAGACAACCCATAGTGGGTATGTCAACACTATGTGCACACACCAAAGTGGCAAATAACCCATAGTGAGCATGAGCCACTTATAATGGAGTGTGCATCCACTCATAATAGATAATGACTAGATTGCATACTAAACACATGTGCACATTATTAAATCCATAATTGTGTAATAAACACATGTGCACAAAAGTAAACCCTAAGTATGTTTAAAATTAAGAAGTGTGAAAAGAACCCAAAGGTAAAACCAATTTGGGTGAGAACCATTTTCACACCAACATAGAGTAAGTGTTATTTTTAAAATTCATCATGATCTAATCTGTACCCATGAATGATAATCTCAAAATTTAGCTTGAATGGGTTGAAGTCCATCATATCCTATAAATAGTTGTATGCATATTGAAAATAATGTAGCATTTTAAAAATTATAGGTGACAAGGTTCAAATTATGAGTGTAATTGTCCTTTCTAGGTCATTCTCTCTCCCAAATTAGGCCTAATTAGCCCTCCTTGTCTAGAAGGTATAAATCTTACTCCAGAGAGATCCCACATGTGTGAAACTCTCTAAAAGTGTTTAATTCACTTTTACCATTATATGACCATGCTTCATGGCATTTTTGGGGTCTTGAGATCCTGAGGAAGTATGCAAACCATGAAATCACCTTGCCACCTAGTCTCATTTTGAACCTCTTTAAGAATACCTTCCAAAAAATCCTTTACTTGACTATCTCCATAATCTCTTGTGCATTTTTTTATGCTTTAATAGTTATTACACATCCAAAATTATATCATCCAATGATTGGGAAGTTTTCTCTTTTTAAGAGCAACTACAAAACACCAAATACATGCAAAAATAGGGAATTTATGGTAGTTTGTACATGTGGAATTAGCATAATTTTACATGTGTATAACCTCCATTGATTATTCAAAAAAATAAAATAGGTTTTAAGATCAAATTATGGCATTATATGTGCATTTGAGGTCCATTTTCCTTGACTAGTCACAATTAGGGTCTTAGAAGGGTTTAAGACCTATTTGGGATCTTAACGATTGTTCATAAATAATAGATCACCAATTGACCTCCTTCAAATTTTAAAAACTTATTTACTTACCTACTTACTTATCCCAAATGTTCCATTTTCCCATGAAAATTTTGAGACATGGTATGAGTATGTGAAGTTGTTCCTCGGGTGGCATGTTTAGCTCTCTTTGAATTCGAGAGAGGTCAAATTCAAGTTTTTGACCTTAAAAAACATTCTCACTACTAGGATAGGTTTATACACCTTTAATAAATTATTCCACATTATTATACATTTTTGGTAGTGACTACTACCTCATTATATACATATGTTGTATTGGTCAAGTGTCTTGGGGTTTAGTCCTGTTATCTCTTCGCTAGCCCTCAAGGGCATTTAGATTGAAAACTAAAGTTAGTTTCCATATATAAGTATAATGAGACCATAAATATTTTTGTGTACTAAATAAAGGGCATTTTATGGGGATTTTAATGCTTATTTTGTGTTTAGACCTCAATAGGCCCCTTCGTCTCATGACTGCCTCTTGCCAATGGAGTGGGAAAGTTCTGAGACAAAATGCTGGGTATGCCTACTATTAGTATGGCCCTAATGTGACCATGATTATATTTTTAAACTCATAAAAATCCCTTATACCAAATTAGAATGTGTGATTGTGCCCATAGAACTCTCAATATCCTAAACTCTCACATGACATGTTGGATAGCATATGTGTGTGAATTAGGCATAAAGGCCTTAAATAGGGCTCTGAACATTTCATCCTCCTATCATATAATCTAAGGGTTAGATGATATTTTTTTTGCATCATTAAACTATTCACCAAATAATCTTCATCCTTTTAGACCTACTTTCAACCCTTTACTCCTAAGAGCAATCAGAATTGTAGTTGTTCCTTGACTATGTATGGAGATTAAAACTCAGTTTGCTCAATATTCACTTTGTCATTATTTGGTATCAAATATATCTATGGCTTGTTGGTTTATCCGAGGTAGACCTCAGAGTCCTCATATCATTTTCTCTTCCTTTTATGCTTTACACTAGCCTATTCTTGGAGTTTGCAGCATGTAGGTGCTAGAGTCTATCTTGATTGCCTTCTTTATGTTTTAGGAGCTCATATTATAATAATTGATCATATTTTGTCTCATGAACTTGTTTGGATCCCAAATTAGGCTTGGGATCTTTTCAACACCTCTACCCTTTCATTTTTTGAGAATGGAATGGTCTTTCAAAAGCCCTGCAGGTAGTTGTTTAGAGTCATGACTGTATTAGGTGTTTAGACCTCCATATTTTATACCAATGACTTCCTCAATGTATTTTTAACTGGTTGATGTTTCAATTAATTTCTTATCACCTTTTCATACATTCTCTACTAGCTCTCTTCCTTAGGCTTAAGACCAACTGTCTCGTTAGTAGCTTGTAGGTCACTAGTAGGTCATTTGAGCATTAGATTTGAAACCTAGTCCTATCACATGCTATGATGCTTGAAAGAATATAATCTTAAAGGATTTAAATTTAATTATACATGTATATTCCATGATCTCGTTTTGACATTTTCAAGTCACTTCTCTCTTGCTTCTTCTATACAGACATGTAGGTGTCTTAAGATTGTCAATTTGAGAGAGGTGAGGCTTATCATAGTAGAGTCTATGAGAATTTTAGATGTCATTTTAACCTTGATAAACTGTAATTTATATCCATAAAATATTTTAGAATTTCCTCTTTTCTCTCCTTACCTTGCCTTAACTTCATAGCTTGATAGTTTTTGTCTACTCATAACACTATTATAGGTAGTCATTTTAGGAAGTTTTGATTATTGTAGGTAGTCATTGTATATGAATAAATTTATTTATATGTCCTTCAACAATTTGAATATTTCATAAAAACCCCAAATACCTACCAAATACCTTGTAGTCAAACTTACCTTCACATCAATGTTTTAGCCAAACTATGATGGTTGTAGGTGGTGATTTAGTCTTGAATAGGACAGTGAGATATGGAGTGAGTTGGTTATGGTTATATCTTGAATTTGAAGCTACATAAATATCAATTTTAAGACTCCTTCATTTTTAAATCTCACTTAAGACCCCAAAAAACATTGACTTCCTTTAAAAAACTCACTCATCAAGAGAGTTTGTGGACCTTATTGTATGAACCAAGATCATCATGTTAGAGAATGTGAGGTGGAGATTTTTATATGTAGACAAACTGAGGAGAGGTGGGAGGTTAGTTTCAAGAGACAAAAGTGACTCAAAGACCTTTACTGACTATCCATAATCCACACTTAACTTGAAGAATCATCAATTTTTCCATAAGGAGGTTTGAATAGAATTAAAATAAGAAATAACATATTACCTTAAACAACACAAAAATACCTTAGCTTCTCCAAATAAAGGAATTTGAAATGTTATTTCTCCATCAAATCTAACCCTCTATGAGTAAGTTCTTCCATGTTTTCCACTATTTCTTTAGGTTGGTTGATATGACACCACTTTGTGATCTTGAACCCTGGGTTAGGATCTTAAAACAAGATAATTACCTCCTCACAACTCTATAACAAATTTTGTGATTGTTGTAGATGTTTCCTAGCCTAATTAGAGTCCATCAACATTTCACCTACTAAGGCATCCATGAGCATGTTCCCCTGATCTCTCCATGTAATTCTCACTTTATCCTCTAAAAATAGGCAAAGAGATCAAATTAGTATTCTCATTGTGGCTACCTGTTTATTATCAGCCTCCTTTAATCATGACATACAGGCTTGATTAGTACATTTAGGCACAATAGGCCTTTTTGGGTCTTTTGATCCTTATGAGTGTCATTAGAAACTTTGAAGATTATTATAGGGTGATATGAACAACCTTTTTCTCTTCCACATTTATTTAATTGCTTCAAAACCCTTTTGCCACTGACATATCATTGCTTTAATGACCTACTCACTATGAGGTTTCATAGAAGAAGTCTCAAGTCATTGGTCATAAGTGACTTCTTGAGCCATGCTCTCTTGAACATCCTATGAATTACTCCCAAAGGATAAGTGATATTTATTTATATTTAATTCATCTTCTAGGATCATGTTGGCATTATTGAGGTACTTTTCACATAATAAAATCTCATTAACTACAATTGTACCTTCTTGAAGAGACTAACTAACCCAAAATCATCTCAAAAGAGATTGTACTCAATATGGAGATATATGAGATTTTTATTGGATGAATGAGGTGTGAAGTGACTAACTAACTAACTTGAGAACCCTTGAAGATGAACACACTTGATTTGACAACTCAAATCAAATAGACCATTCACAAGGACACTACAAAAAACTAGTTTTGTGTCATATGTACCTTCAAAAAAAGAGTTACTTAATGAATACATATAAGAATTAATATTTTAACCTAAAATAGCCTAACTATAACCACTCTTCCCTATCGAATATTAAAGTGAAGAAATGGAGGAAAACCTAGACCTTGTTTGGATGAATAGGCCATGTAGACCCCTTGCACTCTTAGGAATTTTTAATAAATATGGGGAAATAAATATGAAAATTAATGACAATAAATTAAAGTTAATTAAGTTCCCTATACTGAACAAAAACTAATGGCCTTCCTAGAGCTGCCAAGGAGGTTGATATGGGAGATAAGTCAGTTTTATATATTTTCTCACCTAAAATCCATTTCATGCCATTGATTTGACTTTTATATGGACAAATAAGGTCTTGAAGATTCTTGAAGATCAATTTTGTCTTTAATAACTATACGGATGGATGGAAAATAGGCCTTTTTGGCCTTAAAACTACTAAGATCACTTGAGAAGTCTGATGAAACTACTAAAAATGTATCCATTATAATTTTTATGCCTTAAAAAGGACAAATTTTCCATATTCTAATAATTAACTTCCATTCACATTCAAAACCTACTCCAAAAGCCCTAAAATGACCCAAAATGTAGTAAACTAGGTCATGAAGTTAGTCAAATATGTCACCAACTAGTTTGACCAATTATAAAACATGAGATGACTTTAGCATAATCCATAAGGACTATTAGAATGTTATAGACTCTCTTCATCTCTTTAAATAACCCAAAACTTATCAAAAAGTGGCTAGACAAATAAATGGCCCTGATGATCAAAACCTTAATTTCATCAAATCTACCTTAAACTTTGCTAAATAGGGTTTTATATGATCATTTCAAGGAAAATACAATAAAAAAATACCAATTAATATGGAAAATAACATAAAAAGCAAATTTTGAAGTGGTAGGGGTGATAGTTTGACTTGTGAGGTCAAACTTTTCAACACTAGTAGTGCAATCTTAGGATGCATCTTATGGAGTTTTTATTTTATTGGTTTTGCATCTAGATGCACCACAAGGTGATGTACTAATAATTATATATCTAGTCCTAGAATATTCACATAATACCATGCAAACACGTTGGATAATTCATGAAGTATAAGTGTAAATATGTCCCTTTGATCTTGAGTAAGTGATATGACAAGTTTAGCAATTTTAGCATCTTCTGCGGTGTCAATGTTCAAAAGAATGGGTTTTTACACAAGTAGAGTTGATTAGTATTTTTAATCTAGGGGTGGTGTAGGAAGATGGAAATCTTCCTCAAACTTTCTTTATTTGGATGTAGAATCTGAACTGATATTGTGATGTAATTTATAGTCCCCAAAGTATGTTGAATCATAAAATTGAATTAGAAATCCTTTCTTGTGCTTACCTATTGCAATTTGATCTCTTTTTCTCAAGAATTTAGATATATCCTCATCATCATGAAAATGATCAAGTTGAGGTGTTGATTATTGGTCCTACTATATGAGGGATGGATATTCAAGGTCAAGTGTAAGGATGACATTTTCATGAAACAGGTTAGTGAGGTCAAGATTTTCAAAGTGGTTAACTATGGAACCCATCTTGTTGTGTGAGGAATCATCCTCTGATTGACTATAAGAGTTACTTTAGAAGAGTGTAAGATGCACATTAAGTGGGTTAAATCCTATATCATGTTTTGCCTCATTTGCTTTTATTGTGATAGGTTTGATGGATCCTTGTTCATGGAAGCCAAGACCATTACTTGTATAGTTCACTATATTGCACATGATGGACTTTTCAATGGGATACTTATTGTTGGAGAAGCAAGTAGATAGTTCATCAGAATAAATCCAAAAAATATTTGAATCTTCAATATGTTCATCTAAAATAAAACCTTCCTCTACAAAATTTATCTTGCCAAGCTTCTTAACCATTCTATTATCCTTTAGAAGGTGGGGCCTTCCATAGTGATTTATATTAATATTGTATTGTACTTGTGTAAAAATCCTGAATTATACAATCCTTCATGCCTCTATCAATGATCTTAAAGTGGGAAGAAGTGGATGAGAATGCCCTAGTAGTGGGTGGTGGAGTCAAAGATTTCTCAATAGAAGGGTGATTGGAAGCGTTATTTTATTGATGGTTGATTTGAAACTTGCTCAAATAATCTTTTTGAAGCTTGTCATGTAGTTTATTTGAAGCTTTCTCATATGGTTGGTTAGATGCTTCACTGGTTGAAGCCCTTTCAATGGATATGGAGGTAGTTGGTGTATTAATATAACCACCAAGGGGAGGTGTTTTAAATAAATTTTCTAGATGGACATAATTTTTAAGTGAAGGATAATCATCAACAAGAGTAAAATTATCATTTATAACTGATTAATAATTTGATTTTTGATATTTTCCCTCTAATAGCCTATAATATTAGAAGGGATGAGGACCACCTTGTATAGCAACTTCCATTCCTGCATGGGAAAATTTAAAACATTGGTGAAGAGTGGATGGAATGGAATTCATGGAGTGAATTGATGGGCATCCAAGAAGTATATTGCATGGTAGATAAAGATATAAAACATGAACAAGAGTTTCCTTAATAAGAGATCCCACCATCAAAAGAAGAAGGATTGTTCCAATAGATTGTCACTCATTATTATCATATGCCTTTAGGGTAATGATGTTTATTTCCAACATTATTATTGGATGTATTATATGTTTTATAATTCTTAATGTATATATATTGAGTGTCAAACCATTGTCTATAAAAAAACCTTTTCACTTTGTGCCTAGAAATAGTAACCTTTATATACAATGGGAGGTTATGATCTAAACCAAAAGGAAAGACATCTGACTGATCAAACATTAATTGATTATTTATCGCCGAATAAACTATTAATGCTTGGAAATTTTTGGGATAATGTCTTGAGGGGCATTTTACTCTTGGAAAAATTTATACAAAATATATTTATACACATGAGATGTCTTGAGAAGGTTTAAAATTAAAATATTTGATTGTGTTTTATCAATATTTTCAATAATGTTGTACTTGCATTCATTATTATAGGATGATACACTTGGGAGGGTAATATTTTCTAGCCTTGTGGTAACAGTGCATTTGTATGATGGAAACATAATAAAATTGACATGGCTATGCATAATATCAATGCTATTGATGATATAATCAAATGGATGACATCTCTGATTAACATTATTAGATTATAGTTGTTGTCGTTTCTACTTACCCTTTCCTTGCTCCTGATTAGGGAATGGGTATTGGCATATCCCTAATTTTTTACTGTTAGATGGTTTAGATGGTCATTTTTTTATTGTTATGTCACCTATGTCAATAAGGTCTTGAACATAGTGTTTAAGGCATATACACATATTAGTTTAATGTCCTTTAATATGATGATATTCACAATACTCATCCTCTTTGTACCAGTTGGGTTTGGGAACTTTTTCATCAAAGGATTTAGTGTTTGGCCATGTGATCATGTTTGTGTGAGCTAAATTTCAGAAAACATTCTCATAAGTGTCACCCAATTGAGTGAACTTATGATTAGGTCTTCCTTGTTTTGATTTTCCATTTGGAATTGTGATAATTTCTATTGGTTGATTGTATGTTTGAGTTTGACATTGAGTATTTTGAATATGTTTGACATCGGTTACACCTTCTCCAACAAGATTTTTGTTTTTGGCAAAAAACTTGGGTTTGTCTATAGATTTTGAGTAATTATTATTATCTAGTTTAAATATTTTGATTAGACCTTTAGTAATCTATGCTCTTTCTACTTGAATGCCCTTTTCTATAATCTCATTAAAAGACCTTGGGCAAAGAAGTAACAAATGGTGTCCCAAGTCTAAATTTAAGTTATTCATAAAGATGTCCACAAGATATTTTTAGGAAATGACCATGTAAATGACTTACCATTGCTTGTCATCTTTGGAGGAAGGAAGATTTCTTTTTTCATTACGTTGTTTGGTGTTGTGTAAATCTATGGTGGTCAAGTTTTTTCCTTTATTATAAGAGAAGTGGAAAATTATTTTTTTAGATAAGTCCTCAAAGGTGAAAACACATAATTTTAGAAGTCATGAAAACCACTCAAGGGCTTGTCCCCCGAGACTTTGTGGAAACAAAGAAAACATGTATTCATTATTATAAGCAATGTCTGCACATGAATGATAGAAGTTGGTTAACTATTCATTGGCATCTCCTTTGCATTTATACTTGTGAAATTTTAGTTGTTCAAATTAATTTAGACAAGGTAGGGAATTTTACTTAAATCATATGTGTATGAGAAAATTTCATCAAAATTGAATTATTTTTGTCGAGAATAAGCCCCATCTTGTAAGTCTTAAACGCTATCCTTTATTTTTTGAATTTATTCTATGAGATATGGGGATAGTTGGTTCATTTGACTTAATGAATAAGGTGGTTGATCCATGAATTGGTTTGTGTTTTGTGGAGTGTGTTGGTTAAAATTATTTGGAGGTTGATTGTTAAAATTAATGTTTTGAGGGTTTGAAAAGGGATTGAAGTTGGAGTCATAACTAGGGATTGGATCTACATTAGAACCAAAATTTGTTTAAATTGTTAATGGATTGGAACCAAAATTTATTTGATTTAAATTTGGGTTGAAACCAAGGTTGGGGTTATGTGTAAAGTTTAGGTTTATGTTTGTTGAATTTGTTCTTGGGTTGAAACTTGAATTATTTGGTGTATTGGTGTTGACATTCATGGAATTATGATTGGTGTTGTAACCAAAAATTGTTTGGTTAAACAAATATGGATTAGATTATTATGGAAGCATTTTGAAGTTTGAATTAAATGGATTACAACCTAGGTTTAAATTAGAGTTAGTTTGGTTGGGATTCTGATTTGGGTTGTTTTGGTTTTGGTTAAGGTTAAAATTAGGATTTGTGTTTGGATTATTGAAGTTAAAGTTAAGATTGAGGTTATAATTGTTCAAATTAGATGGTTTTTGGTTTTGGTTTAAACTTGTGTTATGATTCGGTGTAGAATTAAACAAAAAAATTAGATTAGAGTTAAATTGATCTGGATTTGGATTAAAACTTGGATTGGATGGAACCAATCTAAGAGTGTTAGAAGAGGAAAATTGATTTGGTACACCACTTTTTAAATTCCTTTTATTGAGTGTGCATGAACTTACACTCAAACATGATTAAATGATTGATTGGGCAAGCTAGAATGGTTATTGAAGCTTTGATTTTGATTTTGACTATAAACGATAGCGGTAAGTGCAAAAAGTTGGGGGAAAAAAGTGGCCTACCCCTAGATATGATTTTCCTAAAATTTCATAAATATGAAACTTTATAGATAATTTGAGATATCTATACTCCAAATTTCAAGATGGTGTAAGAACATGAAATGTAGCATTTCGAGTCTAGTTTCCCAAAGACTCATATTTTTTAAAAATATTTAAGTATAACTCGGTCAACCATCTAAAATTTATATAATAACTCGTATTTTTAATGAAAATAGAGTAGATAGATGTCTATGTGGTGCACCATTTTTTGAGTAGTGTTTAATATTATTTTAAACCCTTTGTGGAAAATTTAGATAAGATATTCTATTTAATGGCCTATATCTTTTTATAATTTTTAATGAATATTTTTTTGATGAATTTTGTAAGTAAATAGATCTGGAAAACTAACAAAAACATAGATAGTCATCCGTGCAGTGCACTTAACTACCTCAAATAAATGAAAATTAGTTTTTTTTTAATGTGTGTATAATTAGGCCTAGTTTGTGACCATATAAATTTTGTTACACTTGGATCAATTTTAAAAAAACTTCATTAACATGTATAGGCATGTATATTTACAACATGTAGTGGCATAAAAAAGGTATAGTTAGAAATCAACATAGTTTGAAACCTTAAATTAGTCAAAACATTATAAAAGACATATTTTTGGAAAGAGAAGAGAATTATCATAATGATGGTATTAAGTTTTTGAATTTTACCATTGAAATTCATAGTATATTTGGTGATCAAAGTTGAATTTTGTTATTTTTATCATAACTCTCAGACCCAACTATAGATTGGCAGGTCCAAGCCTTTGGCTCAAGAATCCAAGCCATTCCTGAGCTGAAAAGGGTCATTTTATAATCTAAATTCAAGTATAAATATCTCATTATTAATAAAATTAGGAAAATGTGATCACCTTAGTTAATAACGTGATCATGTTATATACTCATAGCACCAAAAAACCCAAATTTTCTCTTTAGCTCAGATTTTAAATATCATGTCATATGTTCTTGAGCTCCTTAATAGTGGTGTTATTTCATGTGATATGAGAGTGGTCCCTAACCTTTTATAGTGAATTAAGATGTCATGGTATCAAATTAGACCTAAAAACTTTTATGGGCATTTTAATATGTTGACTTGACTACTTATAATTACTTGGTTTTAAGGTGTAACTCATTATACATTTGACGATATAACTTATTATATCACGAGATGTCATAAAGTACATTTTTAAAACCTATGGGAAAAACATAGCTTCTAGATTACCAATCTAGTTGTGCATCTGAAGTAAATTGGGGCTATTTCAAGCCTCTTCAACCTAATTACATGAATATAAAATGTGATTTAGTGGTTGATCATCTTTAATTTAATTAGCTTGATTGAAGCAAAGAAACATTATTTATTGATATGATAGTTATAAATGTACAAAATGTGGTTTTGAGCTCGATAAACTTGAAGCCATCATCTAATGAATGAAAATGTTGATTAGTTCCATTGTGAAGGTAAATTAGGGTCAAAATGAGCCACATGTATAGATTTTAAATTGTATATTCAATGTTATTTGGATTGAAATTAATCCCAATGTCATGTCATATATAATTAACCAAAGAGTTGATTCATTTAATTGAGGAGGCATTTAAGGCCAATTTCAACTCCTTTAAGAGAAAGATATGATTTGGGGAAAAATTAAGTTTGATTCCATCATAAATTAATCCAATTAGTCAATTTTTGAAATTAGGGGCATGATTTGGGCAAAATTGAGCCCCTAAACTAAATATATGGCACAATATATTGTATAATGTATTAAACATGTATGGCTTAGCTAACCCTACATTTATCATAAATGCAAACATGAAGGTAATTATCACAAAGAGGTGAATAAGTAGCTCAAATTTTATTCAATTACCATAGTGATTTGACCCTATATCTGATATATTAAACCCTAAACCTTTTACCATTTAACTTAAAACCTATACCATTTACCTTAAACACTAATCCATAAGACCTAAACCTGAACCCTTTAAATTGTAGAACGTAAACCCTAAACCAATAAATTTAGCCCAAATTAACATCCTTTATGAATTAGGTTTATAAGGATGAACTTGGTAAAAATTACATCAATCATTACCTTAATTGACTTAATTAACTAAATTTGTGATGATGTGGGTGCTAATTAAGCCCAAAATCACATTCTTTACTCATAGATCTAGGTTCAAGGAGATCAAAATTTCCCCAATCACCATCATAATTGTACCTTATATACCCTAAAACCTATATCCTAATCCCTAATCCCTAAAGTGAATAATCCCTAAACTCTATACCATAAATATAAACTCTTTAAACCATGAACCAATCATTTTAGCCCAAAGTAACATCGTTTAGACTAAGAATTAAGTTCACAGGGCTTAGTTTGGCCTAAATCCAACAACTGATTACCCCATTTGACTAATTCACTCAATCTGTACAATTACATGGGGTATAAAGACAACCAAAAAACACATTTTATAGTCATAAATTGGTCTAAGTGATTCAAATTATCCTTAATTATCTTTGTGATTGACCCTATGTACCCTAAACCATATATACATTAAAACCTAAGCCCCAAACCATAAAACCTAAACACTATACCCTAAACTATAAACCATAAACTTTCCCTATTTACCAATAAATTTAGTCCCAATTAACATCCATTTTAGTAAGAATTAGGTTCACATAGCATAGAGTGATTAGACATTATATATACCCATTAACCTAAATCCTATGCCTTAATCCCTAATTCCTAAAACATAAATTGTAAGCCCTGTGTCCTAATACCCACTACATGTTGTAAACATACATGCCTTACGATATAACTGATTTTATCATGAGATGTCATAAAATGCATTTTTAAACCTAAGGCAAAAACTTAGCCTTTAGAGTACCAATCTAGCTATGAATCTAAATTAAATTAGGGATATTTAGATCCCCTTAAACCTAATTGCATTATTATAAAATTTGATTTGTGGGTTGATCAATTTTAATTTCATTATCTTAATTGAAGTGAAGAAAAATTATTTACTTATATGCAAGTTCTACTTGTATAGAATGTGGTTTTATTCTCAATAAACTTGAAGTCTCTAGCTAATGAATGTAAATGTGGATTAGCTATATTGTGGAGGTAATTAGCATCAAAGCGAGCCAAATAAACCTATTTTAAATTGTATATGATGTGATTTGGAATGAAACTAACCCTAATTTCATGTCATATATAATTAACCAAATATTTGATTCATTTAATTGAGGAGGTGTTTGAGGCCAATTTAAACTGCTTCAAGATCAAGATATGATTTATGGAAAAATTAAAAATTTGATTCTATCATGAATTGATCCAATTAGTCAATTTGTGCAATTAGGGGCATGCTTTAGGAAAAATTGATCCCATATACCAAATTTATGGCTCAATTGATTGTATAATATATGCATCATATATGCTTAATTGACCGTACTTTTATCTAAAATGTAAACATGAAGGTAATTGTCACAAATAGGTGAATAATCAGCTCCAAGGTTCTTTAATTACCTTAGTGATTAGACCTTATATTTGATATCTTAAACCCTAAATGTTATACCACTTAACTTAAACCCTAAACCCTATACCATTTACCTTAAACCCTAAGTCATAAGCCCTAAACCCCAAACCCTTTAAATTGTAGACCCTAAATGCCAAACTAATAAATTTAACCCTAATTAACATCCTTTATATATATTAAGAATTAGGTTCATAGGGATGAACTTGGTCAAAATTGAATCACTCATTAAATCATAATTAGCTTAATTGGCTTAATTTGTGATGATGTGGGGGATAATTGAGCCCAAAATCACATTCTTTATTCACAAATCTAGGTTCAAGAGATCTCAAATCTACCCCAATCACCTTCATGATTGTACCTTATATACCCTAAAACTTATGCTCTGAGTCCTAATCCTTAAAGTTCATAATCCCTAAACTTTAAACCATAAATACAAATTCTTTAGACCCCAAACCAATCAATTTAGCCCAAATATACATCATTTAGACTAAAAATTATCTATACGATTGACCCTGTGTACTAAAAACCTAAGCCTTATATCTTAAACCCTAAACACTATACCCTAAATTATAAACCATAAACTTTCCCTATTTACCAATCAATTTAATCCCAATTAACATCTTTTATAGTAAGAATTAGGTTCACATGGCATAGAGAAATTAGACCTTATATACACCCTTAAACCTAAATGCTACATACCCTAATCCCTACTCCCTAAACCCTAAAACATAAATTATAAGCCTTATGCCCTGATCCCTAATCCCTAATCCCTATGCACTAATTCCTTAATCTCTAATCCATAATCATTAATCTATATTAAGTATAACATGATCTTGTTATTCTTAATATAAAAAAACTCACTTCTCAATGTCTATGTTTAACCCCAACCAAGGATTAAGAATAACGTGATCATATTATTCTTAATATAGAAAAAACTCACTTCTCAAAGTCCATGTCCAAGCAAAGCCTAGTATTAAGAATAACATGATCATGGTATTATTAATATAGACTAAGATCAATTTTCAATGTCAATTTCTAACCCAAATTGAGAATCTATCCCCCACAAACATTCTTTATGGGACCTAAAAAACCTATGTACTTTCAACCCTACCTTTGAAAAGTTGTCAATTGTCTTTGATGGGAGATGAATCACGTTTAGGGAAGAGGAAAATGTTGAATAACAAAACATTGGAGGAATTAGAAGATTTGAGAGAGAAACACAGATATGAATGCAAAAACTTCATAGTAGACAAGGTACAAACCCTAATCATAATTAACCAAATTCCATAAGTAATGAGCTAATTGAAAATAATGAATTAAATAATGATGAAATTGACCATAATGAAATTCACAATAATGAATTAGATAATGTTGGAAGTTTACATTCAAAGTTCCAAGTTTTTTATTTTGTTGATGAGGAGTCTATGTATGATGTTTCAAGCCCCATGAATGAAGAAAATTTTATGGAACAAATAATTATGAAATTAACAATCAATAAAATTTCATGGAAACATATAATGAAGAAATAAACAATAAATAAAATGTCATCCCACCTCTAAATAATGAAAGTAATAACAATTTTGAAACACCCTCTCAACAAATTACACCATTAACAACACCTCCAAGAATTATGCATATAAAAGACAAGTACTTAATTGAATTAGATTAAAATATTTTAGAACCAATGCATAACAAAATATTTTGTTTCCATTAGATAAGACTAGATCAACAAATTTGGGATAGTTTCTTTCATAATTTCAATTATAATACTTGAAGATGTTAATTATTTATCTCATTGATAAAATTTATTAAGATGAGACATCTAATGTACATATTAGGACTAAGAAAATCTAACATAGATGATGAAAACAATATTTTTTTTGAAAATTTACATGATGAATAACATACTATAGGACCAAAATCAGGCACACAAAATTGTAATGATGCTCGATGTATAATTATAACCTATGTAGTAAGTGACCAAACATGAAAAAATGATTGATTTCAAAAACAATTCAAACACTTGATACAAATAGAAAAGCATTAATGAAAGCAATTAAAATATGTGAAATACTTAAAACACCCAATACCAATGAGCTCTAGCCATTTTCTATTAGACTTCCATGAATGGAAAAAGCTATAGCCGATACTTTCAAAAAGTTACTTGTTCAATTTTAAAAAGATAATACAAGAGTTTTGTCCAATACGAATTGGTTCATGTAACTGTGAACTGCATCCAAAACATTTATTTTATATAACTAAAACACAATTATACTCTAAGTTTTTGGAAGAACATTCATAAATTTATATTTGTCAAAGATATTTTGAGATGGCCAAACTATTTTATGTAAAAATAGATCATACAAGCACCACTTGTTGTTTTAGGGAACATGTTAAATTTTTAATGCACTATGATGTTTTTGCAATATTCATTTTACTTTGCATACTAACAATATTTTGTATGAGTGTGGCATTGAATTGCCACCAAAATCAGCTAGGGAATATATTTTAACTATATTTTACAAAAGAGTAGATGGACAATTATTTTATAACAAATCATGTTTAAATGTAAATTATAGCATTTATGATGGATTGCCAATATTAAAAAAATGTATCCATGAGTAGATTACTTGTGTAATTAGATAGGAATTAGTTGGTTTAAGCAAATATAAATTAATGACTTATCAAATAAAAGATGGCAAAGAATCTAAAAGGTTTGAGCTTGTTACAAAAATGATACCAGTTTCTAAATTTTTATTCAAATTTAAGGAGAAAATTGTTTATGAGTAGTTAAGCCACACAAATGGCTATATGGTTGGATGAAAATTGAAAGATAAACAAGGATAAATTTCCACTTCATTCGATTGTTTTAGTAGTTGACTTTGCTAAAAATTGCACATTCAAACCCCAAATGGAAGTTCAATTGCAGTATTCCAACTCATCACAAGTTGTCATATTCATGTATATAACATGCATGCATACACCTAATAATATAGATAAATAATGGAAAATATTAAGGGAGTGCCATTTCTATATCAATGATGATCAATCACATTATTTATAGTATGTGCAAGGACATTTATAGAATTTCTATGAATGGTTAAGTCAGAGGAACATTAATTTCAATCAACACTACTTTTGGTTAGGAAACTACACATTGCAATTCAAAAATGCACGAATGTTTTATTGATTGAGTAGGATGCACATTACCACTAGTGTAAAATACATTTAGAGTTTCACCAAAGTTGACCATGGAAAAGGATAACATGATGGTACTAGAGCATGTGTAAAAAGAGCTATTGCAAGGGAGGAGTTAAAATTTAAAGAGGGTCTTTATTTGACAAATTCAAAAACCATGGTTGAATGGTTTAATAAAAACATGTGTCATAGCGCTCAACCAAATTCAATTTTTCATATACATTTTTGGTTAATGGAGGAAGAACACTTGACAAAGTATGAGAATTGTATGACTCTAACGGGTTCAAGTGACCTCCACTCATTTCATAGTTTAAATGCAAGTTCCTGGCATGTTCATGTGAGACACTTGGCATGTTTATGTTCTACACGTGTGGACTCTATTTAGGATGAGTGTGAGCCACAAGAGTGGGTGGATGATTGCAATTACAAACCTCTAATTCCAATCAACACATATCATGTTCCAACAACATTATAACTTACAAATATGACAACATCAGATGAATTTAACCATGTATTTGATCTAGTATATCCAAGTAGAATATTTTTCATTATGTACAATTTATTATCATTATATATCTTCATATTGTCACTAAAAATGGTTTTTTGTGATATAGGTCATGTTTTTACAGTTATTTTAGATGAGGGTAATGAAGAGGGAACTGATTAATACTTGTGTCATTGTGTACATATAAATAAAAAAATTACTTCCCAAGTTATAGATGGAGAAAACATTGACTATCCCATTTGGTCAGTGGTAGTTAGTGGAACTTGGTTTCAACAATATCCTAATTTTTTTTTAGATCAATGGTTGTTTGAAGAGTTTGAGACATACAACAAGATACTTCACTATTCAAATTTGATTCTTACAATGAATATTCAATTAAAAAAATATCATGGGAGGCAATTAAACAAGAAACTATGGAAATTTTAGGGGTCATACCATGAAGTTATTCTTGATACTATCAAGGTTAGAGCAGATCCTAGTGGTTCATTGGATTGAAATACATAGGTATGTTAACTTTTCAAATATAGATGTAATCAATTTTACCAAATATTTTTTATTTTTTAGGTAGTACATATGAATTTCATTTTTACTTACTTACTAACAATTATTTATAGATTATTAGTGCCAGATAAGCTTTCACCTTCATGTGGTTGGCATTCTCAGTAGAGAATTCTATATTCTTCAAGCTAAGAGAAGTTCCTGAATGGTAGTGAAAATGCACTTTCAAGTAGATTTGAACATCATGGAAATGTAATAATATGTAATTTTCCTATCCATATATGATCAAAGTGATAGATTCTCAAGTGGAGGTCCCAGAGGTAGAAATGACAATTGGAGCTCAAGAGGTTGCCTATTCAATGCCAAAGAGTTACATTTTTGGACCTATCACTAAAACTTATCCAATAGATTGATCTCAAAGATTCCACCTAAGTGTTATGGGTGTGATTATAGGGATTAAAGAGTCATGGGATATATCTAAAGGTTTACATAAATGACTTACATGTTTTGTTTTACTTATGTTTTAACTTAGGCTAAAAAATTATTTTTTTTGTATTGGGAAGGGCATTCTTGAGGCTGAAATGGGTGGTGGGTTTGTCAATTGTGATTGATGGAAGGCCAATAACCTATTCCTAGACTTATCCATGCCCAATATTTTTTAGTAGTGTTATTTTTTGGTTAAGATTCTTTGAAACCACAGTTTTGCAACCATAACTTAAACTTTGACAACATTTGTTGTCAAAGTTTTTGCACTCTTGAATAGTAGTGAAAATTCACTTCCATGTAGATTTGAATGTCATGGAAATGTGATAATGTGCAATTTTATTATCTATAAGTTATTAAAGTGATATATTATTAGGAGGAGGTCTAGAGACAGAGCAGTTGGAGCTCAAAAAGTTGCTTATTCAATGCTAAAAAGTTACATTTTTTAACCCGTCACTGTAACTTATACAACATTTTACTATCAAAGGTTACACTTGAGAGCTCTATGGTGAGATTATATGGATTAAATAGGTATGGGATAAATCTTATGGTTCACAAAAATGACTTACAGGTTTTAGTTTATGCATGTTTGAACATAGACTTAAAAATTGCAATTTTTTTGTATCAAGAAGGGCATGTTTGAGGCTGAAATGGGTAGTGGGTTTATCAATTGGGCCTGATGGGAGGAAAAAAACCTAGTATTAGACATTATTCTCCCCCCAGGATGTGTTTTTAGTGTCAATTTTTAGTCAAGAAGCATTTGAACCATAGTTATGCAACCACAACTTAACCTTTCATAACATTTGTTGTCATTATTTTTGCACTCCTGAATGGTAGTGAAAATGCACTTTTATGTGGAGTTAAATGTTGTAGCAATGTGATAATATGAAATTTGCCTATCTATATGTGATCAAAGTGATATATTCTTATGTGGATCTCCCAAAAGCATAAATGGTAGTTGGAGCTCAAGAAGATGCTTGTTCAATGCCAAAAAGTTACATTTTTAGACCCATCACTGTAACTTGTTCAACAGATTGCTCTCAATGTTTCCACCTGAGTGCCATATTATGTGATTATAGGGATTAAATATGCATGGTAGGGATCTAAAAATTATGAAAATGACTTATAAGTTCAATTTTATGCACGTTTTAACTTAGTCTACGAAATTGCATTTTTTTGTATTGGGAAGGGCATTTTTAAGTCTAGAATGGGTGGTGGGTTTGTCAATAGAGATTAATAAGAGTAGAATAACCTATTCATATATGTTATCCATCCTATTTTATATGTTGGTATTGTCATGTTTTGGCCAAGAAGCATCAAAATAATAGTTGTGCAATCACAACTTAAACTT
Source organism: Torreya grandis (assembly GCA_037957365.1). Lineage (NCBI taxonomy): Eukaryota > Viridiplantae > Streptophyta > Pinopsida > Cupressales > Taxaceae > Torreya > Torreya grandis. The sequence continues at coordinate 1,079,887 of JARHVA010001532.1, read as the reverse complement.
TGACAACAATTATTGTTAGTGCTTTCATGCTCCTAAACAGTAGTGAAAATACACTTTTAGGTGGGTTTAAATGTCTTGGTAGTGTGATAACATGTAATTTTATTATCTATATTTGATCTAAGTGATAGATTCATAAATGGAATTCCCAGAGGTAGAAATGGTAGTTGGAAATCAAGAAGTTGCTTGTTCAATGCCAAAAAGTTGCATTTTTGGACCCATCATTATAACTTGTCCAACAGATTGATATCAAAGGTTCCACACAATTTATATGAGGATTGATTAGAGAGATTAAATAGGTAGGGTAAGGATCTAATATTTTATTATAAGGACTTATAGGTTTCATTTTACATGTGTTTGAACTTAGGCTAAAAATTTGCATTTTTCTTGTATTGGGAAGGGTGTTATTGAGGCCAGAATGGGTGGTGGGTTTTGTCAATCAGGCCTGATGTGAAGAAAATAACCTATTAATATATTTTATATACCCCCTAAACATTCTGACAGTGTTATTTTTTTGTCAGGAAGCATTGGAACAATATTTATGCAACCACAACCTAAACTTTGACAACATTTATTGTCAGTGTTTGTACACTCCTCTTTCCATTTTCTCACCCACTTTTGCATGAAAGTGTATGTTAAGTGTTCAAGTTAATTTTGAGGATATAATAAGGTTTTGATATTTTCAAATATCATTTATCTAAGATCAGTTATGAGAGGCCTAATACAATGAAGGGACAGGGCTAGAAAGTAATAGAATGTCAGGAGTGAGGTGTTGAAGGTGATGAATGAGTGAGGTGTTGAGGGTTATAAATCAGTATTATAAACAAAATATATGTTGAAAATAGTCTTATATAATCTCTTGGTCTGCAAAAATTCTAAGTAAATCCTAAGTAAGGGCTTCATGAGTAAAACACCTCTAAAACTAAAATAATTGAATAATAAGGTCTAAATTTTTTGGAGAAGCTAGGGAATGGATATTAAAAATTATTTCAAGTATTATTGGCTTTAAAAGAGGTTTGAAATTATAGGTACAGAGGACTGTTTTAATGTACACCTATAGAAGACCATTTTTAGGAAAGTTATGCATAAGGTAAGATGAGTTTTTGGATGATTTGAGTTCTATAAACTTGGGTAACAGACAAAACATGTTATAATTTCTAAAATACTACTCGAAATATAATTTTTAAGATATATATTTTTTTTCTATAAATTGACCTATTAGAGCAACAACTAGGACTAGAGATCTAGAAACTTAAAAAGATAGAATTTGAGAATGAGAGCTCAATCTCTTAGAGACCTATGGTTATTTGATTTATTGTAAGTTTTAACACTTACATAAATCCTTGAGTTTTCCTAATACCTATCCAAAGTGTCTTAAATAATATTATTCAAAAGAAGAAGATTAGATCTAAGAGATTGTTGACTAGTTAAGACCAGACCCAATGACTAATTGACTAGTTTAAAAGAAGATTATTTGAAAGTGGATTTCAAATCAAGTTGAGAACAAGAGTGGATAATTGAGGTTTGAATTATTCATAGTCTTAGATCATATGAATAGGATTTTTATAGACTTCTTAAAAATAAGAGAGAAAACTATGCATTAAGTGGTATTAAGGGATGATAAAAGGTTTTGGTCAAAGATGGATCATTATCTCATGAGTGAATATTCTATTTCAAGTCAATAAGGCTAAATTTAATTAGATAAAGGACATTATAGTCAAGGTCAAGTAGAAGTACATCTTGTAAGTTTAGCAAAGATAAATCTACAAAGATTAGGAAGTAGACCATGTACATGGTCACCAAAAGGAGTTGAGTGCAGAAGAGGTATTGATAGAGATTACAAAAAAGGTGAGGTAAAATATAAAGAAATAATAATAATATAAGGCATACAAGAAGTAGGCCTAGTTTAAAGAAAAGCTAGTCAAAAAGGTATTATAGCTAGGTGAAGGTGAAAGATCAGGTAACTTCCAGGTATAGGTATCCCAGTGAGAAATTTATAGAGATTTATGAATGATTTTATGTCTTAGCATTATATAAGTTTGAACATGATTGGGTATGGCTTTTAATTGAAATCAAATTGTGTTAATGATCAATTGAAAAGTTTTAAATGGGTGGTGAAAAATGCAAAATAGATAAGAGTGTCATTATCCATTTCTAATTCACATAATCAAATAAAAAATTTAACTTAAAAAAATATGGGAGATTTGAGATTTATAAAATTGAAAAGAATAATTTTTTAATCGTCATTTGTGTACAACATTAAATACAATACTCTATAGATAACAGTTTTAAAGATCAAAACAACACTATAAAATAACATTTTAAATTTAAATTGAATATAAATTAGATAGATTGACATAATTAAAATGAAAACTCTAAAAAAATCATATATGCACATGTGTACAATGTCAATAATACATATATTTTCATGATAGGCATACAAAAAACTACATCTACCAACATAATATCTAATGTTGGGTGAATGTCATATATGCATATACAATGTCAAAAATGCGTAAATTGTAATATAGGCATACAAAACTCACACCTCATGTAAGACATCATAACCATCAAATAACCTCCTATTTTCCTTTCTCAAATAAGACTCTCCCTAGGATGTCATACTGGTACATGGGGATTCCTATAATGCCTTAGATTACTCCAAGTTCTGACTATAGGTCTTACACTTATATCTTGCTTATAGTTGAACCTATTCAAATAAAATTATTATTACAAAATTAATATAAAATATATTCAACCAATTATTAAGAAATTAATGTTAAACTACAATAAAAAATCATATAAACTTGCACTTATTGCAAGCTCATAGTCTAGGTCAATCTATTTTTGATTCTCAAACAAGTCAGTGGTAGGTTTAACTATTCAAACAGGCATCTGAAATAGGGAAGACACATGATAAGTTTCCATACTAATCATTTGACAAGGGCTATCAAATGTCATAGGATAACCCTGCATACACAATATATTGCATAAGTTATATTTTCCCAAAGTATGTAGTAAAATTATTAAAATAAGTCTTTTTTAACAATTCACAATTACAAGTTAATACATAACTATGTCAATACCTATGTAGATGATATTGCAAAAATAATGCCTATGTCTATCTTGGATTGCAGTGATGGAGGGATGTCTACTTGAGCCATGAATTTTTCATGTAAACAAGGTCTCACTTACTTTTCTATAAAGTATCAAAGATATATATTGCAAGTGTTTCTCTTTTATTAAACCAAGAGTTTATTTAATAGTATTTTACTTGAATTTTGAGATCTTTGATAGATAAATTTAACTTAAACTTACAAGGAAAATATACATAGACTAAATGCACATAGAGAATAAGATTAATTCAAAATTTTATTTTCTACTTAAGTAAAAGGTGTCATACTAACAGAGGTAGATGTAGTAGTGGATGGGCTAGCAGCTAAATCCAAAAGTGTAAATAATGGTTGCATCAAATCAAATGCTACAAATGTCAATTGTGATGATGAAGGCATCGGAACCTCCTAGGACATAAAAAATGACATATATATTATTCAATTTATATGTAAATTGATTGTTAGTTAAATTAAATTTACAATTATAACTTAAATTTAACATGACATTGATATAAAATATACCTACATCTGTGTAGTGGATGATGTCTACAAACCAAATATGCATGTAAAAAACTCATCACTTATAAGTATAATTTCCAATCCCTCTAAACCACTAGTGTCATCATCATCAGAAGGTTCAATGCATATAGCTCCACAATAACTGCAAGGGTGGGGTTGGGTATGCACACTAGGTGGCGTATCTCTAGCATCATTTTGTAAGACTACTCATATGTTGAATGAGTGTATCAACGAGTGAAATAAGTGCATGTAGAGTGTCGATCTATATGACCTATTAAACTATAAAGGATATTTTGGGCTTAAGTGGATTTTAGATATGGATCTTTACAGGTTGATTAGGTGTATGATGTGCACCTGGTCGATCCTATGTAGAGCTTTTCTCTCAACCCTAAAATTCATTATAATAAAAATAATTTAAAATATCATTGAGGACAAAATAATAGTATATTTTCCTCAAAAATACAATGGTACCTCATGGTTGTTACACAATGGATAATCAAACACTATCCTCAATTGATCCAAAAAATTGGCTACAATTAAATTATGTTGGTAGTGATGGATTGGAAAATGTTTAGAAGTTACCAAAAATGGTGAATTGGTTGTTAGGTCAATGAATAAATCATAAATTGAGGCTTTTGATATGTCTTTGTTTTTGACCTCAAGTGCTAATAATTTGTCAACATAATAAGCCCTATAACTACCCTGATATGAAGCCCATATGTTAAACTAACTCATTGTAGAGTAAATTTGACCTAATAATGTCTCTAGGGAATTGGCTAGATAGGTGTGGTGGGTGATGGTGGAAATGGGATCCCTCATTCTCCCAATTAATTCTTCAATTTCAATTTTCTTTTTCACAATGTGGTCAACTAGACTCTCCTAACAACCTAAGGGATTTTGTGGAACTATAGGAGGGTTAGGTAGAGGGTTAGGAAAAGGAACAAAAGGGTTCTGTGGAGGGTTAGGAGGGTTAGTAGGATGGGATGTTCTAAATAAATAAATTACCAATTAAACAATGAAAATAAAAACAAATTACTAAAATTTAAGGTTAACAAGTGTAGATTTTTAATAATTACCTCTTCTACATGGTAGCATCATCGATTAGATGCTCCCTGGGATGAATTTTGGCAAGGTTTAGCCTCATCACCCAAAATGCAATCACATAATGGAAACACGTAGGAAAGAAATAAAACTCTAAAGCAAAAGGAAAAAAATTGCCTTCGAGTCTTGGTTTTTATTTTTTTTGTTACACAAAGAACATGATCATGTTATTAATTTGATTATATTATTTAAAATAATGATAACATGATCATGTTATTAACATGATCACATTATGATTTTAAATAATGTGATCACGTTATTTAATAATGTGATCATGTTATGGATTGATAATTACTGAGCCATAATTTAAATAGCATGATTGTGTTAATTAAATAACATGATCATGTTATTTATAAACGCGATCACATTATGTAAAATACCCATGAAATTTTCCCCTAACTTCGTGCACTTACCTAGTGGTGAGCCTTGGAAACTCTGATTGAGGTTGATTGATGAGTTTGAATGAAGATTTAAATTTTAATTAATTTGACTATAACCTTGTGAATCTGGGTGTGCACTCAAATTCAATGTAATCAGATGTTGATTGGTTAAACATAAATTAGATGGGAAAACCATGTTCAAGTTTGGGTTGACTTGTTGCATGATTGGTAAACTTGAAGTAATAGTCAAGTTTTTATTAGTTGGGTGAATGATTGGTGAGGCTTAAGGTACATTCAAACTCATATTATTTGAATAAAATTATGAAGGTAAATTTGTATTCACATTCACATTAGGGTTACCAAAGGGATTGATTGATTGATTGATTGATGAGATTGAAAGTTCATAATCTCTCAAGTTCCTTGAATTGCAAGGATTTTTGTGGAAAATCCATAGCCTATTTGAGATGACACCCCATGTAAAATAGTTTTCCATTTGTCTTAAGAGACTTGAGAATGAGATTGTGAGGATGGGATGAGATCATTGCTACCCTCTAAAGGACCTTATGAGTTTTATTGATTAGGATTGGAGGATGAAGGTTATTTACTTGAAATTAAGTATTGTAAATTATGTACATCAAATTCGGATGGAAATTTTGCTCCAAAGCCCAAGGATCGAAGTAATACTTCATTCTTGTTAGACATGATATACTCATGAAAAGAGAGTGGAGGTTGGACAAATTTGGGGTTACCCTCATTTTGGTAAGCCCATCCTTCATCTTCTTCTTGTTTGGTTGTCTCATGTATTTATACATGATGCCCTTGACCAATAAATTGAAAGGGGTCATTGTTTAAAGGCTCAACCCTTGCATTGGGATTGTTTAACATGGCTATTTTCATTTTAATAGGCAACATGGCTAAGATGAAAAGGAAAATAACTCAAAGAAATTGAATTTTAAACTAACAATACTAACCAAAAAGCAACTGAAAATTTTGAATTCTTGAACTAATTATTCTGAGTTTTGAGAAAAAGTATTAATTTTTAGGATATCATTTAAACTCAAAAAAAATTATTTACAAACAAGTATTTTGCAATACATGGTAAACACAAAGAAACAACAAACAAATTTATGTTCTAAATAGTAATGTAATTACACATAGAAGGTGAAAAACTAGGATAAGGGTCATGAACAAATTTTGGGCCTTCTGATTTCAGTGACTCGTTCGTAATCTAATCTACAACCTCATATTTCTAGGCACTAACCATGGAGGGTGTTGTCATTCCCATGGCCCACTAAGTCTTGTTTCAATGGTGTGTGAAAAGTATCTTCTTGGGTCTAATCACTAAATGATGCACCAAAGTTGAATGATAAAAGAGGATTTCTTAGGATTGAAGTTTAAACAAGATAATCTAAAAGGAAAAATAGTGGAAAAAATAGATAAAGTGGATGCATACTATTGGGTCTTATCCCAAAGTGTTCAACATAGTCGTAGGGGTCTTAGTGTGTTGACAATTAGTGATATCATATTTCAAGGGAGCTATTGAAACATTGGGTGTTGGATCATGAAATCCCCTAACATCACGGTGTGCTTTAAACACACAACTTTTTAGACACTTGAAGTAACTAGATCTCGATCTATATATCCCAATGGTAAACGGGGATTGGCCTACTACATGGTAATGAAATCTATGGTCAGTATATCCCCTAGAAAAAATTAAAAAATAAATGTTCAATCATAATTTTTGAGTGTTGTCACCAATGTGATTCCAAGAAAAGAGTGTACGCAAACACCACTTGGCTAAAATAGAAAAATATAAAATTGTTTCTGATTCTAGAGTATCATCACCAAGGGAAAAACATATGTAATTTTCACAATTACAAACAAATAAATCAAAATGAAATGTGGTGTAATTACTAAAAATTTTGAAAATTGAAATTGAAAGTGTTAATAAAATAAAATAAATTAATTTTTTGTTTAGCCTTTCTGTGAATTATCTTGAACAAACATTCTACAAACAAATGATTATAATGTTTGTTTAGGCTTAGTACAAGGAAACCTAAAATGTATCAAATAAAAACCACAAAAATTACTTCTCTGTGATAAATTCGTAGTTACGCAGAAAGATAGAAAATCAATATTGTAAAAGTTTAAACACAGAAAATAAATAGAATATAGAAAACATAGAACAAACAAATTTGCACTTACCAAACAATTTCACAGTGTGTATGATAATTTTGTAGTTATATAAAATGATTTTCACTCATTGAAACAATGAATTCTCAGCTCGTAGAAATGATTTTACTAACAAAAAATGTGATTTTGTTACATAGAATGACAATTTTGCTGGTCAAAAGGATGATTTCATAATTGTAAAATGATTTTGTTTTTAGACATGCAAACACAGAAATAGAAAACACATAGGGACAAATTCATGGTTATAAGATGATTTATCTACCAACATTAATGATTTTGTAACCAATTAAGATGAATTTGAAGTTAGAAACAATGATTTCACTAAAAAGTTTACTAATTTCACAATTTTTTTGTAGAAGAGAATTAGAAAAAATTGAAAACATAGATAGAAGTAGAAGGTGAACACAAAGCTAATGATGCAAACAAAATTTGGAAATAGAGACTAAAAGTGGGCTAAAAATGATTTCACTATTATGGGGTCGATTTCACAAACGAATTTTCCAAATCTATAGTTATGTAGTGAACATATACAACCAATCATAAAACATCAAATAACGACCTGTAGCTTACACCAGTACTCATAAAGACAAGATTAAATGCATATGCAAATAAAAATAGAAAAAGTCAAATGAAAAATGCCTTCTAAATGCAATTATGATGAACACATGATAAAAAAAGATGATGGAAAGTCCCACCAAACATGCTAAAATGTATGAACTAAATCTAGATATGCTAAGAAATCAATTAATTATGCAATCTTAATCTAAGCTAAGTTTAACTTTAGATAGAGCAACAAACAAAGAACAATAAACACAATATTATACCTTAAATATGCAGGTTTCCTCCATTGTGATGTAAACTTGATTTTATCTTTAATAATGTGGTTTCTCACTCTTCCAATTTAAAGGATAATGAGCAGTGTTTTGGTGCACACACACACACACACACACACACACACACACACACACACACATATATATATATATATATATGATTTGATTTGTTTTGATTCACTTGGATTCACTTGTAAATTGGATAGCACTTCATTAGCTTAAGTCAAGATGGATGAAAATAACAGTTTTTATGTTTATTTATACTTTTTTTGGAGGATGATCCAATGGTGGAGGATTATTTGGATTTCTTAAATGATCCAAATAATCAAAAGTGACTAATGCGTCGTCACCCATGAGGATGATAATCATTTCAAATGGTTGAGAGAAGTATGGGCATGGTTAATTGAGTTAGGAGGAATGAGTCAAAATCTTTGACAACTCAGGGTATGACTCAAAGGAGGTTCAACTAGTTGTGGGTTTGGCTAGGATGAGTCAACATGTGAGAGAGAATAAATTAGAAGATGCTGGGCGATATGTAAAATATGAATTTTATATTTAAATAAAGATTTATAAGTGTGCATAATTAATTAATGTTATTTATTCAATTATTTGAATTTGGAAGGAAATGTCATAAATTATATTAAAAATAATTATTAATTTCAACACTAAATATAATTTAAGTGTCTACAGTTCATTCAGGGCTTTTATCTAGTCCCATCTTTTATTTAGTCACATCTATTACCTAGTTGCATCAAGTTGGGTCTTTTATCCAATCAAGTCTTTTGTAGAGTTATGTCTTTTGGTCGGTCGAATATTTTGTCTAGTCACATATTTTGGCCATTTGAGTCTTTTACCTAGTGGCATCAAGTTGGGTCTTTTATCCAATCAAATATATTGTAGAGTTATGTCTTTTGATTGGTCGAATATTTTGTCTAGTCACATATTTTGGCCACTTGGGTCTTGTGCACAATCACATATTTTTGTCCAGTCATATCTTTTATCTAGTCACATATTTTTTCCAATCAATTCTTTTGTCTAGGCGAGTCTTTTGTCCAGTCAGGGCTTTTACACATTTGCATCTTTTGCGAAATCTAGTCTTTTATATAGTCATATATTTTATCTAGTGGGATATTTTATCCAATTACATCTTTTTTCTAGTTGAATCTTTTATCTAATTGGGTCTTTTGCATAGTGACGTCTTTTGTGAAGTCAGGCCTTCTACGGAGTCAAGTCGTTTATGGAGTTAGATATTTTACACAGTCGGGTCTTTTTGGAGTTGTATTTTTTGTGAAGCCAGGTATTTTATCAGTCACATATTTGACAAAGCCACATCTTTTATTCAGTCAGGTCTTTTGCCATTCGCATCTTTTATCCAGTTACATCTTTTGTCTAGTTAGATCTTTTGTAGAGTCAGATGTTTCATCCAGTCAGGTTTTTTTTATTTAGTTAGGTCTTTTTTCTGGTCGGGTATTTTGTCTATATAAGTCATTTACATAGTTTTGTCTTTTTAAGTCACATCATTTGCAAATTCAGGTATTTTATCTAATCAGGTCATTTGTCTAGTCAATTATTTTTTATGATTAGATCTTTTGTCAAATCACAAATTTTGGCCACTCGGGTATTTTATCTAGTTGATTATTTTGCACAGTCAAATATTTTGTCGAGTAGCATCTTTGTCTAGTCACATCTTTTATCTAGTTAGATTTTTTGTCCAATTGGGCATTTTGTCAAGTCAGGTATTTTGCATAGGCACATATTTTATCTAGTCACATCTTTCCCTGGTTAGATATTTTATACAATCACATCTTTTTTATATTCATGTCTTTTATGCAGTCAGGTCTTTTGTCTAGTCTGTTTTTTTGGTCCAGTCGAGTCTTTTATGTAGTGGCATATTTTGGCCAGTCGCGTCTTTTGGTTAGTCTCATCTTATGTCCATTCATGTCTTTTATCCATTCATGTCTTTTATCCATTCACATCTTTTGTAGAATCACATTTTTTACGAAGTCATGTATTTTGTCCAATTGCATATTTTATCCAATTGAATTTTTTATTGAGGGCTTTTGTTTAATTACATATTTTATCCAATTGAATCTTTTATTCAGGGGATTTTTTTCCACTTGTGTTTGTTGTCCACTCATGTCTTTTATCCATTCACATCTTTTGTAGAATCACATTTTTTATGAAGTCATGTATTTTATTCAATTGCATATATTATTCAATTGGATCTTTTATTCAATCATGTTTTTTGTGGAGTCATATATTTTGGCCAATCATATTTTTTGTAGAGTTGAGTCATTTATGTAGTTGCATCTTTTGGTTAGTCGTGTCTTTTACAGAGTCATGTATTTTGTGGCCAGTCACGTCTTTTGTGGAGTCATGACTTTTACATAGTCACATCTTTTGGAAATTCGCATCTTTTATTGTTAATAGATTCAATTCTCTAGTCAATAGTAGTGATCCACGCGGTCACTTAAAATATATTTATGAGCTCATAAAATCTCATAATTCATGATTATAATCAAATTGAAGAAGGGTAAGTACACAAATTAGCGAGGGGGGCGCGGTCGGGAGTGGGCAGCGTGGGGGAATTGGTTTATCTGTGGACATGATTTTCCTAAAATTTCATAAATCTAAACTTATGTAGATAATTTTAGATATCTACACTCCAAATTTGAAGATGGTATAAGAACATGAAATGTATCATTTCAAGTTTAGTTTTTAAAACACTATATATTTTTTAAAATGGTTAAGTATAACTAGGTCAAACATCTAAAATTTGAAGATAAACTCCTATTTTTTTTAGAAAACATAGTAGATAGATAGTTGTGTGGTGCACTATTTTTTATTAGCATTTAATATTATTTGAAACCCTTTGGGTAAAATTTAAATAAGATCTTTTAGTTTGTGACTTATATTTTTTTTTAATTTTCAATGAATAAATTTTTTTATGAATTTTGAAAGTAAATAGATCCTAAAAACTAACAAAAAAATAGATAGCCATCCATGTTGCATGTCTAACTACCTCAAAAAAAATAAAAATTGATCTTTTTTTAATGTATGTAAAATTAAGCCTAGGTTGTAACCACATAACTTGTTTTCCACTTGGATCAATGAGAGAAAAATTACATGAACATGTATAGGCATGTATGTGTGAAGCATGTAGTGGCCTAAAAAGGGTATAGTTAGAAATCAACATAGTTTGAAACCTTAAATTAGTCCAAAAATTATAAAATATATATTTTTGAAAAGAGGAGAGTGTGATTGTCATGATGGTATTAAGTTTTTGAATTTTTACATTGAAATTCCTAGTCTATTTTGCAATAAAAGCTGAATTTTGTTGTTTTTTATCATAACTCTCAAAACATGGTTGTACATTGGCAATCCAAGCCTTTGGCTCAAGAATCTAAGCCATTTCTGAACCAAAAGGTGCAGGAATTAAATTCAAATTCAAATACCACAATCTCATTATTAACTCAATCATGTTATTAACTACATTAGTAACATGATCGAGTTACTTTAAAACATAATTTCATTATATATTCTCAACACACTAAAACCCAAATTTGCATTTTGACCTGCTAAAGGAGCCATTAGGTGTAGTAGTCTTAAGAGAAAAGTTTGGTTAATTAAGACTATTTTTTGGGACCAATATTCTTGTCAAGATTTCATAGCATTGAATGATAATTGGAGATGTATTAATCTATGAATCAATTTATTATTCATTTGACATGAGTCTAATGTTCGTTAAAATACAGACAGTCCTAGTTCATCCTAGATAGGGTCAAGAAGTTAAAAGTTTGTTTTTGGTGATCCACTGATCCAAATCACTCATAATTTGGTAGATTTGATTTATATTTCATTTTATACATGATTAAATAAATTATATTGTCCAAAAATCAATTGGAGTACAAGGATCCTCTGACTGAGTATTAATAGACCTAGAGTAATAGGTTGGAAAAAAAGTTCAGTGATAGTATAAATGTTTAAGGATTAGTTATTTAAAAGTTGCTATTTGAAAAGTAATTCATAGTCTTCAGAAGATTCAAATCATGTTTTATAAAAATAATAAATAAATCATCATTTTATTTTGTGTCAAGAGTGTATACAAACCTAAAAGAGGTCGAATTTGACTGAGCAGGACTACATTAGTTTTTGTGAATAATTGGTGATGTTTGAAACTTGTAAAAAACTATTATAAAATTTGTATTATTGTCTGAGTCTATGATAAGATTGTCTGAGCTAGGAAGTGAAGTCCTATAATAATCTATTTTCAAGGTATATATCAATGAGCTAGTACCCTATTTTACATCTAAGAAGTTGTCTTTTGTCAGGTTCAGAGATGTCATAAACATATATGCCTTACAATATAATTAATTTTATCATGATATGTCATAAAATGCATTTTTTAAACATATGGCCATAACTTAGCCTTTGGATTACCAATCTAGCTGTGTAGTCTAAATAAATTAGGGTTATTTCAATCCCCCTTCAACCTAATCGCATGACTATAAAATGTGATTTGGGGGTTGATCAGCTCCAATTTCATTATCTCGATTGAGTAAAAGAAACATAATTTATTTATATGCAAGTTCTACATGTATAGAATGTGGTTTTGAGCTCAATAAACTTGAAGTCACCAGCTAATAAATGCAAATGTTGATTAGTTTAATTATGGAGGTAATTAGGGTCAAGATGAGCCACATGAATGTATTTTAAATTATATATTCAATGTTATTTGGAGTGAAATTAACCCTAATTTCATGTCATATATAATTAACCAAAGAGTTGAATCATTTAATCTAGGAGGCATTTGAGGCCAATTTGAACCCCTTAAAGAGAAAGATGTGATTTCAGGAAAACTTAAAAGTTTGATTCTATCATCAATTGATCCAATTAATTGTGTAACTGGGGGTGTCATTTGGGCAAAATTGATCCCCTGAACCAAATTTATGGCTCAATCAATTGTATAGTTCATGTATGAAACATGTATGGCTTAATCGACCCTACTTTTATCAGAAATGCAAACATATTTAGATAATTATAAAAAATAGGTGAATAAGCATCTAACATTTCATTTAATTAGATTAGTGATTAGATGTTATATCTAATATCTTAAACCCTTAACTATGTACCATTTAACGTAAACCCTAAACCCTATACCATTTACCATAAACCCTAAGCCATAAGTCCTTAACCCTAAACCCTTTAAATTGTAAACCCTAAACCAATACATTTAGCCGCAATTAACATCCTTTATATATAGTAAAAATTAGGTTCACAAGGATAAACTTAGTCAAAATCGCATCACTCATTACCACAATTGAATTCATAGGCTAAATTTGTGATGATGTGGGGGATAATTGATTCTAAATTCACATTCTTTACTCATAGATCTAGGTTTAAGGAGCTCAAATTTGCCCCAATCCTCATCACGATTGTACCTTATATACCCTAAAACCTATACCCTGAGTCCTAATCCCAAAACTCTAAACCATAAATATAAACCCTTTAAACCTTGAACCAATCATTTTAGCCCAAATATGCATCATTTAGACTAATAATTAAGTGCATCAGGCTCAATTTGGCCTAAATCGCATGACCGATTAGCCCATTTGAATAATTCACTCAATATGTACAATGACATCTAGGGTATAATGACAACCCAAAAACACATTCTATAGTCATAAATGGGCCCAAGTGATTCAAGTTGTCCTCAATTATCTTTGCAATTGACCCTATGTACCCTAAACCATATATACATTAAAACCTAAGCCCTAAACCCTAAACCATAAACATTATACCCTAAATTCTAGATCATAAACTTTCTATATTTACCATTTGATTTAGTCCCAATCAACATCCTTTGTAGTAAGAATTAGGTTTGAACATGGCATAGAACAATTAGACATTATATACAGGTCCTTAAACCTAAACCCTAATCTCTAATCCCTAAATCCTAAAACATGAATTATAATCCCTATGCCCTAATGCCCACTACATTCCATAAACATGCATGTTGTATGATATAACTGATTTTATCATGAGATGTCATAAAATGCACTTTTTAAACGTGTGGCCAAAACTTAGCCTTTGGAGTACCAATCTAGCTGTGCATCTGAAGTAAATTGGGGCTATTTCAAGGCCTTTCAACCTATTTAACCAAAGAGGAAGCTATTTTATTATTTTAATTGAGGAGGCATTAGAGGCCAATTTGAACCCCTTTAAGAGCAAGATACGATTTGGAGCAAAATCAAAAGATTGATTCTATCATGAACTGATCCAATTAGTTAATTTATGCAATTAGGGGCATGATTTGGGTGAAATTGAGCCCATAAACCAAATTTATGGCTAAATCAATTGTATAACATGTATGCATCATGTACATGGCATAACTAACCCTAATTTTGTCAAAAATGCAAACATGAAGGTAATTTTCATAAATAGGTTAACAAATAGCTCAAATGTTCATCAATTACCTTAGTTATTGGACCCTATATCCGATATATTATATCCTAAACCTTGTACCATTTACATTAAACCATAAGCCCTAAATCCCAAACCCTTTAAATTATAGACCCTAAATCCTAAATTAATAAATTTATCCCCAATTAACATCCTTTATATATATATAGTAAGAATTAGGTTCATAGGGATGAAATTGGTTAAAATTGCATCACTAATTAAACCATAATTGACTTAATTAGCTCAATTTGTGATGACATGGGGGCTAATTGGGCTCAAAATCACGTTATTTACTTAGAGATATAGGTTTAATGAGTTCAAATTTATTCCAATTGCCTTTACAATTATACCTTATATACCCTAAAAACTATACCCTAAGCCCTAATCCTTAAATTTCCTAATCCCTAAACTCTAAACCACAAATATAAACTCTTTAAACCTTGAACCAATCATTTTATCCAAAATTAACATCATTTAGACTAAGAATTAAGTTCATAGGGCTTAGTTTAGCCTAAATAACATGACTAATCTCCCCATTTGACTAATTCATTCAATCTATATGATGACATTTAGGGTATAATGACAACCCAAAAACACATTCTATAGTCACAAATGGGTCCAAGTGATTTAAATTGTCCTCAATTATCTTTGTAATTGACCCTATGTACCCTAAAGCATATATACATTAAAATATAAGCCCTAAACCATAAAACTTAAACACGTTAACCTAAATTTTAAACCATAATATTTCCCTATTTACCAATCGATTTAGTCCCAATTAATAACCTTTGTAGTAAGAATTAGGTTAATAACAATTTGAGCTCAAAGTCTCAGTATTCACCTTTCAATTTAGGCAGAGTTTTGCTTTTGGTAATGGGAAGATCTCCCTAAAATAATAAAATAGATTACAATATATAGCCACCAAGCAAGGCTTGGCACTCTTTCCCATGGGACAACCCATGCTACAATCAATGCCTTTAATGTGCCTTCAGTTCTATCTGGAGGGACCATGCCTAGAACAGTGCATTGCCTTAACTATGGCATGTCTATTCATCTAATATGTCTCTTCTTGAGTCTGGATCATCTGGTTTATCCCCTCTGATGTCTGTGCAGCTGTCCATTTTGCCTTTACTCCAAGTAAGACAAACAGGCAGAGCCTTCCATGTTTGCAGGCCAAAATATCTACTTAGTGGACTATTCCACCTACAGAAATTACTTTTGCACAGATATTTTGGGCTTTTCCCTCTTTTTGCTTTTGTCTTTTCCATCTTTGTCTCTTCCTAAAATTTAAGCTCTCGGGGCTACGTTCCCAGCTTTACTGGCTCTTTATGCTCCTTCTCTCAACGGTTATTCCTTTTGGCCATGGCCTTAAGGCCTTTGAATGCATTCAGGTCTGTGCTTAAATCTACAAGGATCAATGGCTATTTCATTTTCATGAATTTAACATCTTTGGGCCTGTCATTGTTAGGAAACCAATGGCTAGTTCATAGTGTTTAACTTTGATGTCTGTGGGCTTGTCATATTCCTTGGAAATTCCTTCAGCTTTCTTGTTTGATCCTTCTCGAATGGGACCTACCCTTCGGGGTCTTGAGAAAGGTCCCTTTTTCTCAGCGAGAGCCCCACACAAGGCCACATACCCTTCAGGGGGTCTTCGAATGGCCTTTGGGCTTCTTTCTCCTTGGCAGATTTTTCCTTCATCGGCAGACTTTCGCTTCAATCTTTTTCCTGTTGAGCTTTTCCTTCAGACAAAATTTCCAAAGGAAAGCTTCTTTTCCTTAGTCATTTCAATCGTTCCAATTTCTTCAGGCTTTCTTCTAGAGTGAATTCCTTTGGACAAAATGTCTTAAGGAATTTTGCCTTGGTCATTTTCTTAGGGAAAAACCTTTCTGAAGGAATTCTTTTAGCCTCCTTCACTTAGTCATTTCCTTCAGCATTTGAACAAATCTAAAGGAATTCTATCTTTTATGCCTTCGCTCACTGCCCTCCATAAGGGCACTTGTTCCTTTGGCTTTGGGGCAGCCCCTTGAACCTACCGATTGAACCGACTGATTGAACCAACTTTGGTTCAGCGGTTTAGTGGTTCAATCGGTTCGATCTCTTTATTTGGCTAAGTCTTTTGATCGCTTGAACAAAATGCATTGAACTTATTGAACCATTGAACCTGTTGAACCAACCTTGAAATCGCTTGAGTGTTGAGAGCTTGTTTCTTTCCTGTAAAGTCCATAAAAGCCAACCTGAAGAGTTCGTAGAAGCCAACCTGCAGAGTCCATAGAAACAAGTTCATAGATCTGTAGGAGTCTAAAGATGTGATAAACCATCCTACAGAGTCCATAGTTTTGAGGCTTTGAGTGTCCGTAGATTTGAGCTTGCCTATAGAGTCTGTAGAAGCCAAGTCTGTAGTTTTCTCTAACTTTGAAAGAGTCCATAGAAGTCTAGCTTTCAGAGTCCATAGAAATGATCTATGAAATTCATAGTTCTACCTATAGAGTCTGTAGTTCCAAGCTTGCAGAGTCTATAGATCCAAGCTTGTAGAGTCTATAGATTTCTAGAAAAGCTTTGAGAAATGAAGGACTTGAATGCTCAGAGCAATTTTTGAAAAGGAGAGAAATGATTTTTGTCTGCAGAACCAAAATAGTTCATAGGTTGTCCTAAAAATGTCACTCATTTTTATGGACAAAAGCTGGCTCCAGTTGGGGAACTTCCTTTAGTTAAAAACTTGGAACATCTAAGGGGAGTAGAAACCAAAATATCTAGTGCCTTTGAAGTATGCCATTGGGCTATGGAGTCATGCTACCCAAAAAGAAAGGCTCCAAAAAATAAAAATGAATAACACAAAGCAAAAACAAAGACTATATAGATATACATATGTACTAGTGAACTTATTTGATACTTCAAGAACTGAAGTGATTCAGATGCTACCCATTATGAGACAATGAAGATGGTGTTCCATCTTGATAAACTAGCATGAAACCATTTTGTCACCAGAATTAGTGATGGGTGAATGGAACTCTTCACTAGGAATCACATTTTTTGTGCACTCCTTTTGGTTCTCTCTTCTTTCCCCATGGCAAGACGTGGTCTTTAATCTAAAAACCATAAATCTTTGCTCTCTTGGTGAAGAGTTCTTTTTGCTGACTTTAGAGTACAGAAGTATGGTCCACTACCATAGCTTGTTATTCTGTTGGTTCAGTGTAGAACATGTTTTGATTGTCAGCATCAAACTCTTGACAAACCATCAGCTCAACATCTCCTTTGGTGTGAAGGAGTTTGACATCTTGGTCTTGAGTAGCCTTCAATCTGAGCAACAGAGATTTACATTCAGCTGTGTTGTTGGTGTTGCTGAACTGCAACTTGCATCAAGGAGAAATATCTCCTTAAAGAGATATCAACATAGTCCCAGCTCTAGTATTGGTAGAAGAATTGCTGCCATCGGATTCCAGGATCCAAACATCATCAAAAACTGATCTTCTATCAGATTTCTCTTTATTAAAAGTGGAAGATGCTTTTTTATATGTACTGTGCCCTACCAATTCTTTTGATGTCTTGTTTGAATCAATTTTTAGATTGCCACCTATAGGACTTTCATCTGTAGAAATATGAACACCCTTTGTGGTCAAGAAGTAATTACCCTTGCCTAAAGACTCAAACATAATTTGAGCTACAGGGGCTGACATCTGGGTGACCACGTATTTTGCCTCCTTTTCAAGGAGTAATCTCTTCATTATGCCTTTGACAGGGATCCTTGCCTCCGATAGGTCCATGCTTAGTTCTCCTCCCACATCCTTGCAAAAAATTCATCTAAGCAGAATGCCATAGGATGCTGGAACATTAGCCACTAAGACAATCATTTTGATTCTCTTGTCTAGAAAGTTTGCAAATGCAAATTGGGCGTATTTGATTTTCCCCAGCAGTGGTACTTGTTTGTTCTCCATAGCGAAACATCTACTGAATGTCTTGGTCAATGTGAGGCCAAGAGATTTAGCCACTTTGGCACGATGACATTGTCTGAAGCTTTAGAATCAATGATGCAATTGCTCAGCTTGTGACCATTTATCAACAGGGAAACATAGAAAGGCTCTATTTTCCCAGGGGCAGCAGGATGAGTAATGACAAGGTTGTTTGGGATCAACATGTTCCTTGGGGGATCATGAGCTACCTTCTTAGCTTCTTGTCCTGTAGGGACCATTGTATTATTTACACACTCCACCAACCTGTCCAACTACTCAAGGTTGGCTTGTAGGGATTCAAATTTAGTCATTTGAATTTTGGTTTTCTTGACATGGTCGACTATGTCAAATGACTGAAATGGACTAGGAAGAGAGGATGGGAGTTCATCCTTTTGGTTTTTGGGAGGGGGAGGACTGGCCTATGAATTTGAAGTAGAAGGCCTAGGGATATTTGAGGCACTTACCTTTCTGGCAATCACCGGGTCCTTTGGTTGGAAAGGCAGAGTGGTTCCATGCTTAGCAATTGTAATTGCTAGTTGAGGTTGTTCCTCTGTCTTCTCTTTGTCAGCCTGCTGGGCTGATTGGTTCTTGGACCAGATGAACATAGCATATGATCCCTCAACTGCTTCACCTTTACTTCTGGGTTCATCCTGGTAATTCAGGAAACTAATGTGGCAGTCGACAGCTGACTCTTCTTGACCCTCTATGAAGAGATCGACATAATTTTCTTGATCAAACTCAGGTTGGAAAGAGAAATCATGTTCTATTTTCAGATATCCAATTTTTGAGTTGGTTGGAGGTGTTTCAACGGCAAGGTTCCTCTGTGGGGGAAGAAGACGATTTGGTTGCCCTTGACTTCTAGTAGCATAGCCTTGATATGGTAGTTCTGAAATGTCCTCCTTGGCATATCCCGATGAGGAGGAAAAGACATACCTTGGGCCACTTGTCTTTTCAAGGCTAGCAGTTCATTTTGTAGCTTTTGCACCATTTAATTAGTGGCACCTGTAGATGGATACTCAGAAGATGAAGAGGATTTACCTATGTTTGGATCTCTCCTTATCTTTCCTGCCAAGATAAAGTCATCTTTCACTTCAGTAGCAAAGTCTTGAGCATCCTCAAGGTTTATGTAGCTAGCACGTCTTAGCAAAAAACTCACTTTAGGCATTTGTGAGTTGATGAAGAAGCATTTGAGGTTTTTGGGTGTTGACTGAGCAATTTTAGGAATTCTATTCCTAAGCTTGTCAAACTTGGCAATGAAATCCCTCATAGGTTCATGGGGCGCCTTCTTCATTTGTGTGAGCTAGGCCAGCAAGGCATGTGCATCTTCTACAGGCTTGAACTTGGCTTCAAATTTGCCTTTGAGAGTGTCCCAATCAGTCACTAATCGAGCTTGAAAATGGTAAAACTAGTCTGTAGCAGCGCCTTATAGGGTTTCCATGAAAAACTTCATTGCCACATCTTCAAATTCCACCCATATTATGCCATAGGATATGTTGAAGGCTGCAATATGTTCATCAAGGTGAACTCTCCCATCCCCAAAGAATTTGGGGAAGTTCTTCCTTGAACTATGTGGAAGCTCATGTAGAGGTGGGGTCAAATTTAGTGGACCAAAATAGTTACCCCAGGGGCCTTGAGCCATGATTTGATTATGTAGAAGAGGGATAAAAAATATGGGCAGTGTGTGGATGGGCAAAGCTCTACTAAAAGTAGAAAAGGAAGCTCTGCCTTATGTTGGTGATGTAGAAGAGGGATAAAAAATATGGGCAGTGTGTGGATGGGCAAAGCTCTACTAAAATTAGAAAAGGAAGCTCTGCCTTATGTTGGTGACTTGGTACGAATGGGAGGGAGACTCCTAGTTCGTTGAAGGTGAGGTTGTGGAGGAAACAAATCAAAATTGCTCTGCTGCACCAACTCAAAAATAGGGTCAACAACACCTTGAGATTTCTAGCTTCTTGTATAACGTGGAGCTACCAGATTGTAGGATAAAAATGGAAAGGGACTGCTCTTGCTTCAGCTTGAAGCTTGAGGCTTCAAATTGCGTGTTCTATCCTAGTGGCTCTGGTTTTGTAGACCAGATAATATAATGGAGATGGAGGAAGATGGTAAGACTATAATGATAATGGGTAAGACACGAAACGGAGTCATCAGAATATGTAATGGATAAGGATAAGGACTGCTTCAATATAAAATTTGAGGCTTCAGATTACACGTAAGTCCCTAGTAGAATAAATGTATAAGGCTATAATGATAATGGGTAAAACACAGGTGATGTTTCAATCTGAAGCTTGAGGCTTCAGATTGCACAAAATTACTGTGTCCCCAGTGGAGTCACCAAAAAACTATTAGGTGAATATTTTGTCAGTTAGCTATCTGATTAATCAAAATAGGTCTTATCATCCACAACAAAGGAGATTGGTCGGCCCAGTGTGAAGGTTTACTACATCAGAGGTGGACAAATCTCTCCTCTCATCAAGGGGAGGTTCCCTATAAATATGTAGGCAGCTATATACTATATATATAAGCTAAAAATAACACTTAGGGGTAGGATACACCATCCATCTCTCTTCTTTCAGAGATGATGTTCACAAACAAAGGAGAAAATCTTGGTGAAAACACTGAAGGCACTTGTCTTCTTTTAGAAGTGTTCTTGCATGGACCAACAGGAATTTTTTTAGGTAGTGACAAGTAATTGGTAACAAAAGGGCGTAGTAACCAGCAGACTAAGATGTAGCACAAATTCTCTGCCTCGACTGCCCAAGAGTGAGATACAAAGGACAATGAAGGCACAAAGTCATCCCAAGGTCTTTTACATAGAAACAAAAAGAAAACACACTAAATGCAATTGTGGGGGCACAAAGTCTCTCCACATTTGGCTTCAAGACACCTTCCTGATTACTTCCACTAGTTCTACTTGCCAAATTAAATAAACAAGAACAAATTCAGAAGACATACATAAGAACAATCTCCTTAAATGATAAAAGCTATGACATCACAAAGTCTGCAAACAACTTGCTTTCTCATTTAGATATAATGATATGAACAACAATCTGAGCTCAAAGTCTCAATATTTGCCTTTCAATTTGGGCAGAGTTATGCTTCTGGTAACGGGAAGATCTCCCTAAAACAATAAAAGAGATTACAATATATAACCACCAAGCAAGGTTTGGCACTCTTTACCATGGGACAGCCCATGCTGCAATCAATGCCTTCAATGTGCCTTCAATTCTGTCTGGAGAGACCATGCCTGGAACAGTGCTTTGCCTTAACTATGGTGTGTCCATTCATCTAATATGTCTCTTCCTGAGTCTAAATCATATGGTTTGTCCCCTCTGACATCTGTGGAGCTGTCTATTTTGCCTTTACTCTAAGTGAGACAAACAGGCAAAGCCTTAATTATTTGTAGGCCAAAATATATGCTTAGTGGACTGTTACACCTACTAAAATTACTTCTACGTAGATATTTTGAGCTTTTCCCTCTTTTTAATTTTGTCTTTTCCAACTTTGTCTCTTCCTAGAATTTAAGCTCTCGGGGATACGTTCCCAGCTTTACTGGCTCTTTACGCTCCT
The DNA here is from genome assembly GCA_037957365.1 of Torreya grandis. Lineage (NCBI taxonomy): Eukaryota > Viridiplantae > Streptophyta > Pinopsida > Cupressales > Taxaceae > Torreya > Torreya grandis. The sequence goes on along the minus strand of JARHVA010001532.1, from coordinate 1,057,775 downwards.
TCTCTTAGCGGTTCTTCCTTTTGGCCTTGACCTTAAGGCCTTTGAATGCATTCAGATCCATGCTTAAATCTGCAAGGATCAACGGCTATTTTTTTCATGAATTTGACGTCTTTGGGACCATCATTGTTAGGAAACCAATGGCTAGTTCATAGTGTTTAACTTTGACATTTGTGGGCCCATCATATTCCTTGGCAATTCCTTCGGATTTCTTGTTTGATCCTTCCCAAAGGGGACTTGCCCTTCAGGGTCTTGAAAAATGTCCCTTTTCCTCGGTGAGAGCCCTCTGCAAGGGCACATACCCTTTGGGCAGTGTTCAGATGGTCTTCGGGCTTCTTTCTCCTCAGCAGGTTTTTCCTTCGTCGATGGACTTTCGCTTCGATCTTTTTCCCATCGGGCTTTTCCTTCGAACAAAATGTCTGAAGGAAAGCTTCTTATCCTTAGCCATTTCAATTGTTCCAATTTCTTTGGGCTTTCTTCCTGAGTGAATTCCTTTCGACAAAATATTCGAAGGAATTTTGCCTTGGTTGTTTTCCTGGGGAAAAACCTTTTCGAAGGAATTATTTTGGCCTCCTTCACTTAGTCATTTCCTTCGGCCTTTGAACAAATCTGAAGGAATTCTATCTTTTCTGCCTTCGCTCACTGCCCTCTGCAAGGGCACTTGTTCCTTTGGCTTTGGGGCAGCCCCTTGAACCTGCCAATTGAACTGACCGATTGAACCAACTTTGGTTCAACGGTTCAATGGTTCAATCGATTCAACCTCTTTATTTGGCTAATTCTTTTGATCGCTTGAACAAAACATGTTGAACCATATGGCCGTTGAACCTGTTGAACCATTGAACCCATTAAACCAACCTTGAAATCGCCTGAGTGTTGAGAGCTTGTTTCTTTCCTACAGAGTCCGTAGAAGCCAACCTACAGAGTCTGTAGAAGCCAACCTGCAGAATCGATAGAAATAAGTTCATAGATCTGGGGGAGTTTATAGATGTGAGAAACTAGCCTGTAGAGTCTGTAGTTTTGAGGCTTTGAGACTTCGTAGATTTGAGCTTGCCTGCAGAGTCCATATAAGCCAAGTCCATAGTTTTCTCTAACTTTGAAAGAGTCCGTAGAAATCTAGCTTGCGGAGTCCGTAGAAACCATCTGTGAAGTTTGTAGTTCCACCTGCATAGTCCATAGTTTCAAGCCTGTAGAGTCTGTAGATTTCTAGAAAAGCTTTGAGAAATGAAGGACTTGAATGCTCAGAGCAATTTTTGAAAAGGGGAGAGATGATTTTGGTCTACTGAACCAAAATAGTTCATAGGTTGTCCCAAAAATGTCACTCATTTTTGGGGACTACAAATAACATGATCACATTATTTTTAATATAGACAACACTTAGTTCTTAATTCAAATTAATAACCCCAAATGATTATTAATAATAATGTGATTTCATTATATAATGTGATCATGTTATTATTAATATATGCTTCTCAATATGTTGGATGAAGCAGAAGTTTGTAAAATAAATAATGTAATCACATTATGTAATAAAATGATCATGTTATGATTATTATACACTAAGCTCATTTTTAAACATATATTTTTAACCCAAATCAGGAATTCTATCACCACAAACATTCTTTACGTACTTCTATGAGATCTACGATACCTATGTACTTCACCCTACCTTTGTAAAGTTATCAATTGTCTTTGATCAGTGACAGATAATGTTCAAGGAAGAGGAAGATTTTGAAGAACAAAACACTAGAGGAATTATAATATTTGATAAATAAACACAAAATACAAATACAAAAACTTCGTGGTAGACAAACTACAAACTGTAATCCTGATGAACCAAATGCCATAGTTAACAATAATGAATTAAACAATGATGAAATTGATCATAATGAATTTAATAATTTTGAAATTTACCATAATGAAATGAATAATAATGAATTAGATAATGTTGAAAGTTTACATTTAAAGTTTCAGGTTTTTTATTTTGTTGATGATGAGTCTATGTATGATGCTTCATCCCCCATGAATGAAGAAAATTTTATGGAAACAAATAACGATGAAATTAACCATCAAGAAAATTTCATGAAAACATATAATGAAGAAATAAAAAATGAATATAATATCATCCCACCTCTAAACAATAAATGTAATAACACTTATGAAACACCCTCTCAACAAATTCCACCATTACCAACACATCCAAGAATTGTGCGTAGAAAAGAAGAGTACTTAATTAAAGTTGATGAAAATATTTTAGAACCTATGCGTAACAATTTTTTTTATCACCATTCAAGAAGACTGGTTCAACAAATTTGGGATACTTTCTTTCATTATTTGGATTATGATAGTCAAAGATGTAAATTATTTGTTTCATTGATAAAATTAATTAAGATAAGACCTATAATGTACACATTAGGACTAAGAACATCTAACATGGATGATGAAAACAATGAAATTATTGAAAATTTACATGATGTATATCATACTGTAGGCCCAACATCACACACCAAATATTGTAATGTTTTGCGACGTATACTTACAATTTGTGCAGTAAGTGACAAAACAAGAAAAAAATGATTGGTTTCAAAAACAAGGTGAACACTTAATATAAATATAAAATATTAATGAAATCAATTGAAAGACGTAAAATAATTAATGAACCTAATACCAATGAGCTCGAGGCATTCTCTGGTAGACTACCATGAAAGGACAAGGCTATAGCCAATACTCTCAAAGAGTTACTTGCTCAATTTTGGAAAGATAATAAAGATTTTCACCCAATGCAAGAGATGTTGTGAAAAGAATAGTTGTTTTTTGTAATCGTGAACTGCATCTAAAACATTTATTAAAAAGGACTCAAATATAATTGTACTCTAAATTTTTAGAAATACATCCACAAATTTTTATTTGTCAAAGATTTGAAAAACCATTTTATGTAAAAATAAATCACACACGCACCACTTGTTATTGCAAACAACATGTTAAATTTTTAATGCACGATGATGTTTTTCACCATATTCATTGTACTTTGCATATTAATAATATTTTGTAGGAGTGTGGTATTGAATTTCTACCAAAATCAGCTAGGTAATTTATTCTATCTTTCGTAAAAGATTGGATGGATAATTATATTACAATAAATCATGTTTAAATGGAAATTAAAGCATTTGTGGTGGATTGTAAAAATTAAAAAAATGTATCCATGAGGAGATTACAAGTGCAATTGGATATGAAGTATTTGGTCTAAGAAAATATAAATCAATGACTTATCAAGTAAAATAGGGTGAATAATCTAAAAGGTGTGAGATTGATATAAAAGGATACCTATTTCCAAATTTTTGATAAAATTTAGGGAGAAGATTATTTATGAGTATGCAAGGCACACACATAGGGCTAGGTGGTTGGATGAACATTTCAAGATAAACAAAGATACATTTCCACTTGGTTTGATTGCTTCAATAATTGATTTCGCTAAAAAATACACATTCAAACCCCAAAGGGAAGTTCAATCACAGTATTACAACTCATCACAAGTTACAATATTTATGCATATAGCATTAATGCATGCACCTTATAGTATAAATCACATTGTTTAGAGTATGTTAAGAGTACCATTTATATATCAGTGATGACATATTAAGGGTGTACAATTTCTATATCAGTACCATTTCTATATTAGTGATGACATATCGCATTGTTTAGAGTATGTTCAGGGTTGTTTTCATAAGTTATATGAATATTTGAGTGAGAAGAACATTACTTTAAATCAACATTACATTTGGTTAGATAGTTGTACATCAAAATTCAAAGATACACGGATATTTTATTGGTTGAGTAGAATGCATGTTACCACTAGTGAGGAACATATTTGGAGTTTCACCGAGGCTAGCCATGGAAAAGGGGATCATGACAGTGATGGAGCATGTGTGAAAAGTGATATTGAAAGGGAAGAATTAAAATTTGAAGAGGGTGTTCATTTGATAAATGCAAAAGCTATGGTTGAATGGTGTAATGAGAACATGTGTCATGGTGATCAACCAAATTCTACTATTCACATATATTTTTGGTTAATAGAGGAAGAACACTTGGAAAAGTATGAATATTGTATGACTCTAATGGGTTTAAGTGACCTCCAGTCATTTTGTATCTCAAATTCAAGTTCTTAGATTGTTCATATGAGACACATGGCATGTTTCTATTCTGCATGTGTGGACTTTGTTTGGAATGAGTATGAGTCACAAAAGTGGGTGGATGATTTAAGTTCCAAACCTCTAATTCTAATCAACACATGTTGGGTTTGAACAATATTTCAACTTACAAATATGACATCATCAGATGACTTTGACCATGTATCTGATCTAGTGTAACCAAGTAAAATATTTTTCATTATTTACAATTTATTCTCATTATATATCTTCATATTATTGCTAAAAATGCTTTTTATGATATGGGGCATGTTTTTTTAGTTATTGCAAATGAAGATAATAAAGATGAAGAGGGAACTAATTACTACATGTGTTGGTGTGTAGAGAGAAAGAAAAAATTAACTTTTGTAGTTATAGATGGAAAAAACATTGACTATCCCACTTGGTCATTGGTAGTCATTTAAACTTGCCATATCCTATAAAATAGTTAGATGAATGGTTTTTTGAAGATTTTGGAATGCACATTAATATAATTCACTATTAACATTTTATTCTTATAATTAATATTCAATTACAAAAATATCATGGGAGGCCATTAAACAAGAAACTATAGAAAGTTCGGGAGTTAGACCATGAAGTTATTCTTGATACTATCAAGGTTAGAGTAGATCCTAGTGGTTTGTTAGATTGAAATACATAGGTATGTTGAATTTTTAAATGCATATGTGATCAATTTTACCAAATTTTTTCTATTTTATAGGTAGTACATATTAATTTTATTTTTTATTAGTTACTAACAATGTTTTATAGGTTAGTGATGCCAAATAAGCTTCCCCCTTCACGTGGTTGATAATGTCAGTAAAGAATTATATATTATTGCATCCAAGAGAAGCTTAGGTTGGACATGATTGAAGCTTAGGTTGTATGTGATCAAACCTCATGAAATGAATTACAGGTTTCTTTTTATGGGTGTTTGAACTTAGGCTAAAAATGCATTTTTCTTTTGTTGGGAAGGGTTTTCTTAATGTTGGAATGGGTGGTGGGTTTGTTGATCGGGCTTGATGGGAGACCAAGAACCTAGTCCTATATTTTTTCCACCCCTTGGATGTGTTGGAAGTGTCATTTTTTAGTCATGAAGCATTATAACTAGAGTTTTGCAACCACAACTTAAACTTTGACAACATTTATTATTAGTATTTCCATGCTCTAGAATGGTAGTGAAAATGAACTTCTGGATGGATTTGAACATCATGGTAGTTTGATAACATAAAATTTTCCTATCTAGATGTGGTTTTAGTGATATATTTCAAGGTGGAGGTCCTGGAGGCATAAATGTCAGTTAGAGCTCAACAAGTTGCTTGTTCAATGCCAAAAAGTTGCATTTTTGGACCCTTCACTCCAACTTATCTAATAGATTGATATTGAATCTTCCACTTGAGTGCTACAAGGTGAGATTAGAGGTATTAAATAGGTAGAGAAGGGATCTAATAGATCATATAAATGACTTATAATTTTTGTTTTATGTGTGTTTAAACTTGGCTAAAAGATTGCATTTTTCTTGTATTGGGAAGGGTGTTTTTGAAGACATAATGGATGGTGGGTTTGTCAATTAGGTCTGATGGGAGGCTAAGAACCTTGTCTCAGATGTTATCCACCCCATCAAAATTGTTTTTAGTGTTATTTTTTAGTCAAGAAACATTGAAACTAGAGTTCTTCAACCATAACTTAAACTTCGACAACATTTGTTGTCAGTGTTTCCATGCTCTCGAATGGTAGTGACAATGCACTTATGGGTGCATTTAAATATTTTGATAATTTGATAAAATTTAATTTGTCTATCTAGATTTGATCAAAGTGATATATTCATAGGTGGTGGTTTCAGAGGTAGAAATGCCAGTTGGAGCTCAAGAAGTTGCTTGTTCACTACCAAAATGTTGCATTTTTGGACCCCTTACTGTAAATTATCCAACAAATTGATATCAAATCTTTCACTTAGTTGATCTAGAATATTATTAGAGGGAATAAAGTGGCAAGTTAAGGCTCCAATGGTTCATGTAAATGACTTACATATTTTTTTTATGGATGTTTGAACTTAGGTTAAGAATTTGTATTTTTCTTGTATTGTGAAGGGTGTTCCTGAGGTCAAAATGGGTGGTGGGTTTGTCGATTAGGCCTGATGGGAGGCCAAAAAATTGGTATTGGAAATTATATGACCCCTTGGACATGTTGGTAGTGTCATTTTTCATTGAATAAGCGTCAAAACTAGATGTATGCAATTGTAACTTAAACTTTGACAACATTTGTTGTTAGTATTTTTGTGCTCAAGAATGGTAGTGAAAATGCACTTATAGGTGGATTTGAACATCATGGCCATGTGATAAAATATAATTTACCTATATATATGTGATAAAAGTGATACATTTATATATGGAGGTCCTAGAGGTAGAAATGCTAGTAGGAACTCAAGAAGTTGCTTGTTCACTACCGAAAAGTTGCATTTTAGACCCCTCATTGTAACTTGTTGAATTGATTGATCTCAAAGCTTACACCTGAGTTCTCTAGGGTGTGATTATAGGGATTAAATAGGCATGGGAGGGATCTGATGGTTCACAAAAATGACTTATATTTTTCATTTTATGTGTTTTTAAACTTCGGCTAAAAAATCACATTTTTCTTGTATTGGGAAGGGTGTTCTTGAGGCCATAATGGGTGGTGGGTTTGTCGATTGGGAATTATGGAAGGACAAGAACCTATTATTAGATATTATCCACCCCCTTAGATGTGTTTATAGTGTTATTTTTTAGTCAGGAATCATTAGGACTAGAGTTTTACAACCACAACTTAAACTTTGACAATTTTGACAGCTTTGACAATTTTGACAACTTTGACATCTTAAACTAGAGACATAAAAAATTAATTAGTAATTGACCTATTAACCTATTATGTGGTATTAGGGGATGATATAATTTGATGTAGGAACATTGTTTGAAATGGTTAGGTTAGAGAATTTGTATTGAAAGGTCCCATAAGTCATGTAAAAAAGGGGTTAAAGACATGTCATGTCAAAGTTATAAAGGTGATGACCCTTAAGAATCATGTTTAGTCATGTTAACACTATCATCAAATTGGATGTAAGGGAATAAGTTATGTAACCACCTAGACTAATATTTAATTTGGATGGATTGGAAGTTGTAGGTGTTGTGTGGTGTAGAAGGGATAGAGAGAAGAGAGAGAGATGAGAGAGATCTCTAAGACCACAACACAAAGTGGGCAATGAAGAGAAGATAACATACCACTCAAAATATGATGATCCAATACTTTTGATGGGATGGTTTTTGTAATCAATATTGATAAAAGTGAATACATATGGAGTGATTTTGTGTATCTATATTTCATAGAATAGTATTGGATTGTCATCAATTTGTATATTGTCTTTGAAAGGCCCTAGAGGCCATGATCAAGTTGACTTTGTGTGTATTGGTAGGTTTAAACAAGATACTATAGGTGAGTAGTTAGATGTCTAGGTTGGATTGAAAACAAGTAAAAAATGTTCATTACCTTTTTATTTAAAAGGTTTCCCTATTTACACAGGTAACACTCTGTTTGGTAAATAGTCAATGCCTTGTTATGCAATCAAACGCCAAAAAAGGTTGATGAGTTCCTAAAGAAGTTAAATGTCCATGGAATTGGTAGAATTTGGTATAATAGAGGAGAGTAAAAATAAATAGAAAGACATTTTGTAAGTTTGGAACTGTTGAACACAAATAGACCTAACATAACAAATCCTTATTTTGCTTAGTTACCCTGTGTCTATTTGGTTAGTGTGCCAATGAAAGGGTGTGTATGGTTGATAAAGTGTATGGTTGTGAATTTGATCAAATTATAAGCACATTTAGGAGGAAAATTCATAGTGAAAATAGTTGATTTGGGGTTTAGTAACCTTTAAAGTGCAGATAGTCCACTAAAGAGTGACAAATTTATCTGTTTTGATTTAGTTGAAGCTAGTGAAGGTTGATTGAAGGATATTACCTATTGGTGAATGTGGATACTGATAAAAAAACCTAATTAAGGTCTTATGTTCCTTTGGAAGGACTTAAAAATAAATAAAGTGAATTATGAAGTCTCTCAACCTTTATAGACATGCAACTAGGGTTTCAAATCCAAAAACCCTATAACTCCCATTGTAAACATGGGAAAGAAAATTAAAATTTGGTATTCTAACACATTTTTATTACCAAAGAAGGACTAAATGGGTTTGGAATATGTATAGTATGGATTCGTATGGTTTTGATGACTGTGTCATGAATGGAGGGCTAAAAAGGCCTAATTAGACAAGGGCTTATAAAGGAAAAGGTACCTGTAGAGAGAATTGAAAAATGAAACTTTATGGAGAGTTGTATCAAGATAGATGGTGGTAAAAAATGACTTTGGATCTTTAGGGGAGTTTATATATTTTACAAAAATGTCAAAAAAGGCTACAAGCCTAGTGGGGTCATTAATAGCTTTGTATGTGAAAATGAGTATTTAAATGTGATTCAAGGTTTTAAGGAGGTTAAATAAATTATGATACAATCATAAAATATTATCCATGGTAATAGATTGTACTCATGAAACCTATATCAATATTTGGTACTTGAAACCTAAGAGGATTGCCTAGGGAGAAGATAGTGAAAGAGTGAGAGGAAGTTTGTGAATGGAATGAGTGAAATCAGTTAGAGAATGAATGTGAGAGGTTTTGAAGAGGTCTAATGATAACAATAAGTGTCTTCAAAGTGTACAAGAAGCATGTGTAAAGAGAAGAAGGCCATTAAACCTAAGTGATAAGAGTGTCATTAGTCATTTCGACTACACACAATGAAATAAAAACTTTAATTTAAAAAACATGGAAGATCCAAGATTTATAGCATTGAAAAGAATAATTTTTTTATCCTCATTTTTATAAAACATTGAATACAAGATCCGATAAATAATAGTTTGGAAGATCAAAACAAAACTGTACAATAACACACAATGAAATAAAAATTGAATATAAATTAGATTGCCATGATAGGAATATAATATATGCACATATTTGCAAAGTCAATAATACATATATTGCCAACATAGGCATAAAAAAAATTATATATACCAACATAATATATAATATTGGATGAATGTCATATACACATATACAATGCCAAAAATGTGTAAATTACTATATAGGAATACAAAAAAGTGCATCTCATGTAAGACATATTATTCATCAAATAGTCTCCCTCTCTTTGCCTTTCTTGAAGAATATTCTCCCTAGGCTGTCATGCTAGTAGATGGAAACCCCTCTAATGCCTTGAATTGTTCCAAGGTCCAACTACGGGTCCTATGCTCATAGATCACTTGTAGGTGAACCTATTCAAATATAAGAATTATTACAAAATTAGCATAATATACATTCAACAAATTGTTAAGAAATTAATTTTAAACTATAATAAATAAATCATTTAAACATGCACTTACTACAATCTCACGATCTTACTCAATTTGTTTTTCATGCTCAAACAAATCAATGACAGAATCAACTATTAGAATAGGCATCTCAAATACATGAGAAACATGAGAATTTGCATTACTAATCATCTGACTCAGACTATCAGATGTCATAGGACAAACCTACATACATAATACATTTACATATGTTATATCTACCCCAAGTATGTATTAAAGTTATTAAAACAAGTCTATTCTTACAATTCAAAATTCTAATTCAATATATACCTCTGTTAGTGCCTGTGCATATGACATTGCAACAATAATGCCTATGTATATCTCAGATCATAGAGAGGGAGCAGTGTCTACTTGAGCCATCAACTATTCATGTAAACAAGGTCTCACTTACTTTTATATAAAGTATCAAATCTTATATATGGAAACCATGCATATCATGAAAATATAATGTAAACCAAGAATCATGAAATTATAACTACCATACAACATGCATATCATGAAAATAAAATGTAAACCAAGAATCATGAAAGTGTAACTGCCATACAACATACATATCATGAAAAAATAATGTAAACCAAGAATCATGGAAGTGTAAATGCTATACAATGTGCAATGGCCAAGTATAGCAAGTAGTTTGTGTGTTGGAGGTAATATAAAAATTGTAATACATGTAGGAAGTGTGAGTGTAATATTAGGAGGTGGAAATAATATTAGCACATCAACAAGGAAAATTCAGGGAGAGAAAAGGAATAAGAGACCTATTAAAAACTCTGTCCTTACTTGTAAAGCTTCTTTGGATAGAGTAAAATACCATTATATATTTACTGGGGAAAGGTTGAGCTACATATATATGGCCATCATCCTTCTATTATATGTGTGATAACAATAATTTGTATCTCTATATATAATACATGGATTGATATCACATTCATTTATACAAGATGGATGATAAGTGATTTTTGGGAAAGCACCCAACCAATAGAGAGGAGTGAGCCACAGTGAATCCACCTCTTGACTAAGGTGTGTGTAAATAACATTTTAGCAATATGTCGAGGAAGGGAGGTCCTTGTCCAATATATCAAGTTTTATCCATATAAATATATTGTCTTGATTTGGTTCAAGAGAACAAAATTGGCAAATAGTTTGGATGTTGAATTGAAAGAAACTGCAAGGTGTAATTATTGAGGCTGGCACATATTTTAGTACCAACACAAATGGTGGCTTTCCCCCAAAATTGTCAATGGGGCTACAATTTGTTGAGACCCAATGCAATGTTTTTAGGCATAAGGAATGTTGAGTAGAGAGGTTGTCTGCCTTTTATACCTTTGTCATAGACAAAGCAAGAGGTGTAATGAGGCATTACAATTAAAATCTAGACCTTTGTCACGGCCAAAGAAAAAGGTATAATGAGATATTACAATTAAATTATCGTGTGTATTACAAGTTTGTGGCTCAAACATGAGAAGGTAAGGTTGACAAAAAAAATTGTAGCGCCCCTTTCCCTAACTCCACCCCTTCCTACAAACCACACCTTTTAAATTAGTCATCATATATTATAAATAGGCATTTAAGATCTTGTAATAAAATGAAGCAAGATTTAAGTCCTATTATCACTAGATGTCTTAAGAGAAGTCACTTAATAAAATATAAATTTATTTAAATACCTATTTCATTAACTTTATTTAAATAAGTCAATTTAATGTTGGGGCCTAAATCATGGTCCTTTATGTCTAAGAAGACTCTCAGAGTTGCATTGTCAAGTTAATGATCCAGTAAGTATGATTGTTAATATGCACATTTATTATCTTTTACCTTAAATTACCTTGATATTATCTTTCATTTTCAAGGGTAACATGTGGATTTATACATTTAATGGTAATGGTGACATAAGTCAAAATGAGAATATGACTATATTGAGCTTAACAACTTCATTTTCAAGATAGTGTTACCTAGAAGGACCCCTAGATATGTGTTCTTCATTTTATAAGTATCCTCATGGCATGTGAACTACCTTTTTCTAAACTTGAATGATATTATTCATGGGATCTTTATGGGATTTGCTAAAAGTAGTTATATAAATACCATTGAGCCCATTCTCATAGTTTGCAACTATTGTGGTTCCTATGTAATGGTTTGTGATACCTCATAACAACTTCCAAATGTTTACGGTACCCCCAAGATGATCAACCCATCTCCAAAATTTGTGGATAAGTGTATTTATATAGGAGGAAGAGTATTTTGAAGGTTTAAATTTTATTTGAGTCTATATGGTATGATTTCATACTTAATACCCTTTAATTAGGCCTAGGAGACCTAATTGGTCCCGAGGGTTGTTGAGTTAGATGTTCTCCAAAGAGAGTTAAATTATGAATGTCCCTATATGAACTATGTGATGTAAAGGGGTATCTGAATGTGAGTTTGGTTTGATTTGAAGATTTTTAGTTTACTCATAACAATGAGGTTTGCCTCAAAAAAGGGATAGTATAAGGAAGGTGTCAAAGAGGAAAGAAGAGTTAAGTGAAGAGTTGAAGCTTGGGGGTTGTGTGGAATGGTTGGATGCATGAAATGAGATGTAATTGAGTAGGTAGATGATCTTATTATTATTATTATGGAAGGACCAAATCAAATTAGTATGTAGACATATGAAAACACATAAGAAGATTGTAAAGAACAAAGAAAGGATAAAGAGAGAGAACATGAAAATAGAGTATGAAAACATAGAAAGATAATTTTATCTTAAACTTGCAAGATAAATATACATAGACTAAATGTACATAGAGCATAATATTTACTTGAAATTTTACCTCTATATAAATAAATGGTGTCATCCTAATAGTAAGAGATGTTGTAATGAATGGGCTAGCAGCTAGATCCAAATATATAAACAACAACCAAGACAAATCAAATTCTGTAAATGTCAATTGTGATGATGAAGGCACCATCAAATCTTGTGACATAAAAAATGACATCAGCCACTACACAAATGCATGTATATTTTATATAAATATAATGTTAAATTTAAGTTATATCTGTAAATTTAATTTAGATAACAATTAATTTAAATAGAAATTGAATTATATATATATATATATATATATATATATATATATATATATATATATATATATAATTCAATTTCTATTTAAATTAATTGTTATCTAAATTAAATTTACAGATATAACTTAAATTTAACATTATATTTATATAAAATATACATGCATTTGTGTAGTGGCTGATGTCTACACACCAAATGTGCATTCCAAAAACATATCACTCATAATAATATTATCCAAACCCTTTGAACCACCATTGCCATTGTTATCAAAAGGTCTAGTGCACATAGTTCCATAAGAACTGAGAGGGTGGGGTTGGGTATGCACATAAGATGGCATATCTCTAGCATCACTATGTGAGAGCCTACTCATATGATGAACAAGTGTATTAGTGAGTAAACTAAGAGCATGCAAAGTGTTGATCTCCATGCCCTACTAAACTATAGAGAGGATCTCAAGCTCAAGTGGCTTTTGGATATGGATTGACGTAGGTTGATTAGGTACATGATGTGCACCTAGTCGATCCTATGCAGAGCCTTTCCTTAAGCGTTGAAACTCACTAAAATAAAAAAAAAAGTTTAGAATCTCATTGAGGACAAACTTAAACAAGAGTTTTCTCAAAAAATATAATGGGACCTCATTGTTATTACAAAATAGACAGTCAAACACTATCCAACATCGATCCTAAAAATTTGATGTGATTAAGTTATGTACGTAGTGATGAATTGGAAAATGTTTAACAGTTATAGGAAATGGGGCCTTGGTGGTTGTGTTAATGAATAAGATGAAAATGGAGGCTTTTGATGTTTCTTTGTTCTTGACCTAAAGTGCTAACAATTTGCCAGCATAATATGCCCTACAAGTATCCCTATATGAAGTCCATCTATTAATTTGACTCATTATAGAGTCAATTTGACCTAATAAGGTCTCTAGGGAATTGGCTAGCTAGGTGTTGTTGAGGTTGGTGGAAGTCGAATCCCTCATTCTCCTAATTACTTCTTCAATTTCAATTTTATTTCCCACAATGTTGTCAATTAGAATCTACTAACTGCTAGGGGATTTTGTGGAACTATAGGAGGGTTAGGTGGAGGAATGGGAGGAACAAGAGGGTTTTGTGGAGGGTTAGGTAGAGGGTTGGGAGGAGGAGGAACAAGAGGGGACTGTGGAGGGTTAGGAGGCATAACAAGATGGGTTGTTCAAAATAAACAAATTAAAACTAAAAATTAGGGTTAAATGATGAAAATAATGAAAAATTATGGTTAAACAGGAAAGATTTATATTACTTACCTCTTCTATATGGTGACATCATCGATCAACAACGTTGTGGGATGAGTTTGACAACTTCCTGGCATTCTTTTGCCTATTTCACCCAAAACATGATCCTTGAAGCTGGAGGAGAGCAAAGAAACTCGAATGCAAAATGATGATTTTGCATTCGGGTTTTGGTTTATAATTTTTTGGGGATATAGGTAACACGATCACATTATTGAAAATAACAATAATGTGATCGTGTTATGGTTTGATAATTATCGAGCCATAATTTAAATAATGTGATCGTGTTAATTAAATAACGTGATCACGTCACCTAGAATGTCCACAGAATTGTCCCCCAACTCTACGCATTTATCCAAAACTCTAAATATTCCTCTTGGCAAGCCCATGCTTGCTTCTTCGCAATAATAATAATTAATGGTGTTATGAAATCATTATGCAATTGGTAGAGCATGGATTATAATTAGGCAATCTTGCTGACAAAAAATAGATAAATCCACAACTTTATGGTTGGTTGGCTACAACAATTAAAAATGAAAAATACAAAATTCGATGCAAAAATTATACTTTATGATATGAGATAGGCTTCGAATTAACAAATTTTATCTACTTGCACTTCAATATGTGTTAGGACACCTTGTTGTTTAGAAATCAATTGCTAGCCTTTGCAATGTACAAGCTTTGAAAACTAGATTTATATATAATACAACAATATCACTGCAATTTCTCGTAACAAGTACTAAAGCGTCTTCACAACTCTTGTTTATATTATTTATCCCTGTAAGATTTTTACTCGTATGTTTTAATTCATTATAAATGACTTCTCCGGATAGTCATTACCTTAATGGCACTCATTTCTTAATGAGTATGTAATCATTTTTATGTAAAAATTGCAGGTGAAAAGGTTCAAGTGTGGAGTAGCAGCGATAGGATTGAGCATATGGGACGTCCACTTTCCATTTTGTGAACACATGTTGTGATATAGCTCATGATTCAAATGTTCGTCTACAACCCGTCATAGATTGGACTGCATTACGTCCCTGAAAACCCCCTCAACCTAGTTCTGTTCACACTGAAGAAAGGGATAATGCTCATTCCACACTGAATATGCAGATCTCGAATGAAGTTTCATTTGGGTGATTCACTCTAAACAAAGAGCAAGTGAATGTCTTAAAGGCAAAGGCTAAAGGCAACCCAACGAGAAAACCGTATACAACCTTTAAAGTAGTAGCTGCCCATATATAGAAATGCACTTGCACTGCACGAAATTTGTCCGAGAAGCAGAAGAGCGAACTATATATTCCTATGGATGGGTGAACGCATGTGGTTCCTCCGTTGTCGTCTGGCTATTTTGGCAATGCCATATCAAGGCCACCCCGATGGCTATTTCGGGTCACATTGTGTCCAAACCGATTTCTTACGGTGCTATAAAAATCCAAGAAGAGGTAGATGAGATGGATGATCGATATCTAGAGTCTTTCTTGAACTAGTTGGAATTAAACCCTGGTCTATCACTGCCAGCTAATGCATATGGGTACCCTAACCTAAAAATCAGAAGTTGGGGCTTTCCCACAAATGACAGATTGTGGGTGTGGAAAGCCACATTTCATGCGACACGCCAAAAAGCTGCCAAGGGGAGTTGTTATATTTTACCAAGTCCTACAGACCATGGAAGCATTGGTGTCTGCCTCTCACTCTTCACTCATCACATGAGTCGCTTTGAGAAACTATTTTACTAGTTTTTGGTGTTGTCTGTCTGCTTGATTCACATTTCTTTTGTGTCGCATTCATAGTAACTATCGTATGGTACTATATGTTTTTCTTGTGGCATGTTAATGTCTTGTGTCCATTTTGATTTTTAAAGTAAAGGTCCTACAAGCTAAGCATGTTCTAATAATAGAATTTCTAGTTCTTCAAATAAGACTTAAATTGAAAATATTTTTTTTTTATATATTTTTTTATCTAATAAATAAATAAATATATTTAATTATATTTTTAACAAGAATCTTCTATTAATATGATGTTGACATTTGACAATAATAGATGTACCCAATAATATATAAAATTTAAAATTGAATATATTTTAAAACATTAAAAATCAAGTATGTGCTTAATCATTTAATTAAAATAATCATTATAATAAATAATTGTCAATATTCTCAACTGTTTGCAGACATAGAGGAGTTGCTGAGTGTCAAGTCACCGGCGTCGGTCAGGCCAACCGACGTCGGTCAGAGGTGAACAGAAGGGCAACCGACATTGCAAGGCCACGTTTGAAGATCTACATGGTAAGTAAGATCATTTGAGTTGCAGGTTGTTGCAAGCTTATGGGAGATCTACTTGAAGTACTTTGAGTACTTGTGTACTGGCAGGGTTATTACTGACTGGTTGGAGGTGAACACCAATTTTGTGTGTGTGAGTTGTGTGTTGAGACCGTTTTTGGTAGGAGAGTGAACTCTTGATTGAGAATTACTGGGAGCCCTTGAGGTGTGGGAAGCCTCTGAGAGGTGGAAGAAGAAGTGACATCTTCTTTATTGTATTTTCTTTCTAGATGAGTATTAATACAGTCTGTGTTGTCTCTCATATTCTGTGTCATTTGTGAATTCTAGTTACTTATTGCTTTTGATATAATTCCGCATCTTTAGTTGCTAATACAAGGTAATCATATTGTGCTCTTTCTGAGGAGCAAGATCCTAACAAGTGGGATCAGAGCTGTTTATTGTTCTTGATTTCCCATCAACTGGTATCAGAGCTTTTGGTTGGGTTACTAACAGGTGTTTCAGATCTGGTTAGTGTGTGTTGATTATCGGTTACTCATAGGAGTTTTTGTTTGAGTGGGAGTATAGCAATGGTAGAAGAAAGTAAGCTACGAATGGAGAAGTTTAATGGCAAGAACTATCAATTATGGAGGATGCAGATTGAAGATTATCTGTATCAGAAAGATTTGTACTTACCGTTGGGTGGGGTTGCATGCAAGCCCCTAGATATGAAGATTGAAGAATGGGAGGTTCTTGATCGGAAGGCTCTAGGATCTATAAGGTTGAGCCTTGCATCGTCTATGATTTCTAGCTTATCTCAGGCTAAGACAATGGTAGAGTTGATGGAATCTTTGGCAAATTTATATGAAAAACCCTCAGCTTCGAATAAGGTATTTCTTATGAAGCAATTATTTAATTTACAAATGTTGAAAGGTGGATCTGTTCATAGTCATCTTAGTGATTTCCATGGTTTGGTAAACTAGTTAAATTCAGTCAATATTGTTTTTGATGATGAAATTAAGGCTCTCTTAATCTTATGCTCATTACCTGAAAGTTGGGAGAGTTTGGTAATGGCAGTTAGTAATACTGCGTCTGCTTCAAAAATCTTAAAAGTGGATGATGTTGTGAGTGTAATCTTGAATGAAAAAATTCGCAGGAAAAACACAAGTGAATCATCAAGAAATGCTTTGGGTGTGGAAAGTAGGGGAAGGCAAAGAGAGAAGATCGAGCATGGGAGATCAAGGTCCAAGATAGGCAAGAGATCCAAGTCAAGGTATGGCAGAATAACCTGCTGGAAATGTGGAAAGCAAGGGCACATAAATAGAGATTGTTGGTTGGGTGAAAATCAACATGAAGGACATGAAGAAGCAGGTGATGTAGGTATTGTTGCACAGGATGCTCTGGTATGTTCCTTAGATAAATTAGAATCTTGGGTTTTAGATTCTGGTGCCTTTTTTCATGCATCCCCAAATAAATTTTTTTTTCATGAGTATGTCTAAGGAGACTTTGGAGAAATTTATTTAGGGGATGGTAAGCCTTGTTAGATGGTTGGCAAAGGAAAAGTGAAGCTGAAATTATAGACATGTAACACATGGGTGTTGAAGGAGGTCATGCATGTCCCAGTTCTGAAGTGAAATTTGATTTCTATTAGAAAGTTGGGTGATGACGGTTGCACAGTAACTCTCACAGCAGACTCTTGGAAGGTTACCAAGGGTGCACTTATTGTAGCAAGAGGCAAGAAAGTAGGTATGCTTTATCTATCTACTTGTATTACTGATTCTCTTTCTGGATTATCTACTTGAGCTGTAGATTCAAAAATGTGGCTTAATAGGCTTGGTCACATGAATAAGAAGGAGATGCATGTTCTTGAGTCAAAGGGTATGCTTTCAGATTTAAAAAGCATGGATCGAGATTTTTGTATGTAGAAGAAGAAGGTAACGATTCTTGAGAAATTTGATGTTCGTGACAAGAACAGGAAAGCCTTGGTTTTCAAGGAGAAGGTGATGAACAGAGATCAGCGCAAGGGGTTGAAGAATTTTGAGCAGAGCAAGGTTGATTTGGACAAGGGTTTGATCCAAAAGGAGCTCGCAGGTAGAAGTCATCGCTCACAAGTAAAACACAGAGACTGACGTCGATTAGAAAACTGACGTCTGCATCCAGACAGGGACTGACGTCAGCTATGTGAAGTTTGACGTCGGTGACTCAGGACAGATAAACACCAGTGTTGGTCAGGGGAAACCGACATCAGCGATGAGGTAGTCGCATGAAACTGACGTCAGTCGGGTGCAGACTGAGATGTGATTAACATCGATCACTTAGACAGATTTTGGGCAGACAGCAAGCTGCCAAAGAGTCTCAAGCACCCATATGGAGGACTTAAAGGGTAAGTAAGCCTCAAATTCGTCATTTCACTTCTTTACACTACTTGTTGCTCACTGATGGTTAGAACTAGAAAGTTATTAAAGAAGTAGAGCAGGTAGATCCAAGAAATAGTGGGAGCTTGGCATGGATGAAGGATGTGATTCCTTGGAGAAGAACCAAATGAGAGTTTTTGGATGGAGTTACCAGCTGGAAGAAAGCACTGAGAGACAAATGGATGTTCAGGATAAAGAAGAGCAGGAATGGACATGTGAGACAGAAGGCCAGGGTATATGGTCTCGAGTAAGCTGCAGGACAATGGAGGTTTGATCATTCTGTTTCTCTTTACCAGATTGGATAATATTAGCTACATTATCTTGTTACTGTGTTGTGTGCTTGTTGCAGGGTTACACATACTGGGAGTTGCTGAACTAAAGATAAATCTAGTTCAGAGGTGTGTCATGAGAAATCTAGGAGCAGCAAGATTCTTTGGCATGAGTGTGTTCTAAGGACATGGAAGGTCACAGGTTGACTTTGTCTTCAGATGATTGTGTGAAACTGGTTAGTACGCTGATGGTTGGATAGCTCTATGAACAGTGTCTTGATTCACATAATGAGGTTAAGTGCATGGTATGTACTAGACATGAGTTTGCCCAAGCAGTGGGTGTTGTCAAAAAGTTTGGAGCTAATCTGGGAAAGAAGCACTAGAGGGCAGTTCAATGGATTCTTAGAGGGATAACAGCAGGTGCACATACTATGCAGGTTCAAGTTCTTTTCTATATAGGTTTGTAGATGCGAATGTGGCAGGTGATTTGGATGACAGGAGGTGCACCATAGGATTTGTGGTGGTTGGTCTTCAAGAGTGATCTTGAAGAGGGATACAGAGCCAAGGGAACAAACTAGACAGTGTATAGGTACAAGTACAGTTGCAGTTGCTTATCTCCAAGTGGGAGATTGTTAGGTTGTGGAGCTAAAAGCATCAACTATTTGTAGACTTGGAGGAGTTGCTAAGTGTCACAGTCGTCGGTGTCGGTTAGGCCGATCGACGTCAGTTAGGGGTGAACAGAAGGGCAACTGACATCAGCAGGAATCAGTCGACATCAGTCACCTCTAGGCAGACAAGGGCCGACATTGGTCGCCTGTGCAATTTCAAAACTGTTCGTTGCATGAACAGTTAGTTCGTTGAACCGAGTGTTTGCATGTAAAAGGCTATTTTTGGTCTTGAGTTGCGAGTCTAATTATTGTAAATTAGAAGTCTAAGTTATTGTTTAAGTGTGAGATCTATTTATAGACCCATTGGCATGTATTGTAATTAAGGCAAGAAAAAAAATTCTTCCAGTTGTAGGATCTTGGTCAACAGGTGTGCAACGCCACGTTTGAATATCTACATGGTAAGTAAGATCATTTGAGTTGCAGGTTGTTGCAAGCTTATGGAAGATCTACTTAAAGTACTTTGAGTACTTGTGTACTGGTAGGATTATTACTGACTGGTTGGAGGTGAACACCAATTCTGTGTGTGAGTTGTGTGTTGGGACCATTTTTGGTAGGAGAGTGAACTCTTGATTGAGAATTACTGGGAGCCCTTGAGGTGTGGGAAGCCTCTGAGAGGTAGAAGAAGAAGTGGCATCTTCTTTATTGTATTTTCTTTCTAGATGAGTATTAATACAGTTTGTGTTGTCTCTCATATTCTATGTCATTTGTAAATTCTAGTTACTTATTGCTTCTGGTATAATTCCGCATCTTTAGTTGCTAATACAAGGTAATCATATTGTGCTCTTTCTGAGGAGCAAGATCCTAACAAGTGGGATCAGAGCTGTTTGTTGTTCTTGATTCCCCATCACAGCATTTACATTGTATTTCTTGTTATATAACCATTAATGTTTATCTATTACAACAAAATATTTAATTATTAGAACAAAATCTTCAATTGAGAATAAAATTAACTAAATTAATAATGGCACTTCATTTATTTATTCTCACTAACAAGATTCAGTTAAGGATGCTAAATTTGTGCGAGGCTTCTTATCTCCACCAATGGAGTCTAGATTTTTTCCTTCAGCCATTTTTCTAGAACCATGTGAGAGAGCGTCTCTCCTCATTTGAAAAATAACTTCTATTACCCCTGTGGGCACAATAGAAGTATGCATGGCCCAAAGGATTTATAAGTCTTTTGTATGTAGTGCTAGCATTGATCCATTTATTTTGGGATCAAAAATCACTAGGCAATACACGCTGCTTCACCTTCTTAATAATATCATCCCAAAATGTTTCCAAAAATATCCTACTCCAATCTGCATGGAAATCTCTTTTGTCACATAGAGACAAATAAATGTAAGTAAACAAAATAATTCACTCACTGATATGAGTCAACAAAAAGACAAATAAGGAAATAAAACTAGAATTCATTAATATCCTTTACACTACATGTGTTAGAGTTATTTCTAGTTATCTCTGTTGCACCACTCCAGTTATCTCCACTGCATTTCCAGTTATCTTTGCTACCTGTCAATAACAGATGATCTAACTATTGCATGCTTATGAGTTAAGCTAACAAGGAGGATTCTAATTGTAATGATTCCCACAATTATTTTTTTAATAAAAAGATACAGTTTTAGTTTATTTCCAATCTACTGCTCTATTTTTCTGTATTCTTCTGCAAGGTTTTTTTTTGCTAGATCATTGGTGCAGGTCCTACTGAATTTTTACATGGTACCAAAGTACACAGGAGCTAGGAAGGAGCATTAACAATATTTTGCAGGTACTGAAGATTAGAGCTATCATAAAGAATGGAATTTACAACCTCTACTATTCTCACACCATACAACTATTTCGAATGGAAGCCAAAGATTCTGCTTCAGCTTAGAAGTAGAGGCTTGAATCGAATAGTAGTGGATACAAAGATTGAACCTAATCTTACTATTGAAAAATCTAAATATTTCAACAATATGGATGAGGCCTTCAGTCTTCTATGCTTATCCATGTCTCCAAAATTGTTATTTCATGTCTAAGCATGCACAAAACCAAACGAGGTTTGGACTAAGTTGGAGACCCTTTTTTACCACTTGATGGGGGGATCACAAGAACAAATACACCTGTTCTGATCCCTCTTGTTAGGATCTTGCTCCTCAGATAGAGCACAATATGATTACCAAATATAAGCAATTATAAATGTGAAAATAACCAGAAATACAAGTAACTAGAATTCACCAATAGCACAAAATATGAGAGACAATACACTATCTTGTATTAACACTTTACAGAAAACAATAAAATAAAGAGCTGCCACACTCTTCCACCTTACAGAGGCTTCCCACACCTCAAGTGTACAGTAATTCTTCTACAACACTCTCCTACCAAAAACGGTCCCAACAACCAACTCACACACAGAATTGGTGTTCACCTCTCCAACTAGTCACTAATAACCCTGCCAGTTCACCAAGCACTCTAAAGCACTTCAAGTTGATCTCCCATGAACCTGCAACCTACAATTCAATAGACCATACTCACACATGTAGATCTCCTATGAGCTTGCAACAACCTACAACTCAATGATCTTACACTTAGAAGGAACTGCCTTGCCTTCCTTATCAGCTCATACTTTACAATACATGCCAATGGTTCTATAAATAGATCCCAGATTTAAACAATAACTTAGACTCTTAATTTAGACAATTATCCACATAGCTCAAGACTCTAACTGGTCTTTACATGCAAACACTTCATTCACTTAACTAACTGTCCATGCAACGAACAGTTCTGGAACACACAGGCGACCGATGCCGGTCCCTGCTTGCCTGGTTCTGCCGATGTCGACTGACTCTCTGCTGTCGCCGGTTACCTCCTGCACTGGTCACTACCAACGTCGGTCCTGCTGCCAACGCCGGTGCTTCTGGATCTCAGCAACCTTCTGTTCCTTCTGTTTGCAAAGGGTTGAAGCTTTTAGCTCCATAACCTAACAATCTCTCACTTGAAGATAAACAGCTGCAACCTGTACCTATACCTGTACTCCATCTAGTTTGTTCCTTTGGCTCTGTATCCCTCCTCAAGAACACTCTTAAAGACCAACCACCACAAACCTGTAGTGCAAACCCTATCATCCAAATCCCCTGCCACATCCACATCTACAAACCATGTAGAAAATAACTTGAACCTACATAGCATGTGCACCTGTTGCTAGTCCCTCTAAGAATCTGCTGAACTGCCCTCCAATGGTTCTCTCTCGGATTGGCTCCTAACTTGTCACAACTCCCACTGCTTGCAAAAACTCAGGTTTAGTACATACCATGCACTCAACCTCATTATGTGAATCAAGACACCTGTTCTGTGAACTATCCAACCATCGGCGTGCTAACCAGTCTCACACAATCATCTTGAAACAAAGTCAACATATGACCTTCCATGTCTCTAGAACACACTCATGCCAAAGAATCTTGCTGCTCTCAGATTCTCCATGACATCCCTCTGAACTAGCTTTACCTTTAGTTCAGCAATACCCTGTATATGTAACCCTGCAACAAGCACATCATACAGTAATAGGATAATGTAGCTAATATTATCCAACCTGGTAAAGAGAAACACAATGATCGAACCTCCATTGCCCTGCAGCTTATACAAGACCATATACCCTGATCTTCCACCTCACGTATCCATCTCCGCTCTTCTTCATCCTGAACATCCATTCATCTCTCAGTGCTTACTTCCAGCTGGCAACTCTACTCAAAACACCTGTTTAGTTCTCCTCCAAGAAATCACATCCTCCATCCATGCCAAGCTCCCACTGTTTCCTGGATCTACCTATTTTGCTTCTTCAATAACTTCCTGGTCCTATGCCATAAGTGAGAAACAAGTAGTGTAAAGAAGGGAAATGACAAATTTAAGAACTTACACCTTCAGTCCTCCATATGGGTGCTTGAGACTCCTTGACAGCTTGCTATCCACCCAAAATTTGTCTCAGTAACTGATGCCGGTCACATCTTAGTCTGCACCCGACCGATGTCGGTTCCATGCGACTGCCTCCTTGCCGACGTCGGTTTCCCCTGGCCGACACCGGTAGTTATCTGCCCTGAGTCACTGACATCGGGCTGCACATAGCCGACGTCGATCCCTGTCTGGATGTCGACGCTGGTTTTTCTATCGACGTCGGTCTTTGTGTTTTTTTAGTGAGACCTGACTTTTTCTCGCGAGCTCTTTTTGGATCAAATCCTTGTCCAAAACACCCTTGCTCTGCTCAAAATTCTTCTGCATCTTGTGCTGAACTCTATCCGTCACCTTCTCCTTGAAAACCAAGGCTTTTCTGTTCTTGTCACTAACATCAGATTCTTCAAGAAATGTCACCTTCTTTTTCTGCATACAAAAATCACGATCCATACCTTCCAAATCCAAAAGCATACCCTTTGACTCAAGAACAAGCATCTCCTTCTTATCTATGTGACCAAGCCTATTAAGCCACATCTCTGAATCTACAGCTGAAGTAGATAACCTAGAAAGAGAATCAGTAATACAAGTAGATAGATAAAGCGTACCTACTTTTTTACCTCTAGCTACAACAAGTGTACCCTTGGTAACCTTCCAAGAGTCCACTGTGAGAGTTACTGTGCAACGCTCATCACCCAAACTTCTAACAAAAATCAAATTTCTCTCTAGAACTGGGACATGCATGACCTCCTTTAACACCCATGTGTTACCTGTCTGCAATTTCAACTTCACTTTCTCTTTGCCAACAATCTGACAAGGCTTACCATCCCCTACACAAATTTCTCCAAAGTCTCCCTGGACATACTCATGAAAAAATTCTCTATGTGGGGATGCATGAAAAGAGGCACCAGAATCTAAAACCCAAGATTCTACTTTATCCAAAGAACATACTAGAGCATCCCGTGCAGCATAATCTGCAACATCTGCTTCTTCTTCATGTCCTTCATGCTGATCTTCACCCGATCTGCAATCTCTCTTTAAGTGCCCTTGCTTTCCACACTTCCAACAGGTTATTCTGCCATACCTGGACTTGGATCTCCTGCCTATCTTGGACCTTGATCTCCCACGCTCTATCTTCTCTCTTTGCCTTCCTCTACCTTCAACACTCAAAGCATTCCCTGATGATTCACTTGTGATATTCCTGCATATCTCTTCATTCAAGATCACACTCACAACATCATCCACTTTTAAGACTTTTGAAAGAGACACAGTATTAGAAACTGCCATTACCAAACCTTCCCAACTTTCAAGTAGTGGACACAAGATTAAGAGAGCTCTAATTTCATCATCAAATACAATATTGACTGAACTTAACTATTTTACCAAACCATGGAAATCACTAAGATGGCTATGAACAGATCCACCTTCCAACATTTGCAAATTAAATAAACGCTTCATAAGAAATACCTTATTAGAAGCTGAGGGTTTTTCATATAAATTTGCCAAAGATTCCATCAACTCCACCGTTGTCTTACACTGTGATAAGCTGGAAATCATAGAGAATGCAAGACTCAATCTAATAGATCCCAGAGCCTTCCGATCAAGAACCTCCCATTCTTCATCCTTCATATCCAAGGGTTTGTAATTAACCCCACCCAATGGTAAGTACAAATCTTTCTGATACAGATAATCCACAATCTGCATCCTCCACAATTGGTAGTTCTTGCCATTAAACTTCTCCATTCGTAGCTGACTGTCTTCTGCCATTGCTCAACTCCCACTCAAACAGAAACCCTGTGAGTAACCTGTAATCAAAACACACTAACCAGATCTAATCCAATCTGTTAGGTATCCCAACCAAAAGCTCTGATACCACTTGATGGAGGGATCACAAGAACAAATACACCTGTTCTGATCCCTCTTGTTAGGATCTTGCTCCTCAAATAGAGCACAATATGATTACCAAATATAAGCAATTATAAATGCGAAAATAACCAAAAATACAAGTAACTAGAATTCACCAATAACACAGAATATGAGAGACAATACACTATCTTGTATTAACACTTTACAGAAAAGAATACAATAAAGAGCTGCCACACTCTTCCACCTTACAGACGCTTCCCACACCTCAAGTGTACAGTAATTCTTCTACAACACTCTCCTACCAAAAATGGTCCCAACAACCAACTCACACACAGAATTGGTGTTCACCTCTCCAACTACTCAGTAATAACCTTGCCAGTTCACCAAGCACTCTAAAGCACTTCAAGTTGATCTCCCATGAACCTGCAACCTACAATTCAACAGACCATACTCACACATGTAGATCTCCTATGAGCTTGCAACAACCTGCAACTCAATGATCTTACACTTAGAAGGAACTACTTTGCCTTCCTTATCAACTCATACTTTACAATACATGCCAATGGGTCTATAAATAGATCCCAGACTTAAACAATAACTTAGACTCTTAATTTAGACAATTATCCACATAGCTCAAGACTCTAACTGGTCTTTACATGCAAACACTTCGTTCACTTAACTAACTGTCCGTGCAACGAACAGTTCTGGAACACATAGGTGACCGACGCCGATCCCTGCTTGCCTGGTTCTGCCGACGTCGGTCAACTCTCTGTCGTCGTCGGTTACCTCCTGCACTGGTCACTACCGACGTTGGTCCTGCTGCCGACGCCGATGCTTCTGGATCTCAGCAACCTTTTGTTCCTTCTGTTTGCAAAGGGTTGAAGCTTTTAGCTCCACAACCTAACAGCTAATACAAGGTAATCATATTGTGCTCTTTTTGAGGAGCAAGATCCTAACAAGTGGGATCAGAGCTGTTTGTTGTTCTTGATTCCCCATCACAACATTTACATTGTATTTCTTGTTATATAACCATTAATGTTTATCTATTACAACAAAATATTTAATTATTAGAACAAAATCTTCAATTGAGAATAAAATTAACTAAATTAATAATGGCACTTCATTTATTTATTCTCACTAACAAGATTCAGTTAAGGATGCTAACTTTGTGCGAGGCTTCTTATCTCCACCAATGGAGTCTAGATTTTTTCCTTCAGCCATTTTTCTAGAACCATGTGAGAGAGCGTCTCTCCTCATTTGAAAAATAACTTCTATTACCCCTATGGGCACAATAGAAGTATGCATTGCCCAAAGGCTTTATAAGTCTTTTGTATGTAGTGCTAGCATTGATCCATTTATTTTGGGATCAAAAATCACTAGGCAATACACGCTGCTTCACCTTCTTAATAATATCATCCCAAAATGTTTCCAAAAATATCCTACTCCAATCTGCATGGAAATCTCTTTTGTCACATAGAGACAAATAAATGTAAGTAAACAAAATAATTCACTCACTGATATGAGTCAACAAAAAGACAAATACGGAAATAAAACTAGAATTCATTAATATCCTTTACACTATATGTGTTAGAGTTATTTCCAGTTATCTCTGTTGCACCACTCCAGTTATCTCCACTGCATTTCCAGTTATCTCCGCTACCTGTCAATAACGGATGATCTAACTATTGCATGCTTATGAGTTAAGCTAACAAGGAGGATTCTAATTGTAATGATTCCCACAATTATTTTTTTAATAAAAAGATACAGTTTTAGTTTTTTTCCAATCTACTGCTCTATTTTTCTGTATTCTTCTGCAAGGTTTTTTTTTGCTAGATCATTGGTGCAGGTCCTACTGAATTTTTACATGGTACCAGAGTACACAGGAGCTAGGAAGAAGGAGCATTAACAATATTTTGGAGGTGCTGAAGATTAGAGCTATCATAAAGAATGGAATTTACAACCTCTACTATTCTCACACCATACAACTATTTTTAATGGAAGCCAAAGATTCTGCTTCAACTTAGAAGTAGAGGCTTGAATCGAATAGTAGTGGATACAGAGATTGAACCTAATCTTACTATTGAAAAATCTAAATATTTCAACAATATGGATGAGGCCTTCAGTCTTCTATGCTTATCCATGTCTCCAAAATTGTTATTTCATGTCGAAGCATGCACAAAACCAAACGAGGTTTGGACTAAGTTGGAGACCCTTTTTGGGAAGCAAGATGAGATGTGGGGTCACATCCTTGAAAATGAGCTCAACTCATTAGATCCATACACTCCACAATAGAACGGGGTAGTGGAGAGGAAGAACTAATTTTTGAAAGAGATGGCCAGTTGTATGTTGCATGCTAGGTCCCTTCCCTCCAAATTGTGAGCTAAAGCAATCAATTGTGATTCGTACACACAAAATAGATCTCCTCACAAATCTATCATAGGAAAAACACCTTTTGAAGAAGGGAGAGGTAAGCAACCAAATGTTACACATTTATGTATTTTTGGATCACATGCAAGGGCATGCATTCCTGTAGACAAGAGGAAGACTTTGGAGCCTCAAAGCAAATAATGCATCTTTGTTGGATATCCAGATGGTGTAAAGGGATATCAACTGCTAGATCTTTCAATAGAAACACTTTTCATTGAGAGGAGTGTCTACTTTGATTTAGATCATCCACATGCATCTCAGGAACAACATACCACCACTTCTATGTTTCCTTCTTTTACAGATCTAAAAGATGATACATGCAATCATTATGATCTTACTTTAGATATTTTTAAATCTGATTCAGAGAAACCTAAGCATGCATGTGTTGATCCACAAGCAAACCCTGATTTGGATTCCAGTGATGATTCGGTATCCCTTGTGATAAATCAAAGAATAAAGAGCTTATTTGATATATAAGATGTCTCTCATGCTCTCTCAGCTATCGAGCCCATCATGCCCATGCATTAAGTGGTTCAAGCATCTGACCTTTAGACTTATGCAGAAGCTATAGGTAATCCTCTTTGGGAAACATCAATGGATGAGAAGTACAACTCCCTCATTGTGAACCAAACTTGGGACTTGGTTCCACTTCCTTCCAATCGCAAGCTTGTCAAATGTAAGTGGGTCTATAGGACAAAGAAATTAGCAGATGGACATGTGAGCATATATAAATCAAGGTTGGTAGCCAAAGGATTTCAACAAGTTCATGGCATTGATTATGATGAGACTTTTACTCCAGTGGAAAAAATGGACTCCATTCGATTGGCTCTTGCCATTATAGCAGCAAGAATGTGGGAGGTTCATCACATGGATGTGAAGAATACATTTCTTCATGGTGATCTTGATGATGAGATTTGCATGGAGTAGCCACAAGGTTATTTATAAAATTCCCCATTGGTATGCAGACTCAAGAAGGCACTTTATGGCCTCAAGCATTCACCTAGAGATTGGTATGCTAAAATGGACTCTTATCTTTTGTCTCAAAATTTTATGCAATGCAAATCTAATCTAAATGTTTATATGATGAGAACATATGATTCTTTGTTGCTCATAGTACTCTATGTAGATGATCTACTAATAACAAGTGATTTAACCATAGCCATTGTTATGATTAAAACTACTTTACATGATAGATTTTCCATGATAGACATGGGTCTCCTACACTTTTTCCTTGGAATTGAAATTAGCGAGAATACATCAAGAATCAATATTGCTCAATCTAAGTATGTAAAAGATCTCTTGATTTGGTTTCACATCACTGATTACAAGCCAGTAGCCACACCTTTCCTATCAGAGGTAAAGCTTGAGGATGGCAAGGATAAACCATTTGTTGATTGCACTTAGTACCGTCAACTTGTGGGGATTCTTCTTTATCTCACTCACTCTCATCTAGATCTCTCATATGCAGGGGGAACTATTTCTAGATACATGCAGGAGTCGCATGAACTACATTGGAAAGCTGTAAAACGTATCCTTCGATATGTTCAAGGAACCATTAGTTATGGGATTCATTATTCATCAAGATGTACTTTGGATCTCATTGGCTACACTGATTCTGATTGGGTTGGTGATAACATTGATTACAAGTCCACTTTAGGATATATTCTTACTTTGGGATTCAACCACATTTGTGATCAAGCAAGAAGTAATCTTCCATTGCTTTATCATCCATAGAGGCCGAAGATAGAGAAGCAGTCAATGTTACCATTAAAGCTATTTGGTTGCAAAACTTCCTGACTGAGCTCGGTATACTTTTTCATCATCCAACTATCATTTGGTGTGACAATTAGAGTACACTAATGTTTTGTAGAGATCCAGTATAGTGATAGCATACTAAACATATTGAGATCCATATGCACTACATCTAAGATTTGATCCATGATGGAGTCATTGACTTGCAGTATTGTCGCACTTCTCACCAAACTATCGACATCTTTATGAAGACATTTATTGAACAGAAGTTCCACTTTTTCCAAGATTTTCTTAGGGTGAAGGACACTGCACCATAGTAGCTGTCATGTGTAGTTAGTGTTTTTTTAGGGGGGGTTTTGTTCCCACAAGGTTTTGCCTCTTTCCTCTTTTCCATTCTCTTTTCTATCTCCTTAGTTAGACTTAAGGGGGGTGTTAGAGTTATTTCCAGTTATCTCCGCTAGGTCACTCCAATTATCTCCCAGTTATCTCCACTGCATTTCCAATTATCTATGTTGCCCATGAATAATGAATGATCTAACTATTGCATGCTTATGAGTTAAGCTAACAAAGGAGGATTCTAATTGTAATGATTCACACAATTATTTTTTTAGTAAAAAGATACAATTTTAGTTTTTTTCTGATCTGTTGCTCTATTTTTTTGTATTCTTCTGCAATTTTTTTTGGCTAGATCATTGGTGCAGGTCCTTCTAAATTTTTACAATCGGATGTTGCTAATTTTAATAGTTCCTAACTATAGTCAAGTTGGACTAATGATAATGTAATCTTTGATATGGTGCCACGCATGAGCATGTGTGCAACTGCATTTTGTAATTTCTACGAAGTTAAAGGAATCATCTAAGGTAAAATTTACCAAGGATCCATTGCATTGTCTGCAAGATGGGCTTATGAAGCAAAGGTCAAAAAGTGGTAAGAACATAGTATTCTACTTATCATTAATTTATTTTTCCTCATTTTTAAAGCAAAGAGAGGCCAGGATATATATTACAAAGAATAGACCAACCAGTCTCGTCCAAACATGTGTAGCTATTCTATATAAAAGAGAAATTGCTCATGATCAAATATGGAGCCAAAAAATTTTGAAAAAAAATTAAAAACTTTACCTCTTGTGCATCCAATGCCTTCAACAAATCCATCTCCTCTATAACTATCCTTACAAGCGCACCTTACACCACCTTTGATGTCTTTGGATGTAACACTACATTGGCATCACATTTACATTTTTTATAGTTCCCCATAATACCCCACTCTAGTTTCAGCCCAAACACTGCCTGGTAATTAGGAGTGGTGATTGAAATCACCCAACTAGTGAAACTTGCGCACTGCATGTGGGAGAATAGTGTAATGTTAGAATTTTTGTGGGTCTAGAGTATGTCTTTCACAAGAGGGTAGCAACAGGTCTTGACAAACTTGCATCTTTGATTTCTCTCACTAATAGTAACATTACAATTCGAAGGATAAACTTTTTCAATCCTGTAACAAGACAACTGGATTATGTTGCTAGTAGAAATTCAATAGTTTTGTATACTTTGAATAGTGAAGTTATGTGAATTTATATAACAATAAGATTAGAGATGCTCTATAAATAATTCTATGTTGTTAAAAATGAGAAACCACAATGGTAACGAAAACATGATGAGAAACAACCATGAAGATGTTGCAAGTAAGAAATGTATATATAAATATATTCAATAATTTTATAGCGAAATAAAATGTGAGGCTTATCCAAAGTGCAACAAATAAAAATAATAATAAAATACCAATAATATAATAATGAAATCTAGGAAAACTAAATTTTGTGAAAGTAAAATAACACTAACCAAATGTTAAATTTTTTGTATTTTTATCATCTTGAATTATATATATATATATATATATATATATATATATATATATATATATATATATAGATAGATATATATATATATATATATATATATATAGAGAGAGAGAGAGAGAGAGAGAACACTTACAAGCTAAAACATACTTAGAAGTATACTCAAATATTATATATATTTGAGTATACTTCTAAGTATGTTGAAACTTGTAAGTGTTCTCTCTCTCTCTCTCTCTCTCTCTATATATATATATATATATATATATATATATAGAGAGAGAGAGAGAGAGAGAGAGAGAGAACACTTACAAGTTTCAACATACTTAGAAGTATACTCAAATATATATAATATTTGAGTATACTTCTAAGTATGTTTTAGCTTGTAAGTGTACCATATATATATATATATATATATATATATATATATATATATAGAAACAAAATACCAAAGTATCACATGTCATCATCAAATCTTAGTTGTACCTTAGTAGAATCTGCTCTACATGAAATTGAAGGAGTATTTATTATTCCTTGCCCTTCCTTCACTCTAGCCTTGAGTAAACATGCATTTGCATCTTCTTCAATAATCCTAATGGGTAATTCATCATTTCCATCATCCATCAAGCCTCCATAGTCACACATCCTTTGAGGCCCTAATTTATAATCATTGGAAGCATGACATAATAGATAGAGATTAGAGTGTACATATACAAGATCCTTTGCATTTTTCCTGCCTAGTTTATTGCAGTTCATGGAATGGATAAATCCATAATCAACCCAATTTATTTTTGACATAGAAGAACTATAACCCTATCAAATAAAATATAATTAGAATAATTAAATATTGTTGAAATTTGACATGAATATACAATAACTCATTTTCTAAATTTTTTCAAACTAAATTTGAAATAAATGTATAATAAATTGATTTTCTAATGTTTTACCTGAGAAAGGACGTAGTTAGCTATGTTTCTTAGAAAGGGTGTCTTAGATCTATAATTCTTCTAATATGTTTTTGGTTCAACTTTTACTCGATCATATGGAACATCTTCATGAGAAAAATTATCTAGTCCATTGATATATTTTGACATCTCCCCCTCGATTTTACTACAATCCTCTCTATTAGGATAAACTTTGCTATGTGAACCTTTCATCTTTGAGAAACCTCATCATCCAACCATGGTTTCTTATGAAACCATTTTAGATTAAGAAGGAATCCAATAATGTGAAGAAGACTATGGATCATTTTCCACCTTTTTAAACTACATGCCCAAACCAAGTCATGTGTCTCTTGATCAAATGAATATGCCCCAACCTTAAATAGCTCTTGCAACCTCTCACTTATCAAGTCTAGCTTCTTAAACACATCTCCCATGCATAATCCTCATAATAGAGACAAAAAACTTAAAAAATAGACCAATAAAGTGTCAAAAGGTTATTTCCTTGATACCAAAATGAAATTGATTGAATGATTATAATAAGATTACAAATCTCATCACAAGGAATTGTGTTAGTACTCAGTCTATCCCTCCATCTTTCTCACTCAATTAAAGCCACCATCTATCTTAGAGATTGTTCACCTTCACAAGACAATCAACCATGATGAAGTTGGAACTAAAACACATATTTATACATTTGAAAAACTATAAAAAAACATATTTTATATATATGACATATGATATGGATTGAATGACAATAAAATTGTGTATTTTCTTTGTATATATAGCTAGTTCACTGATGTAGGGAAGCCCGTTGTGCAAATCCTTGAGTAACAAGTTTATGCAAGAAAGTGCACATGGTGTCTAAAATATGTTAGGATATTCATCCTCAATCTTTCCAAATGCTAAAACATTGTTTGAAGCAATATCTATTATGATTTGTGCAACATTATTTTTTTCACTTACTCAATTGCTTCTCAAAAGAGTCTTGTCAAATATAATGCATATTTTACATAATCGAAAGTGTCATATGGTTTTATAAACACTGAGCCCTTAGATGAGGAGATAATTATATTTATTAAAGGTCTACGAGCAAGGTCAGTCCAACCATCTAAAATAATATACACACATGTATATAACTAGCTATCTTTAATATCTTACACTCTTGCATTTATGCGGTCCTTCTCCTCATCCAAAATAGAAATAAAAAACTTTTCTTAACTTGGGAGCAAATACCCTTTAAGAGCATTATTGACCATTCTCATATATTCTCTCCAAAGAGAGGACATGACAATGTTGAATGGCATGCCACAACCAAAAAACAACCTCATAATAGTAGCACCTACATTTTTTTGTCACTAGTATTAATTTTTTTTTCCAATAAGAAATGCATGAATTGATGTTGGAGACGTAGTTGGAAATCGAGATGAATTCCCAAAGACACCAACAACTTGGCATTCAGGGCCTTGTGATTCCATGGACTTCATGGACTCCACAAGAGAAAATTACTTGATCAAAGCTTTCCTTTTAGCCTTTGGAATTTGTTTACAAACAACTATCAGTTTTTTTTTTCCAATTCTCAACATGATATCGAACTCATGAACTCGTGCAATTAAACCATATTTATTTATTTTACAAAATGAGCAAGTCCATTGCGTACTCCCTGAACTATTAAAATTTTCTGATAAATAACTCCTTGTTATTGTCACAAGCTTCAACATCTTTTGCTTCAAATCATTCTTTGCTTTTTGACACTCAAAAGGGTTTGCGGAGTTTCTTCTATTTAATTCTTGGGTGGCGGGATTTGAAGAGTTTGGATTTATTTATTATCTTTTACACTACAATAAAAAACATATTTATATAAATCTAAGAAATTAAATAAAATTTGAAAAAAAAACTGTGTGAAAATAAAAATGAAACTTTTAAAATTCAGATTAAATTATTTAAAATGTATATAACAATTTTATTTTTTTAAAATAAAACTTATATTAAATTTTTTCTAGAGACTGTTGCTCTTTTTTGCCCCAAAAAAAATACAATGATATTTTATTTTTTTAATTGATTTCATGACTTCACTACATGGCACTGCAGTAGGACTACGGGCATGGGCAGTTAGCAGGATGGCAATAGGGGACAACTGGTAGGAAAAATTGTTGCATTAACATTGAGAGGTATAATATGAAATGAAAATGTTGTGTTGTGTACACAAGATTTCTCCTTTAAAATTTATTAATGGGAATGGTTTAGAAATTTCTAAATTTTCTTTTCACAATCTTAACCTAATACCTCCACAAAATATTCTTCTATACACGTCACAGGTTCACATGAGCCCTTTAGTAATTAAAATGCTACCCAAAGGAATGATAGAGGCCGGAATTTGTGTAAAAAATTGTGATTAAGATATGCTAAAATCAATATCATTGAAGATTTAAATTAAGATGGTACTTTTTTCAGTCACTAAAGAACAAAAGTGTACAAAATAAGATTTTAAAACATCATCACAATAAGTGGTTGGTGAGGTCACTTTGTTGGGAAATTCGGGCAAATTTGCTATAGAGTGTAAAACATGAATTCTAGAAAGTTATTCTCCCGGATATGCCTTTGAGTTTGCATGAAGAGAAAACTGGTAGCTTTTGTATTGTCAAAGGCATTTAGTTATTTATCTGATTTATAATTCATATGAGCAAAGGAATGGTTTGGGTTACTTATTTATTAAAATCAGAATCTTCAATTTTTAGAGTATCATAATTTTAAATTCTAGTACTAAGAGTTAAATAAATCATGTTTGAATTCAAATTTTCAAATAGTGAAGGGATTGATCAGATTTTGCATAAAACAAACATGGTAAGAAAGAAAAGAAAAACAATATATATTTTTTTAACATGTTTTTCATTGTTTTTATTTGGATAATGGTTCTTTTGAGGGCTTGTTTCATGTTACTGCTAATAACTGACTTCTTAAACTAGTGACACGGTTTAAAATTGGATTCCTGGAAGCAATTTAGAGAAATGCCTTGAATTACCAGAACAGAAGGTTTTTAATGCTCTAAGGCCGGTGAATGGTAGCAGATATTCTTTTAATGTCATTTGACAACATGGACACCATTGTTGTTGGAAATGAAGTCCGTATGACACCGAGCTCTTGATATTCATCTACTGTAAGAGATTCACAATCTTAATCCCTTCAAACATTTTAAGAAAAAGTTAAAGTATCCCTATAAATTATGGAGGAAGAGCAAGAAAATCCCACAGGTCCTATCACATGTTGGTATTTGAGCAACCTAATAAAGTAGTGGCTTTTACCATAGCCAAATTGCATTAAATCTCTAAATAATGAATGAACACTAAAATAATAGAGGAAATAATAGAAATTTGTGATTAAGGTCTACTAAAATCAATATTATTGAAGATATGAATTAAGATAGTACCTTTTTCAATCACTGAAGAACAGAATCACAATAGTTAAAAGTACAGGGATTGGGTTCTAATTCTCTTTGAGCTCCGAAGTTCAAATAAATCTGGTATTCCTCAAACTCTTTAGTTGGTAACACCACCATCCAATCCCCTACCTTCATTCTCCTTCGTCTCGATGGATTCAGCGCTGCCCAATTTGCTTGTTAAGAGTCAAAAAGAGGTGTGAAACGGCAACTATGAGATAAATGAAAGGTATTTCAGCGCAGAGTCAGACCAATATGCCTTTAGAGCTTTCTCTCAAACTTGCAACCACGTAAATGGTGGAATTGTCTTTACATGATGGACGTAGAGCTCAAGAAAAAGATATTTTACTCAATCCAATGAAAATTACCAAAAATAAAACATTGCTTTGGATGTAGTGGCGCAGAAGCAAATGACACGGATGCTAGTCAGTGGTGGATGAGAAATCAATTAGTTTTGCAGTTGTTTGAGTGAAAAAAATGCGCTGTCTTGGATTGAGGTGGATTGCTATCATAGCAAATCCGTCCCAATTTAATGTTTGGTTTGTTCCTTGAGCGCCGTCCTCTGCTTAGAGAAAAAAAAACAATTTGATGTTCCAAATGACCTATCAACATCGGGAAACGTTGCGTGAAATTTGGAAGCGTTGCATGAGAGAAAAGATATGCGATGACACTGCAGCAACATTGGTTGGCGTTGCAGTTTTCGTTTCACATGTTTTAACGCGCAATGTGGCTCTCGCGTCACGTTTTTGGCAACACAATACCATCTGTATGAATGCTGGTCACTTTGTAGCTATGGTTATTCAGTTTAATCATCCAAGCAGATTTTTATGGCATTCAAGTCCAATATCACTATTACCGCCACAGGGTTTCAGATAAAAGGGATATGGAATTGATGTATTCCCACAAAGCTTATTGCAATCCATTTTGGTCTGAGGTACTTCAGAGACTGCTGTAATCGAGAAAAGCAAAGACAGGAGCGAACCAAACAAGACTGATATACCGACGAATATACGAGCAAAGGTGCTTTGTCTTGAATGTTTCACCATGATATCAAGGTCTTCTTGTCTTTTTGAGCTTGTTCGCATTTGCCCTTAGTATTAATCTCAAACAAGGCAACGGAATATATAACACAGCTGCAAGCTCGGTTAAGGCATCCTAAGAAATGGTCAAGTTTTCACAGAAGTTTAGTAACATATCTCCATATGGATGCAATTCCTTTTATAGTTTGGCTAGCATCTCCAGAAGGACACAAACAGAAATTTATTTTTCCTGAATTTTGCCTTATGGTTCAGAGGCATCCTTAGTACTGTATTGACTCTTTACCCGATTATCACAAATCTACACTCCTTTAAATAAGTATGTTCTATTGTAGGTTTCAGCCTGTTAGGTCCTACACTAATTTATTCCAAAAAGGGAAACTTAACGCCAAAATTTTCATTTTTTCAAGGCTCAATAGGACTGTATATATACTTCAAAGAAGAAAAAACCGAATCACCATTTCCATGGAGTATTTTGACCTATTCTCAAGGCTTACTAGGACAATATTCACTTCCCCGAATCACCAAAATACGGTACCCAATTCACTGGCCCCAACAACTCCCCGGCTTTATCTCTGCATCCAATCCATAGTGGCCGCCGTCAAAACAAAACAAAAGAGACACTATCAGAGTTGCCACATCCACATGTGTGTGAATATATATATATATATATATATATATATATATATATATATATATATATATACCCATATCTTTTATCTTTGGTTTTCAAGATTTTGCAGGATTGCTCGGCAACTGTATGGTTTCATTTCCTCTGCCCTGCTTCATTATAGGTACACAGCCATGCATAAAGTATATACACATTGTATATACGTCCAATTGCTCCAAAAAACAATTTGTTAGCTTGTCAATTTTCTTCCATCATAGCTGCCAATGCAAGTCATTCTAGATCAAGCCAAAGACTTTATAGTTCAAAAATATACACAATGTATATACATCCCAAAGTCCGGAAAATGATTATTTTAGGGAATCAAGAAGAAAAAGCCAAAACAGGATTCAGTCCCATTGACTACCATCTCTAACCTTTACCGTGTCCAGACAGATTTAATGCGATGCCGACAACATATTTACCCGTATTTACATAGTAAATCAAACAGACAAATATGGAATTTAATGCTAAAGAGCCACATTGCGTATTATAAATGCACTGTAATTGAAATCATTTACTAGAGTCTCAATCTTCAAAGGAGTTCGGTCTTCTTTTCCGAAGAAATGCCAGTCTCACAAGTAATTTGGTATATAAAATTATTTTGATTCCAGTTAATCAGAGATGATTGACAAGCAGGGCAGCTGCTGTTGAGTTTTTGAGCGATTCGCAGAGATGATTGACGAGCAATGCTGCTGCTGTTGAGTTTTTGAGCGAACTCAGTTGTAGTTAAAATGAACTCTAAATAAAGAGCTTTTTGCCCTTTTTGTGTTATATTTAAGCGATTAAATAGTATATTTAGGATTTCACGAAATTTAATAGGGTGAGTAGAGAATGTTAAAAATAGTTTTCTAAAAATATGAATATATTTATTAGTTATTTATCAATGGTTTTTTAATGTTTAGTTATTTGTATTTTCAAGGATTATAAAATGGTATTCCAAAGATTAAGTTTTAGTTATATTTTAGGACTTTTCGTGATAAAATTGGATAAATTAGATATTCAAATTTTAGTTATAAGTAATTAAGATGACATTAAAATGGGTAAAACTTTTAAAATCTAATGTTACAATGAAAAGTTTGCATGGCTCCAAATATAGGGTGCTCAACTTCTTAAACTTTTTTTTTTTCTAATATTTATTTAAGAAATTGAAATTGACTCAAGAGAGTGGAAAAATTCAATGCAAGGAAAAGAAATAAAGAATGCAAAATGTAACTCCAACAAACTTAAATAAGAAAAACTTAAAAATATACAAACTGATAAAATAAGTGACAAATTAATCATGTCATTTGATATTTCATATATCTCACCATATTTATAAGCCTAACATGACAAATTAATCATGTCATTTGATATTTCATATATCTCACCATATTTATAAGCCTAACATGAGATTGTGGCCTTTTCAATTTTGAAGACTAAATAAGGTATAAAAAAATTAATCGTCTCTGTGTCAGTTATTGTGGAAGCAAAGTCTTTAGCTAAATGGTGGCAAAAGATCAAATAGTTTTTGGATAAAAGGGCCAAGCATCTCTAATCATGTAAGTTGTCATGAAGGTTTGAGGAAAACCAATGAGTAATTGAAGAGGTTAAAGAATTGCTCTTGATCTTATAGTAAAGATATCATATTCATATATGTGTGTGTGTGTGTGTGTGTGTGTGTGTGTGTGTGTGTAATGTATTAGGTTCATGGTTGTAATGATGGATTCATGGAGAGATCTTGGTTGAAGAATCTTTTTAACTCTACCAACTATATATATAGTCCCACATGCTTGGGATGGTTAAGATTCTCCTATTTTCTACTTATTTGTACATCTCTATTATAAACTATTTGACAGAGTGGATAATATATATTTTATTCTTTATGTGCAATGTATTAGCTTCATGGCTGTGATAATGGATTCATGGAGAGATCTCGGTTGAAAAATCTTTTTAAATCTACCAAGCGCTCTCTCTCTCTCTCTCTCTCTCTCTATATATATATATATATATATATAGAGAGAGAGAGAGATCTTGGTAGAGTTAAAAAGATTTTTCAACTGAGATCTCTCCATGAATCCATTATCACAGCCATGAAGCTAATACATTGCACATAAAGAATAAAATATATATTATCCACTCTATCAAATAGTTTATAATAGAGATGTACAAATAAGTAGAAGATAGGAGAATCTTAACCATCCCATGCAAGTGGGACTAACTTCCCCAATATAGGTGGAAGTAAGGCATAAACCCATCATTCTCATAAATATGGGATAAACATCTCTAATGAAATAACACCTGAGTAAGCTAAAGGATAGAAAAGTAATATCCTACATTAACACCCTCCTTAAGTATAGCTTATATGGGTACAATAAATGATGCACTATGAAGCCATGTATCTTTATGGATGCCAATCTATCTTTCCAGCGTTCATGGATGTTGAATTGTTGTAACTATCAAGTGAAAATAGGAATGGTGTTGAATACGAGGATCACTAAATATGAACGTTTCACTTCAAAATACTATGTAGAGTGATAAACTAGAGGAAACATTACTTGAACACCCTCCAACAAGATGGTGAAAAATGAATACAAAGACTGGTGGGGTTGCCATACTAGTGTCACTAGTGGGGATACCACACTGGTGTCACTATAAGAATTACTAAGAAGGCCATGGAGTCAAGTAAAAAATCTTCATATGAGTTTCAATAAACAAATTACTTGAATAAGATACACATGTACAAAGAAAGAATTAAAAAAAGATTCAAAAGAATGCAAAATACATGTAACTCTAATAAAGTGGAGAAAAAAGAAAAAACTCGTAGGAAAAACTTTCCCTCAAAAGAGAAAAAGTAAGAAGAGAAATTTAAAAAGCCCTCCAAAGATGATGTTGATTTAGTCCACACTCTATGTACTCGAAAGTCACAAAGGAACTCAATATACAAAAGTGGTTTGAATCCACTACTCAATCACACAAAAAAATTGACACTAAGCTTCACCAGAATAAATTCAATCAAGAAGACTGTTAGTGGTAATTAAAGTAAAAAAGAGTGTTGCATGTTCAAGGAATGCACAACACCTAATACGCAGAATTTACACCACACTCCCATACTACTAATTGGTTGGAGTGATGTCAATTTTTTTTTACATGACTACTCCCCCATAATGACCACACCCCCATACTACTAATTGGTTGGAGTGATGTCAATTTTTTTTTACATGAATACTCCCCCATAATGCTGAATGGGTGGATTGTTGAAAAATGGTCTTTACAAGTGGTTCAAATTCACTACTCAAACACCAAATAAGATGACATTGTATACACCAAAATAGCTCCATATTATGCTGAAAGAGACTATCAAACTATCAAAGAAGACATGATGACACTGAGATTCACTAGAATAACTACACTTCAATTGATAGGAGACTATAACTATTAAAAAAATAGTGTCAAAAATATAGAGAAATTATCTTAAAGATGATGGCTCTAGAGGTGATGCAAAAGACAAGCAACTGAAGAAGTGAAAAGGTACCCAAAATAGAACACACAAATGCATAAGCAGACAAAGTTGAATCAACAAACCCATATGACACTTTATAAATTAGTATGAGTACAATATATCTCAATAAACATCAAATGAAAATAAGGAAGACATTGAGCTTCACTAGAATATCTCCAAACAAGGAGACTATCGACTTGTCGAAAAAACCATGACTAATCATGAGAGTTTCCCCAAAAATAAAGGAGTGAAAAAATGTCTCCATAGGAAAGATGCTAACAAAGAGGCCTTAATAGAGATATGACACAAACTATAAGTGTGTCAAAGTGTTAGCTATGAAAAAATGACAACCTATAAAGCACCTATAAATAGATGTCAAACTAAACTAAAAATACATCTAAGATAGTGAAAAGTGCAATAGTGGATGAAGAAGAAAATCCCCACTAATACATGAAGGTAAACAAAGTTGAAATAACAAAACCTCGATAATTATTGTTTAGTCTTCCTTCAAATTTGGCACTCTATATTTTAGTGCATTTTTACAAAATAAATGACACCAATAGATTGGGCATAAAAAACATACACTTTTAAAAACATAGCACTCAATTTTGAGTTATCGATCAAAAGATATAGTTTTTATAAGGTTATCTCATCATAAATGGGTCAAAAATAAAACATTGCACCAAAAAATATTAAATACTTGGATAAAATTAATTTATTTCTACCAAATCTATAAAAAATGGATTTGAAAGAAATATTTAGTAAACAAAAAGAACAATCTTTCACATAGTTCAATCTTCCATATGGTTTTTTCACTTTAAATACAAGATATGATTTTTTTTTCATGATCTTGCATAAAAAAATCATAGAAAAATAGAATTGCGGGGTCAACTTCAAAGACTCATATCTCCTTGGATATTGATCATAATTTTTATTATGACTAGTTTTTGAAAACCTTTCGAAGTCTTATTTCCATCAATGAATGAATTTTATGAATCAAACACTTGTGTGAAGATAAAATTGATCTACAAGATAGTCGCATTTTTATGAAATTTTTTTATAAATTTTCCAAAAAAATGTATGGCCAACACAATAGATCTAAGCAACTCAAATGCAAATTATTATGGCTAATTAGATTTAAACACACCATATCTAAGCATACTCAAAATTAGAAACTCTCCATAATATAGGTGTTATAAATATTAATAAAAAAACATAGATCTAAAAAGAAATAATATAACTTATATGAGTAAACAAATAATGTGAAAAATAATAGTTGAAAAAATCGCAGTTGGAGAAGATCTGATACCATGATAGAGTTAAGGATACTTTTCAACCAAGATCTCTTCATGAATCTATTATTAAAGCTATAAAGCTAATGCATTACATATAAAGAATAAACTATCTATTATCCATTATATCAAATAGTTTATAATAGAGATGTAAAAATAGGTAGAATTTAGGAGAATCCTAACCATCCCATGTATGTGCGACTAACTTCTCTAATATTTGTGGAAGTAAGGCATAAACCCATCATTGTCATTAATGTGGGATAAATATCTTCAATGAAATAACACCTAAGTAAGCTAAAGAGTAGGAGTAATATCCTACACTAATAGTAGTTATCTCAAAAGTACAAGTTACGCTGGAAGGGATATAATATTTTGTTTTTGATAAACCTTGGTTTTTAAAGGTGAATGGATGTAACTTACTGCAAATCTAAAGTGGATACATTAGGTTTTTAATGCGAATGAATAAAACTTATTGAAAATATAAATCGGATACATTGTTATTAGAATTATGGTGAAATTTTATATGGGTTACAAATGTAGAGGAAGAGGTCTCATGCTAAGTCTTTTTTTTTTTTCTTTTCTGGTTTGTGCATACTTACTATTATTCATTGTTACCTAGTGGTAGAATGACAATGTAGGAGAGATATGCATGTCATGTAATGAGTGAACTATCTATATTGTAGTGAAAGTCAAGCCTTGCTGATCAATGTTATTGATATTAATTATTGCCTTATTGAGAGGCTCCTTGTGGTTTATATATGGTTATCAACTAGGTGATTTTGAGTGACATTTGCCAATGATTTACTTGTGTGATAGGAGGTATCATAAAGTATGTTGGATTGTTGATATCCCATGAGGACTAGAGTAATTTAAGAAGGCACCAATCACATTCATGGGGAAGTCAGGTTGTTTTGACCATGTACTATTGAAAATGCATACAATTTTTTGGTCTCCCCATTAACTAATCCCGATTTAACTCTCAAATTACATGTCAACATAATTTATTTTCTTTTTCACCAAAGTTTTGTTTCCTTTTAATTTTTGGGTTATAAATATTTACTTGCATTCATTTTTATGTATTGATCGAAGAAAAATTTAGCAAACATATGTATTGTAGCTCCAAGAATCTGAATGGAACCACTAGTGTTTGGCAGGGGGTACACAGGGTACTTAAACAAATAACTAGAAGGCTAGAAGG
The DNA here is from genome assembly GCA_037957365.1 of Torreya grandis. Taxonomy (NCBI): domain Eukaryota; kingdom Viridiplantae; phylum Streptophyta; class Pinopsida; order Cupressales; family Taxaceae; genus Torreya; species Torreya grandis. The sequence goes on along the minus strand of JARHVA010001532.1, from coordinate 1,014,351 downwards.
CTTAAGGCTTATATGGGATAAAAGAGATCTATAACAGTTATCTAATTTACCAGTTTGCATCAAAATATAAATAGACTTGTAGAGAAGGTTAGGGCTAGCAATATAAAGTGCACAAAAGATGCAAGTATCTCTAATGGGTATAGCCAAAGTAAATAAAGTAGCTAAGACTAGAAAACTATTTTCATAAAAATTATGGAAATGACAATGTTGAATAAAGAGAGCTAACAAGTAATGTGCAAATTTAGAAGCAAAGGCATTTTCAGGCCAAACGAAAGATGCTTTAGGAAGTAAATATGTTTTCAAGTAAGGGTTCAAGAACATGCCTAATTTAAATTTGATTTAACTCTTTAATTTCAACACTATTTTTTTCTAATAAAGCAATTTTTTGGTTTAGCAAGAGAGTAGATTATTTATGCAAATTGTATAGATTGTTTTGACAATTTAGGTTTCTACTATGAAATGAGAAATGTTTCCAATGCAAACATGACATATAATGGATTATATTTCAATAAATGAATATGTTCTTAACCACATACAAATTTAATAAACTTCATAAACTATCATAGATAATACCCTAAACAAGCTAAATCACCAAAACAATCAAAACCTAGCATGTATACTAATGCAAACAAATAAGAATTTAACTTTGAATAGCAAAGTTCCCTCATATCAAACTCAAAAGAAGTGTACAAACTTTATATGAACTGATTATCCAAGTTAGGAAGTAATAGAGTAAAGATCAGGTTGTGTGTGAGCTGAGTCCAGACCAAGAGCCAAAAGTTGTGGGAGAGGTGAAGGAGAATATGCCAACTAGGAGAGAGCTAATGAAAGGAGTAAAAGAATAAGTGCAATGGAATCTTGAGGGAGCTAAGAGCAACCCACAAGCTTTAAGAACATTTTAGAGAGCAATTTAAATCATCAAGATAATCTATAGTATAGTAAGGCATCCCCTGTCAAAATGAAAGCTAATTGTGCCAAGAAAGAACTAGGTGAGATTCAAGGAAGCCAAGCTTTGAGTGTGATTATTAAGTGGGAAGATCATATCAAAAATGTAGGAGAGAGAGGCTCAAATTAATGAGAAAGTGACATATATCTCATCCCTATCCACCAAAGGCCAAAAAATAGTTGTTTCTAGCCGTTTGGGCCCAAATAGGGACCTTTATTACATGGTTTTCCTGGGCCATAGCCTAAGATGTGGGTTTCATGAAAGAAACATGTAGCCTAGGCCATGGGTTTCCTTCTTATGCTATGGCATGGGTTAAATGGCCACTTTGGGTGGTTAACATGCCTTCATAAGGGCCTCAAGAGGCATCTAGATGGCTTGTATGGCATGCAAAACATTAGAGATGTGCTAAGGATGTATAGGGTATAGATTAATAATGTGAGAAAGGTCAATGTGAGTGGAAAATGCCTCTAAATGGGATAACTAGGGTTGGTAGTCTGCATGTGAGCTGATGTGTAATCATAGGGAGGAGTAGGGTCATTGGAAGTATAATGACATATGCCCTCAAGGTACAAACAGTCAATGTTTAAATGAATAAGGAGTTTTGTGTAGTACCTAGAAGCCACACAAAAATAAAATAAAGAAAGAACTAAATAGATAAAAGAGAACATTACTTGCACTTACTAGATAAGGATGGTGGTGGAAGAAGTCAAAAGTGCAATCCATGGGTGAGAGTGCAAATGTTGCATAGTCTAAAATCGAACTCTAGCTCTAGCTCTAGCTCTAGCTCCTATGAAAAAGGGACATAAATAATATCAAATAAAAGTGTACAATCTAGAAATAAATTCATCAAGGAATTAGCCTTAGTGATCTCCCTACGAGGGCAATTGGTGACCTAGATGTCCTCAAAGAAGGAGAGTAAATTTTGCATCACCTTAAAGAGGGAGAACAACTAAGAGCTAAGGATGGCCCATGAATCGATGAGTTGAAACATTGCTAAGAGTGAGTTGTAGAATAAATGCACATAACATATGCCTAACTCATGGGCATTGATCAAGGAACCAATGATTGTGTGATACTTAACAACATTATTCATCTCATTGGTAAGAAAGAAACCAATTGCAAAAAATTCATGGCCCCATGGATCATCAATAACCTAAGCCATAATAGTAGGTCTTGGATTGCCCCAACTTCCACCATATTTGTAAATCACCACTGAGAGGTGCACTATGATGGGGATTGAGGACACAGGACTAACAACTATGGAAAGGCAATCTCAAAGCAAGGTAGGCCAAGTGAGTGTAATGAGGGAAATAAATAGTGAAGCCAAGTCATAAATAAAGTGGTTGACTAACACTGTCCATGGTAAGAGGTATCAAGGGAAAGTGAGGTGAAGTTCACAAAGTATGAAGACCAATTGGCAAGACCAAATCAAGTCTCGAACAACCATAACCAACTAACGACCCTACCTATAACCATGGTGACAAAAGAGAAAAAGGGAGTTAGAATAGATCAATTTTAGAAAAGTAGAGAAATGACTAACTAAAAGAAGCATGGCAAGCAACTTCTATCCCTAGGTGCCCATGAGATGGGACACGGGCCTGAGGGGTCAATGGGGACCCAAAAGGGGTTTTGGGGACCAAAATAGGGTTATAGTAGGCTCAAAGAAGCCTCAAATTTAAAAAGGAGGCCACCAATGCACTCAAAAAAGGCCAAAACCCCTAAGATGGAGGTTTTGTAGTCTAGAATGCAAAAAGGGTAAGACACCCAAAAAAGGCCCACAAAAACCAAGAAAAAGGGCTAAAATGAGGGGAAAAGAGTGAAAAGTGAATCATTTTCACACTTATTTTCATTCTAAGAGATCTTGAGGAGAGAATACAAGCCACCAAATCATAATTAGAGCAAACAAGGACATGAGAACATGCCATGGATGCACCAGATGGTCCAAGTAAGTCCTCTAATCAAGTTTTTTGCAAATTTTGTTCATTTTTTGGGTTTGGGAGGCCCAAAAATCATTTTAATTTATAACTAATGATTTGGTCGATGAATATAATGCAATAAGTAGTCAAAATGATGAGGAAACTAAGAGGGACAAACCAAAAAAGATGGCATGTTAAACGGTTGCCATGGGAAAGAGAAATGGGGAGCCCTAGGACTTCTAAGGTGGCCACAACCTTACTAGGCAAAGTCACGGCCTAGGATACTACCAAACCATAGGGGCCATGGCCTAGCCTAGTGCTAGATCATGGAATTACCCAAAAATCCATGACCTAGAGCAGAGAGGCCACAAGATAGGTCGTAGGGATCCTTAAAGAGCCTTAGAAGAGGCTGAAATAGGCTGGAGAGAGGGGAAATAAGTAAATAGACTAAAATAATTATTTTTAATTTATTTTCTCATTTCTTGGCTAAGAACACTAATCCATTTACCTATTGCTCAATTGTGTAGACACATGGAGCAATTAGCATACCAAAGGAGGGGGAGCCTTCATAGGTGAGGGAGTATTCAACACAAAGAGATAGGTCATGCGAGGTGACTAAGAGTCCTATCATGGTTGGTCAATGAGGCAAATAATCTACCTATGGAGGACCAGGATCACCTATAGAATGTAGGACTTTAAAGACTAGAACATGTTCCTTCATTACATTACTCCAAGGATCTGGTGAATGCATTGGTGACCACATGGGTACTTGAGAGACATGTATTCTAACTATGGCATGAACTAGAGGCCATCATGAGCATTAAGGATGTCTACTAGATCTAAAAGGTATAGCCTATGAAGAGAGAGATAGAGCTACCATATGTGTAAGATACAACCACAACTGAGCTCTACTTAGTGGGACCCCACTAAATGCAAAATAGTCATGGATTAAAGATCACACAGCTATTGCCAAGGGTACTACCACTACAGATAGTGATAGCAGACACTATGGTTGGGAGCCTCTACACTAACCAAAGTATAGGGATACTACCACTATATTGAATAAGAGTTTTCCAATGAACAAAGGGAGGACATAGATATGTGTGGGGGTAGTATATCTTGTGTGGACTATACCAATAATTGGATCACATTCGACACACACAGGCAGGAGGATTGACATAGCCCAACATACTCATGTCTTGGGATTATGAGAGACTCCCATTGACACAATCGTGGATACCATGGGGTAATGATGCATACCTTACACTAGAGGAGGGAACTACATCGGTCACATGGCTTCTAGATATGGTTAGGCCTATGTAGACCACCCTAGACCAAGATGTAGTGGGTAGCTACGTTCATGATCTGTAAAGATTTATGGTGTGGCTGGAGGATGTCAAGGTGGAGATCCATGTGGGATAAGAGGAATTTTTAGGTCCATAGGGTCCATACCATCATCCAAGGAGGTAGGATTTGGTGGCATGGGAGAGACAGACACAACCCAGGCCATTTGGGGATGAGCATAAAGGACAGTTGAAATAGAGCGAGGGGGAAAACAATGGAGATAGGTAGACATGATGAAGACCACTAACACCAAGAAAAACATGACCTATTTGAGGACCATAAAGTCCATCAACATGACCAGGTAATAAATGTGTATTTTCTAGATAAAACTTTTACTTTTCTACTCATCTTTTAGCAAGAGCCGATATGTGGCTAACATATGTGCTCTATGTGTGTGTAGGAGACTAGCCTGGCTAGACTAGACCCTAGGTGGATCTATTATTGAGGGAGAAATTCCTTGAGATGGAAAAAAAAACCACTCATGGAGTGGGTACCACATCTACTAGCAAGGGTAGAGCCACATACTTGCTTTTGGTGGGTGAGTGCATGAGCATCACTTGAGTTGGAGAGGGAATGACACCAAATACCATGGATAGAGGTAGAGTAAACATAGCATGAGGTAGCTGTAGCATGGCATGAGATAGTTGTAGCATGATTTGAGGCACAGTTGGCTAGGGTGGAGGTCAAGATCGATCAATTGTGGGTTGATCTATCCCGAGAGAAAACCAAAGGAGTGGAGGCACCTAGGGATGGGGTAGACTGGTTGGTTACCCTAGAGCAGACTAGCTGGATACCTTAGAGTAGACTATGGTTCAACTGGTCATGAAGTAGAGATTGAGATCTCCATCTTAAGTGGGGTTACCATAGATAGATTCTAGTCATAGGATGATTGGGATAGTATTGTATATGTAACCATGCATTTGGCAATTTTGGGTACTATGAGCCCAAGCTTAGAGAAATCCCTGTGATGTACCTAGAGAAAAAACATGTATATATATATATATATCATTATTAGCACATGTGTGTATATGATTTTGTGTGTGATGAGTATGCTTCATCTGATTAGACTACTAGATACATGTGATTAGATAGTATAAACTTCTAATAAAGAACCTACATGCACATAAATATACAAGCAATATGGAGGTTAGTGGTGTGAGAAGAGAGGAAAGGTTCACCTTACCACCATAGGTAACTTTCTTTGAGGGACATGCAAGTATTAAACATGAAATGTCTTGAGGTGGAACCCATTGATCGAGTGTCATAGGGGATTGATTTTGAGGGTCGATAGATAATAAGCACCATTCTCTACAAAGGAAGTGATAACAAAGGGGCCAAACTAGTTGTGTGCAAGTTTTCATTTCTTATAGTACTCCTTGTAAAAAATGAGGACCATATCACCTACCTTGAATGCATGTGGGTGCACAAATTTATTGAATTGGTGGTGTTGATGATGTTGATAAGCACAATTGTGCTCAAGAGTGTCAACATATCATTTATCTAGCTGTTCAAGCTCTTGGTAAGGCAATCAACACATTATTTCTCACTAGAGAGAGATCAAAACATCTTAACCCACAATGAAATGGATTAAGACCTCTAAGGGAAGAACAACCTCAGACCCATACATGAGTGAGTATGGGGTTGCCCCTGTGGCCATCCAAAAGCTAGTTTGGTAGACCCAAAAGGTAGGATAGAGCATGAAATTCCATTCTTGCTTCAACTAGGCAATGGTATAGAGAAGCATCTTCTTCAAAGTCTTGCTTGAATATTTAACTTTCCCATTTTCCTATGGGTAATGGGTGGAGGAGAAGCAGAGCTTGAACCTAAAGCATTCAGCAAGCTCACACATCTTATGGCTTTGAAAACCCAAGACGTTATTGACCATAATCATAGCGGGGAGCCCAAACCTAAAAATGATCTAGTTTAGGATAAACATGCTGACGGTCTTCCCACACATACTGCTAAGAAGCATGGCCTCAACCCACTTCATGAAATAATCAATGGTAGTGATAAACCAGTGATGGCCATTAGAAGAGGCAGGTTTGAACTCATTGACAAAGTCAAGAAACCAAACTGAGAATGGCCAAGGGGATGAAATGAAATGCAAGAGGCCTATAGGGGCATGGATAACATCCTTGGTGACTTGGCACATCTTTCACTTCTTGTCATATTGGATGTCATCCTTAACAAGAGTAGGCCAATAGTATCCCATCCTAATAATAAGCTGAGTGATGGCTTGACCTCTTGGGTAGCCACCAAAAACAATCCTTTTAGACTCCTCCAATGCAAGAGGGGTGTCCTTAAGGCTAGGCATTACATCAACACACCATCTATACCTCTTTTAAATAATATGCCACCTATGATAACATAGTGAATGTCAAGATTATAGATCCAATAACATTCATGTGAAGGAGTGTCAATGTGATAAGATTAAGTCTGAAGGTAAAAAATAATGTCCTAATACCAATCACACTTAGAGCCCTCAATTTGATCGATCAAGTAGACCATCTCATTAGGAAAGGCATCATCAACCAATTTCATGTTAAGACTGGGTAGCATGCATTCAATGATTTACTCAGCTACAGCTAGACCCTCGGTGGATTTTTGGTTAACAATGTGTAGGTCAAACTCTTGAAGAAGCATGATCCACCTTGCAATCATACTGGCAAGGTGAGTCTTGTCAAGATAATAGTGGAGTGGATTAGATTAGATAATCACATCGATGGTTTGGCCCAACATGTAATGCCTCAACTTCTTCATGGAGAATATGACGGAGAGGCACTACCACTCAACAAGAGAATAATTGAGCTCAAGGCCAATTAGCATATGAGAGATGTAGTAAATAACTCTCTACCAATGTCATCCTTTTGACACAACATGCCCCTAATGGAAAGATCAGTGATAGAGGTGTAAAAGATGAACTCACAACGCTCAATGGGTGCCATCAAGATCGATATATTATGAAGCATGCACTTTAATTCCTCAAAAATATCTTGGACTTTGGTAGACCCCAAGAAAAGAGTGCTCTTATGTAAGAGATGCATGAGGGGTATGGATTTATGACCATACTACTCAAGGAAATGTCTAGGGAAGTTCAGTCTTCCAAGGAAGGATTGTAATTGAATGAGATTACACATGGGAGGCATCTCAAGGATTGCCTTAATCTTCTTAGGATCTACTTTAATTCCCCTCTACAAAATGAGGAAGTCAATAAGATTTCTAGCAAAAATGCCAAAAATACACTTCTCAGGGTTGAGGTTGATGTGATAATCCCTAAGATGCTCAAAGATGATCCTAAGGTCTTGCACATACTCATCCCACTTGTGGGATTTATCAAGGAGGTCATCAACATAACACTTCACAATCTTTTGGATGAGCTCTTGAAAAATGTGGGTCATGGCACATTGATACATGGACCTAACAATCTTCAGACTAAAAGGAATGATGACATAATAGAAGGTACCCCATGGGGTAGTGAATTTCATCTTATGTTGGTCTTCGTGTGCAATCTGGATTTAGTTTTACCCCAAGAATCCATCCAAGAATGACATGATCTCAAAACCAATTGTGGAGTCTATAATCTAGTCAATCAAAGGAATGGTAAAATTATCCTTTAGTCAAACCAAATTGAGATCCCAAAATTCAATGCAAATCTAAATAACTTTGTTCTTCTTGAGAATAGGGACAATGTTGGAAACCCATTAGGGGTAGTCAATAGCTTGGATGAAACCAACTCATATGAGCTTTTCAATCTCAACCTTGACTAGTTGGGAGACTTTAAACACCATTGGCCATTGATTTTGGTGAGTGGGATAGGTCCCATCATCCATAATGAGGTTATGGATAATGATGTTGGTATCCATGCCCTTCATATCAACATATTCCCAAGTAAATACATCAAAAAATAATGCAAAAGGGTGACCCAGACATCCTATTCCTATGGAGCAAGGCTAGCACTGATCATGATGATCTTTGGCCTTACTAAAGTGCCAAGGTTGGCATCTATAGATCCTTTAACATCCATAGCATTTCCTTCCTTGAAACACTCAGATGTGGGTGGGAGTGATTGGTCTAACACCTCAGGTTTAACTACTAGAACATGCATTATGAGGATGCTAGGGGTTAGACCATTAGAGAGATAAATTTCCAAACCTAAATGATCAAGGGGATGGTAATTCTTATGGAAAGCACACTCAAGATTGACATATGCCTTTCTCTCTGTGAATAGGTTGCATTCCATAACATGAATAAAATAACACTTGAGATTGGACTTAGCTACTCTAATGGTCTCAGTGGGAGATGCGTTGAGAGAGACTATACTCCAATGGGAAAAACACGACATGAAAGGAAGCTCAACTTCTAGGGAGATATCTTGAAAGAGGTCTCCAAGAAGAGAAGAGTTGACATGGCATCACAAAGCTAAAGAGGGAGGTGTCTGACGTGTGATGGACTCTAAAGGAATGAACATGGATTGATACCCCACACCCCCTACTTATAACTCTCATTTTCTCAAGGATGAAACTTGTGACATGTGATGGACTCTAAAGGAATGAAAATGGATTGATACTCAATTGCATCAAAAGTTTCATCCTTGAGAAAATGAGACTTAGAATTAGGGGGTGTGGGAGTCCACAGAGCCCTATGAGGAGATAGCCAAAACCTCACCTAAGGGATTTGTCTTCATGTAAATCAATGCCAAGGGATCTGGGTCAATCTCCATGGTATGAACCTCACCTTCATGCATGAACTGAACCATGCAAAACATGTCTGATGTAATGGCTTGTATGGTAGCGGTCCAAGGATGACCAAGAATCATATTGTATGAAAGAATCAAGTCTAATATACAAAAATTAATCGACTATCTTAGGGCCAAACTTGACTTGGAGCTTCATGTTTCCCACTATCACAATTGTGTCATTATTAAAACCAACACAATTATGGAAAGATTTATAAATCTTCTTTCAAATGATCCAAAGCTTGTTGAACACACACAGGGGAATGATATTCAACATAGCTCATTCATCAATGATGCATCTTTTAACATGGCAGTGTCAATGGAGCTTTCAATGTAGAGGGGGAACCAGGCCTTCTTTATAAGAACTAAAGTGTTTGGCAAAAATGTGGGGTCAAAAGATAGGATGGGAAGATGAGGATGCTCAAATGTATTGGAGTTTAAGAACTTTAACATCATCCCATAATGAGCCCTCATAAGAGAGACCAAACTCATCAAAGATGAGGCCCCTTTTCTTAGGGCAAAGGTGAAGAAGGTCCTAAATGGAGATCCCAACTAAGAGTCCCTGTAACTCTTATTTGATGGATTAAAGACGTTTTTGATCCTAGGGATGGATGTTTCACTAAAATTTAAATCTAACTTTAGGGTTCCCTACCTCGTAGGCTAGACAAAAGGCCCAACACCACTAGATTCTCCAGTTGGGTCAGTGACCTAACCTGAATGCATGTTGACAAAGCACTCATACCCAATAGAGGCTATGTCAATATAAATAATGACCTTTCTACTCTTGCACTTGGATTTCTCTCTTGAGTTATCTTGGGAAGAGGAGTTAGAAGAGGTAGAAGAGCAAGAAGGGGAACGAGGGGCCTTAGCCTTTGAATTCTTATTTTTTTTCTCCTTATCATGATCACAAAAAGGCTCCTTGAATAGATTCAATTTGTGGTTGGGTTCTATAAGTGGAGAACGCTAAGATGGAGGTGAGACTTGTGCACCAAACTTTTGGGCATCATCATGGCCCTTCATCTAATGAAAATTTTGAAACTTGGTGGGGTCATAAGGAATCACATATATTGTTTTACTTTGATTTTTTTAGAAGCCTTATTTTTAGATGGCTTCTTGCTCAAAGCATTCACCTTATGATTGTCCTTCTTATCCTTCTTCTCAAGAGAAGAATTAGTGAGACCATCATAGGTCACATTATGATTACAATCACATAAAGAGGATGAATTTTGGGTTGGGATAGGGCATATGCCTTCATGCACCTCAAATACTTCAATCTTTAGACAATCATTAACAGTTTCATCATATGAGGTAGGCTCACACTTGAGGAACTCAAGATGAACCTCCTACCTTAATGCTCACATGAACATGTCATAAAGGTGATCATCTAAGAACCTAATTATACATGTATGGAAATTTGAGCACCACCTACACACAAAATCAAAGTTTGACTCACCCTTGGCTTACATCATGGAGGTAAGTGATTTAATACCAAGGTTAAATGGTCTGGAGATATCAAAGTACTATATGAAATCATCTAGAAGGATCTAGAAACTAGAGAGAGAATATGAAGGTAGATTATAAAACCAAATAAGATCTCCAACTCACAAACAATGAGAGAAGAGATTTAACATCATGCCTTTGTCCTATTCCCAATCCATACATGTCATCATGAATGTCATAATATGCTCTGTAGGAATGGAGTCCTGAGTCCCATTGAACTTAGGTAGTTCAAGGATAGGAGTAGGAAGGGGAATAACATGTGTCCAAGGGGATAGAGGATTCCTATAGACATCCTCATTGGCACAGTTGATAGTGTGTTGGTGATGAGCTCTATGAGGGTACTCATGATGGTGATGATGTTGCCTATCCCAATACACATCATCATAACCTTTATCATGGAGAGGATAATGTTGAGGTGGCTCTTGATATGGGAGATACTCATGCTAGAAATCATCTATACCATGGGGTGGGGAATGACCACAAAAAAGATATCATTTTTTACAAATATGATGGGATGACATGGCATACTCATGTAAATGATCATGGTGATCTAGGTCTCCATAATTTTGGTCACATGCCATCAGATGAGGGTCAACTTGAGGGTACTGATGCTCAGGATATGCATCGCATGGATTTCTAGTCTATAGGTGGTAATCAAACTCAACATGCTCATCTAAAATTCTAAAGGATGGACTAAGAGGATGGGAGGACTCCTCATGATGAATATGCCTCATCGAGTTAGAATACCTATGACCCACAACTTGGATATGAGGGGGTTCTTGCTGTATAGTCTCATACTGAGAAAGAGGTGGGGAACTCATGTGAGAACTGGTTGAAGCACTCAAAACTAAATGGGTGTAAGCTCTATCTCTATAGGAAGCACATCACCTACTAGGGGGAGAAAGGTTCACTTCATTCACCTAAAGGCATATATGACAATCATCAATGCTAACACATATCTCATCAGGCCCTAGTCATACAAGGGGATCCTCATCACCTAAAATAGGTGAATGAATCATGGTATGAGGCTGAGGGAAAATATCCTCAAATTAATGAAGCTCAAACTAGTGAAAAGGGGATCAAGTATGTTGGTTGTAAACCTACTGATCTTGTTCCCTTTGGATTGCAAGAGGGTCTATATCACCATGTTGGGTTGAGGGAACTTCCTGGATCCTATGTTGTCTATGGCATTCCATTGTAGTTATGGCATGCTCATGGGTGAGCTTAGGGATAAGGCCCTAAATCTGATGGGATTCGCATCCCAAGGTGGGAGGCTGGCCATGGATGTAATGAAACAAGAGCAACATGGGAGATAACATAAAAGGCAAACAGAAGGAGAACCAATAGGGAGAATGACACAAAACCAAAGTAGGATAAAATAACCAAGGCAAGATCTGAAATACAACTAAAACCAAATCCTAATAGTTAATAGAGGAGAGTTGCCTAGGAGAGTTATAAATGGGATAGAACTAGAGTGAAACCGTATGTGGGGTCCCATCAAGGGTGCCATAATGCAGCTCCAAGAATATGAATAGAACTACTAATGTTTGGAAAGGGGGTACACATTGTACTTAAACAACCAACTAAAAGGCTAGAAGGATCAAGGCTTCTATGTGCTATAGGATATCTATAGTGGCTATCTAATTTGCTAGATTGCACCAATATATATAGACTTTTAAACCAAGTTAGGGCTAGCATGATCAATTTCACTATTGATGTAGGCCTTTTTTCCTATGGTTTTTGACTACATGGATACATTAGATTGCTTAGGGCTCTAGAGGTTATTTAGGAAGATTAGTACCACATTCACTGGAATGTGGGGGGGTTTCATTATCTTTCTAACCTATAAATACCTCTCTCCCTTTGTATTCTTCATTCAATGAGCTTGGACTCATTGAGCTTCTTAGTTGTGAGTTGTGACAACTTTGAGAGCTATGAGAGTTGTGAACTTCATATCTTTGTATAGCAGTTCATCTCCATTATTGAATGCATTGTGTTCAATTTTTGCTCTCTTCTAGATTTCTTGATTCAATAGTTATGTGTGTTCACTCTACAGTCATAGGTCTTGGACGTCTGATTCTAGACAAATCTTTCATGTTGATTCTATGATTGTCTCTAGGGTATTATTGTCTCTTATTCTATGATTGAATGGAGATCTATGTGGAGGTTGCTAAGGCATAGAGGATTAGCATCCCCTTTGTGCTTGGCATTGATTTTGGATTTCTACATTATTTTTTGTAAAAGACTAAAGGTTATATGTGCAAGGAAGTAGTCTGTGTTTGAATTCATTAAGCCTAGTTATTGTCTCAGATCTACTCATCCATCCCACACTACCTTTGGCATCACCTTTTTCTAGATATGAGTAAAGAGATATGCCTTTGCATTTTTTGGCTAGTCTAAGCTTTTTAAAACTTTTGTGGTAGCCATTTTTATACTTTTATTATCTTTCAAATCTACATCGTTGCATTTATAAGGACAACATCGGAAGTTGTATTTAATTTCAACAAAAGGCGTTGAAGGATCTTCTATTGCATTGGACATCTACTTCCTTTGGCATTGCATCTGTAGTGTGAAACATTATTATTTGTAGAGAGGTGTTGGATTTACAGAGGTTATTTAATTTAGATCTATAGCATGGCATTGAAATTTGACATGTTGCATTAAATTTCCAACTATTATGTACATATGCTGCATCAAAATTGCATTCTGATGGTGGCATAGTAAGGAGGAGAAATTTGCATACTTGGCATCCTTTTCTAGAAGCTTTGCATCTTTTTCCTACAATTTATCTTTATTCAGCTTATGAAAAGATCATTTGTTGTTATGTTGGATTCTTACGGAGAGGCATTGAATTTGATCTATTGTCTTTGGCATCCTCATCTGTTGTCTTTGGCATCCTCATCTATTGTCTTTGGCATCCTTTTTAGCTTCTTGGCATCCTTTTCAAGCAACAGGCATCCTCTTTCAATAGCTTGGCGTCATTCTTGTGCTCCTTGCATCAGATCAACTCATTCTAAGCAAATTTGGGGTTATTTTTCCACTTTGGCATCCTTTTTTGACTGGAGAAGTGTGTTTTATAAACTGTTGGGCTAGAAATTCTATTTATTCCACCTTGGCGTCACATATTTTGACACTTTTTCCTGCTTGATGGGCCCACACCCAACCTCTATCTAGATTGGTGATTGCTTTTTATTTATCTTATGTCTTTATTGACTTTAAATCATCATCTAGTATGCTAAAAAATAATTCATTGGAAAACATTTTTTTTTAGAGCAATTTTTAAGTCTTTTAAAACTTGTATCTCCACTTGTCGAAGACGAAGTTAAGGCCCAGATTGGCAAGAGGCCAAATATCCATCAAATGATTAAACCACATTATTATAGACTTTGATTCAATTCTAATGAGTGGTTGGAAGACACATTTCACCTCGCCTAAGGGTATTTTTTTAATCATTTAGTGCAATTTTTATTAAAAATGGGCTATTGATGAGAATTTATTTCATAATATCTTGTAAACAGTAGCTCAAAATTGAGTGTCATCTTTTTAAAAAGTGTTTACTTTTAAATTTCCCATGTTTATCCCATTTTCATTATAAAATGAATTGAATTATAAACTGCCAAAATTTGGGGGGGCTACCTGACTAGTTCACATATTTACTTCTCCTCATACATATGCATTATTAGCAAAGTATGACATCCTCTTGTTTGGCTTGTTTGCATTTCATTTGTGTCAAATTAGTGGGTAGTACACTGATTACTCATGTTTATGGATGAATTATCAATTGAGTCTGACATCCATTCATTAAGACGTGTCTTTTCACTTGTGCAATGATTGTTCTTACTTGTGTGGACCCATTTTGGTTAATTCCAACATCCATACTTAGAGTGTGCACTAGTACTTGATCATAAGCATATATTGCTCATTTATTGAGCATGATTTTTTATTGTAAACATATGGGGGTCACTGTTGATAATCTTGGGGAGATTTTTTATGGGCCCTACATTCTCTCTTGTGCACATTCAATTTTTTATAATTGTTACCTACGCCCATTTAGTGACTACTTTCATAGATTGCTCTTATATTCTTGGATTAATTATTAGCATATCCTATCATCCATTTGAGCATGCATTTTTAATTGTGTACTAATTGATTTTACTTGATTAGACTCATTTTCAGCATAGTCTAAAGTCCATCTCCAGAGCGTGCACTATTACTCTCGATTGTCGTCATGTCAACTCCACTTGAGAGATACCTATTGATGAGGAAGGTTGAGTATATATCAATGGTTCTTATTGGTAAGAATAACTATGATTCATGGTGGTTGTATATGGAATGTTCACTGATGGATTAAGAACTTATTCCATTCTTATATGGATAGATTCCTGAGCCTATTGACCTAGCTCAATATATTGACTAGGCCAACTCTTGTGACTGTGCCTATGGTCATTTATTGTTTCATGTTTCATGTGATTTACACCACCATGTAAAACACATAGAGTGTCCCTCCACTATTTGGATCACTCTCTAGAGTCTTTTTGGAGATCCAATTGAGACTTACATCACACCACCTCTTCTAATACCCATTGTCTCTTCCTTATATTAAGCCCCCACTATAGGATGAGATTCTTCTAGACCTTAGTTATCTTATTACAAATTCTACTTCCATTCCTATGTCAATTATTTCTCTTTCAAAGCCTTCACAGGCTTGCACTTTGAAGGAGTCTACTATTTCTAGTATGAGTACACACATTAAGAGTATCTATGACTCATATGCTCTTAAGGATATTCATCTTATAGATATGAGTGCTTCATTTTTAGAATAATCTTCAATTTTGATAGTTGTTGAGCATTACTTTCCTCTTCCCATGGACATTCTTTCTATGAATGTTCCATGTCTATCTTCTTCTCTGGTTGTTCTCTCTCTTTCATTGCATGCTTCTTCATTGCTATATTATATAGTTATTCTTATGATATTTGATCAAAATTTGGCACATTCGAGCAATAGTAGGGAGGCATTTCAATATTTTTTAGAGATCTGCATTGTGATTCCTACACATATTCCACTTGAGTGGGAACTCAATAGTTTGATAGCTTGTGGTTTATTTATTCTAAAAGGAAGAGACAACATTTGTTTTAGAGGGACCTACTACAACATTCACCATGCGACATTCTACATTCACATTCTCTCTCTTTTCTATGTGAAGGAACACTTCATGTTTTATAGGATATTGGGGATCATCACTATGTACTTGAAATGTTAATTATTTTAGCATCTTCTTTTGGGGGGTCTTTTAGTCTCCTCTTCTTATTTTCTCTCTTTTGGGCGGGAGTTTTTCCCACTGGGTTTTCTCCTTTTCTCTACTTTATGAGAGATTGCATTGTACATGGGTACCTCATCATGCCTTATTTATAGGACCCATTTTTGTGTGTCATCACCTACCTAAGTTGTGCTTATGAGGGGGGTGTTGGTGTATTCCTTTTTTCCTATGGATTTTGGCTACATGGTTGCATATCGCTTGTTTAGGGGCTTTAGAGTCATGTTGGTTATTTGGAAAGTTTAATACCACATTCACTGGAATGGGTTATATCTTTCCTCCTCTAACCTACTTATGTGCCTATTCCCTTTCATATTTATAAATGCAATATTGTGTGGATCATTGGTGTCTCATTCCTCTTGTTCATTTCTTGCCGTTATGTGTATGTGTGTGCTTAGTATTGTCTTGTAAAATACATGTCTCACATAGCATATTGAATCAGTGCATTCACTCAGATCAGTATTCCTGGATATCATTATGATATGCACAAAGGATGAAAGTATCTCTAATGGGTATAACCATAGTAAATCAAGTAGCTAAGACTAGAAAACTATTTACATACAAATTATGGAAATGACAATGTTGAATAAAGACAACTAACAAGTATTGTGCAAACTTAGAAGTGAAGGAACTTTCAAGCTAAATGAAAGACATTTTAGGAAGTAAAGACATTTTCAATCAAAGGTTCAAGAACAAGCCTAATCTAAGTTTGAGCTAATTTTTTACTTTCAATACCATTGTTTCCTAATAATGCAATTTTTTGGTTTAGCAAGAAAGTAGATTGTTTATGCAAATTATATAGACTATTTTGAGCATTTTGGATTCTACTATGAAATGATAAATGTTTCCAATGCAATCATGACATATAATGGAAGATATTTCAAGAAATGAATATATTATTAACCATATACAAATACAAGAAACTTTAGAAACTATCCTAGATAATGCCCTAAATAGGCTAAATCACTAAAACAATCAAAACCTAGCATGTATACTAATGAAAACAAATAAGAATTTAAATTTGAATAGCAAAGTTCCCTCATATCAAACTCAAAAGAAGTGTATAGACTTTATACAAATTGATTATCCAAGTTA
>JARHVA010001532.1:245000-355000 GCA_037957365.1 Torreya grandis | reverse complement strand
TTTCAAGGGTAGAATACAACTAAATAGCTATAGTATATGCTATGAACTAGGATCATGTATGGCAACCGAACCCCTACTTAAATGACCAAAGAATAATTCATTAATTTACTACACCATTTCAGGAGATAAATACCAAGTGGAGTTTATCCTACTAATATGAACCTACTAATATTGTATGTCTATGGTAGTCATGTATCAATGGAAACTATTGAAGAGACTAGGCATTTAGTAATTGATCTTGTAACTTTGATAACACACACTTTCCACAAGATACAACCATTGGATTTAAGTTTATTATCACCATTAAAAAACAATTTCATATCTAAAAGGTCAATATGGATGGATCAAAATCATGGACTTGAGATCAACACGACCAAGTTGGACGATTTGGGAGCAAAGCATTCAATAAGGCTCTTTTTGTATAAAATATAAAGTTAGTTTTTTAGAGGATGGGTATATGGCCAATTAACATATATGCACTTGTAGAAGACATGGCACCAAGTCAAGCATTTGAAGTAGGATATGAATGTGATACACGTGGAATTAAAAACATCATGTGATTGGTTGGACATTCAAAGGATGAGATAGGTGAAACTATTCAACTTAAAAATCAAGGAAAATGATTATCTAAACTTGAAAATAGAGATCTAGTTTTACATAGTATCAGCCAAGTGATGCATGTAATCTAGACACAAGATTGAACTCAAGAAGGTTAAGAAATGGGTTAAGGTAAGAATGTGACTAACATTTGAGAACATGTTATTGAAAAGGGGTTGAGCCCACCTTTGAAAATAATCCATTCACATGGGATCAAGGAGGGGGGAACACATATAGGTCTAAATTTGGACATTTCCAATGCAGATGTATGCCTTTTAATGTCATCCCCTAATAAACCCAAAAACTAAGAAAATAAAATTACCGATAGGCCAAGATATGAAACAATAACAAGTATTGATTCCTATTGAATGAATTAAAATAATTTAAAACCATGCATTAATAAGCCTCACCTCAGAATTAGAGTTGACATGAAAAAATTCAAAAAACTAAAATCTAAAAAAAACCTTATTTTTAGTATCTACTATTTATAATAAATTTTGCATGCACACACATGCAAATCTAAAATTATCCTAACATAATCTAAATTTTAAAATTATCTTTTGGGATGAATTTAAAATGAGGTTAACATCTGGTCCTAAAAATATATCATTTATAAAAATAGAAAAATATTGGAAAAATAAGTAAATTATAATTTTAGACCCTTGGATGATCACGTATGGCCTTTGAAAAATATCAAAAACATTCCTAAGATGATATAACCACTTAAGACAAAAACAAAATTTTAAAGATGGTAATTTTGGCATGTAGAAGATTTAAAATAGAGCTATGGGTCAAAGTTTATGGACTCCATAAGGTTGGCCTATTTTTTTGGCATTATTCTCCTCTGGTTGAAAACAACTCAGCTTCTGTGAATTATCCTGATTGTACTACTACCATTTTTATTTTTCAATATTCTTTACCTCCCATTCTATAATCCAAGTGTTCTCTTCTTTATTTAATCCTTCACACTTCACTAAATACTTGTTATAATTCCCTTGCCTCATGCTCACTGTCTTCATATCCAAAACCTACACTATTTTTCCTTCTTCTTTAGAACCTCCTGCTACCAATCTACTTCTTCATCTTCATCACCTTCATCATATTCTCCATGGAATTCATATAAATTTGAAACATTAAATACTAGAGAGATATCAAAATTGTGTGGTAAACTCACCTCATAAGCATTGTAATTGATTTTCTTCACAATTTTTCATGGTCTAA
This sequence comes from Torreya grandis, assembly GCA_037957365.1. Lineage (NCBI taxonomy): Eukaryota > Viridiplantae > Streptophyta > Pinopsida > Cupressales > Taxaceae > Torreya > Torreya grandis. Next base: position 353,182 of record JARHVA010001532.1, on the reverse strand, counting down.
TTTTTTTGTACTTCAACTTATTGTACATACCTTTTGGAAATATTTATTTCCTCAAGTAAACCATTACCAAATATCCTTCTTAAAATACCATGGATCTTTTAATAACATCTGATAATGCTTTATATTTCTCATTAATTTCATTCAACTTTATTCTTACTCCTTGCAACTGTTGCATATGCTCTACAAATGTTTCTGCATCATCACTAACTCAATCTACAATTAGTAAATGTATCAAATCTAAAATGCATATAGTATTTCTCCCATAAATAATTTGAAATGGTGAGTTTCATATTGATCTATTCATTGAACTATTATATGCAAACATAGCTTGTGGTAAAGCTAAGTCCCATTATGTGGGCTTCTCCCCTACTATGCATCTCATCAAATTTTCCAAGCTCCTATTCACAACGTCTATCTGTGCATCTATTTATGGGTGATATGAATTACTAAATTGAATTTAAGTACCCATCTTCTTACATAAATTCCTCCAAAAATGACTTAGAAAATTTGTGTCCCTATCTAAAGTAATAGTTTTTGGAACACTATGCAATCTCACAATATCCTTAAAAAATAATTCTATAACTCTAGTGACATCATTAGTTTTCCTACATGTAATGAAATAAGCCATTTTAAAAAATTTGTCTATAGTAACAAAAATTGAATCATTATCTCTCTGTGTGTTTGGTAATCCCAACACAAAATCCATACTCAAATATATCCATGATCTTTTTGGAACCAATAATGACGTGTATAATCCAATATTTTGTACATATCCTTTAACCACCTAAAATATCCTATACTTTGAAACATACCTTGTCACATCTGTCTTCATCTTTTCCAAAAACACTTTTCTTCCACCAAAACTATTATATTTGTCTTACCAAAATGTCCAACCAAACTGCCATTACGTAATTCTCTTATTAGATTGTCTCGTAGAGACCCAAATGGAATGCATAATTGTTTCTCTTTGAAGAAATAACCTTATTGTATAAGATACTCATCATGAATAGTATATGTTTCACCTATTAATGAAATCTTGCACTGCTCAAATACTTATCAAATATTGATCAATATCATATAATTATTTGATGGCTTTAAATCCAACTACTTCACTCACCATAGTATTTAATAACACTACTCTCCTACTCAATTCATCATCTACCTGATTCTATTTTCTTGATTTATGTTTCAACACAAAAGTATACCTGTGTAATAAAGAAACCCTTTTTGAATGACTACTATTCAAATTCTTTTGTGTATTGACATATTTGAAAACCTCATGATCTGTAAATAAGATAAACTTCTTAGGCACCAAGTAATGCCTCCAATGTCTTAATGTTTGTACAATTACATAAAGATTAACGTCATAGGCAGAATAATTTATTCTTACCTCATTCAATTTCTCACTAAAATATGCTATTGGCTTTTTTTATTCACTTAACAAAGCACCAATTCGTATAAATGAAGCATCACAATCAACCTCAAACACTTTTTTAAAATTTGATAATGCTAAAACTAGCCTTTCTGTAATCTTCTTCTTCAAAAATTCAAAGCTTTTTGTGGATACTCTAGTCTATGAAAATTCCATTCCTCTCATGCAATCTATTATTAGTGCCAAAATACTACCAAATTTTTTAATAATTTTTTTTGTAAAAATTTGTTAAACCATGGAAACTTCTTACCTCTATAATGATTTTTGGAATAGGAAACTCAACAATTTCCTTTATATTTTTTTCATCCATTCTCACACCATCTATTGAAACTATAAATCCCAAAAATACCAAACTGTTCTACATAAACCTGCACTTCTTCAAAAGTACATATAACTTCTCTTTTCTTAACAAATTTAGTACCATTCTCAAATATTGTAATTATTCTTCTCTAGTCTTACTGAATATCAAAATATCATCAAAATAAACAACCAAAAACCTACCAATATATTTTCTTAGCACTATATTCATCACCCTCATAAATGTGTTAGGTGCATTAGATAATCCAAATGGCATCACCATCCACTCATATAACCCATCCCTAGTCTTAAATGCAATTTTACACTCATCTCCTTCATGAATTTGAATATGATAATAACCACTTCTTAGGTCAATCTTGGTAAAATATTTTGCTCCTCCAAGCACATCCATCATATCATCAAATGAGGTATAGAAAACCTATACTTGATTGTAATTTTGTTAATTTCCCTACTATCCATAAACATTCTCCATCCTCCATCTTTCTTGGGAGTTAGAAATTCTAGTGTTTCACATGGACTCATACTCTCCCTTATCACGTTCTTTATTAGCAATTTAGTAACCTGCTTCTTTAATTTTGCATGTTCTGTTGGACTCATCCTATAAGTTGCTTGATTGGGTAGAGCTGATCTTGAAATCAAATCAATGTGATGCTAAATATTTATCTTCAGTGGTAAACCATATGGTAACTTATCAAGCATCATATCTACATGTTATTTCAACACTCTTGCTGATTATGTTAGTATTTGCACCATTTCTATCTCTTCATTTTTTACTAATAATACATAACAAATACCTACCACTTTCGTATCTTGGATAATTTTTTTAGTAGAGAGTATCCTTTCTTATTTCTCTTCCTTTTTAGAAGGTAACACAACTACCTTTGTACTACCTTTTCAAAAACTATACATGTTCTTTGGTCCATCATGAATTACATTTCTATTAAATTGACACAATCTTCCTAATAACACATGGCATGCATCTATTGTAATAACATCAAACCATATTTCATCATTATAATTTTTTCCTATATAAAACTTGATTAATCACCTTTTATCAATTGTAACTTCATTCCCTTTCTTAAACCATGAAATCCGATAAGGATTAGGATGTATTTTACATTACAAATTGAGTTTCTCTATCATTTCTTTAGAAAACATATTTTCATAACTACCACAATCTATAATTACTTTGCATACGCTTCCACCTGAAGTACATCTTGTTTGAAAAATATTTGATCATATCCATGTATCACCACCTTCTTTACCATGCACTTATTCCTTCCTTGGAATGACCACTGTTCTTTTCATCATGAGATTCTATCCAACATCTACTAGTGCAATTTTAGTATTTTGTTCTTCTATCCTAGCCACAACTAGATTCACTCTTGGGAAATCCTCTTGCCTCCTTTCTTGATCTTCATAGTGTGGACACTAAAATGCTTTGTTCCCTTCTTCTTCACATCTATAAAAAACATAAGATGTACATTGATTTAGAAACCATCTTACAGTACCACCATAAGCTCATCATCTCTGAAACCATCTTCCTCTTTGTTGTTATTGAAACCCTTATCTATTCTCATATTGCCTTTTTGCACCACATGATGATTCACCTCTATTGGTATTAGGCCCACCTATAGTGGTATTAAACCCAACTCATCCCATTATTGGAGGGGAGCTTCCTCTTCTTGGAGTAAGAGACATTATTTTGAAATTATGTCTATTTTTTCTTCTACCTTCAAAACTAATTGATAAGCCTCCTCGATGCAAATTATTCTATACATGCTTAATTCAACTTGAATAGTAAATTTCCAATCATTTACATACCTTTCATCCATCTGCTCTTGTATGTCATCATCCTCCACTTGTATGGAAAGCTTATATAATTCATTTGTTTATTCTTGTATACCATGATCTTTTTACCTCAAATTCTAAAATCTTTTGTATAGAGTTTTTGCATAATCCACAGAAAGAAATTTCTTATTTAAATTCTTATCCATAGTTTTTCATGAATTAATCTTCTCTTTACCTTTTCTATGTCTCTCTTTCTATAGGTGATCCCACCAAATCATTACATGACCTTTCAATTTCATGCATGCAAACTTTATCTTCTTGTCCTCTCTCATAGTCTTCCACTCAATAAATTTCTCCATGCTATTCATCTAATCTATCAACTACTCTAGTTTTAAACTACCTCCATAATCTAGAACATCAACCTTGATTTCTTAATTTCTTCCGTCTAAATCTTGAACCATCCTCTCTTCCATTGATGGTTGTTGCTGTTATTATTTTTCTTCTTGTTGAACTTCATCATCATGATTTGTGTCCTCCTCATCAAAACCTTGTCTTCTTCTCTGATTAGTGATAACCTTGGTTAATTGTTCCACTTGAATTTAAAAATCTTATATATTCCATTTTATCTATGCAATACCTTCCCATCCTTTCTTCATGTCTTACTCCTCTAAGATTCAAACTTGCTCTGATACTAGATAATGAACCCAAAAACTATCAAGACAATAAAATTACTAACATGCTAAGATCTGAAACAATAACTAGTATTGAATCATATTGAATTAATTAAAATAATTAAAAACCATGAATAAATAAGCTTTAAATTGGAATTAGAGTTGACATGTAAGAATTCAACAAAATTAAAATCTAAAAAGAAACCCTATTTTTTTTAGTTGCTATTTAAAGTAAATTTTTCATGAAAGTACTCGTAGTTTTACAAATCTTCCAAAATACTCTAAATGATAAAATTAGCCTATGGGATGAATTCCAACTAAAGTTAACATTTGGTCCCAAAAATATACAATTTTTAAAAATAGAAAAATCCCAAAAAAACAAGTAAAATTATAATTTTGGATCCTTAAATGATCACGTATGGCCTCCGAAAAATATCAAAAACATCCCTAAGTGGATAGAATTACTTAGGGTAACATTTAAATTTTTGATACCATCATTTTGGCACATAGAAGATATCAAGCTTAACTATGGGTTATAATTTATGGCCTCCAAAAGGTTGGCCTATTTTTTCTACATCATTCTCCTCTGATTGAAAACAACTTAGCTCCTACGAGTTGCCTTGAATATACTACTAACATTTTTATTTGTCTCTCTTATTTAGCTCCCATTCTATAATATAAGTGTTGTCTTCTTGCTGCAAACCTTCCCATTACATCTAATACTTTTTATAATTCCCTTCCCTTGTGCTCACTATCTTCATATCCAAAACCTACACTATGTTTTCTTTCTTCTTCTTTGAAACCTCTTGCTTCCAATTTAATTCTTCATATTCATCACCTTCATTATATTATACATTGAATTAATATAAATATAAAATATTAAATACTGGGGAGATATCAAAATTCTGTGGTAAACTCACCTCATAAGCATTTTCATTGATTTTCTTCACAATTTTGCATGTTCCAATTTTCTTGTACTTCAACTTTTACGTACTTTTTTGAAATTTTTATTTCCTCAAGTAGACTATTACCAACTCTCCTTTAGACACATTTTATCTTCTTTTGAAATCTACTAATGATTTATATTTCTCATTATTTTCTTTCAAATTTCTTCTTACTCCTTGCAACTACTGCATATGCTCTGCAAATGCTTCTGCATCATCACTAACTTGATATGCAATTGATAATTATACCAAATATAAAATACCCATAAGATTTATCCCATAAAAAAATTGAAATGGTGACTTTCCTGTTGATCTATTCACTAAATTTTTATATGCAAAATTAGCTTGTGGTAAAGCTAAGTCCCATTGCTTGGGATTCTATGTACTATTTAATTGAAGCTTATTACCCATATTCCACAAATTACTCCAAAAATGACTTATAAATTTCATGTCCCTATTTGAAGTAATAGTTTTTGGAACATCATGCAATCTTATAATATCCTTAAAAAATAATTCTGCAACTTTAGGGGCATCGTTGGATTTCTTAGATGCAATGAAATGAACCATATTAGAAAATTTATCTACAACAACAAAAATTGAATCATTACCTCTCTGTGTGTTTGGAAATCCTAGCATAAAATACATACTCAAATATATTCATAGTCCTCTTGGAACTGATAATGGCATGCATAATCTAATATTTTATGCATACCGTTTAACCACCTAACATATCTTTCATATTGAAACATACCTTTCTCACATCTATCTTTATCTTTGGCCAAAAATAAATTTCCTCCATCAAATCTATTATATTCATCTTATGAAAATGTCCAACCAAACTGCCACTATGTAATTCTCTTATTATATTGTTTTGTAGAGACCCAACTGGAATACATAATTGTTTTCCTTTCAAGAGATAACCCTCTTATATAAGATATTCATCATGAATAGTATTTTTCCCACCTATTAATGGATTTCTGCACTGCTCAAATACATTTCAAAAATATAGATCAATATCATATAATTATTTGATAGCTTCAAATCCAACTACTTCACTCACCATAGTAGTTAATAATGCCACTCTCCTGTTCAATGCATCAACTACTTGATTCTATTTTTTTTATTTATGTTTCAACACAAAAGTATACCCCTACAAGAAAGAAACCCACTTACATGCCTACTGTTCAACTTCTTTTCTGTATTCACATACTTCAAATCCTCATGATCTATAAATAAGATGTACTCCTTAGGCACTAGGTAATGCCCCCTATGTTTTAATGTTTGTACAATTACATAAAGTTCAACATCATAGGTAAAATAATTTATTTTTACCTCATTGAAAATTTCACTAAAATATGTTATTAGCTTTCCTTCTTAACTCAACACAACACCAATTCCCAAAATTGAAGCATCGTAATCAACCTTAAAAACTTTGTTAAAATTTGGTAATGTTAAAATTGATGTTTCTTTAATCTTCTTCATTAAAAATTCAAAGCTTTCTATGGCTACTCTACTCCATGCAAATTCTTTTCCTTTGATGCAATCTATTATTGGTGCCACAATACTTCTAAAATTTTTAATAATTTTTTTGTAAAAAGTTTCTAAACCATGGAAACTTCTTACCTCTATAATGTTTTTTGGAATAGGCCACTCAACAATTTCCTTTATCTTTTCTTCATCCATTCTCACACCATCTGCTAAAAGTACAAATCTTAAAATACCAAAATGTTCTATGTAACCCTACATTTTTTCAAATTTATATACAACTTATCCTTTCTTAACAAATCTCATACCATTTTCAAATGTTGTAAGTGTTCTTATTTAGTCTTACTAAATATCAAAATATCATCAAAATATATAACCATAATCTTACCAATATATTCTTGTAGCACTGTCTTCATCACCCTTATAAATATGTTAGGTGCATTAGATAATCTGAATGACATCACCATCAACTCATATAAGCCATCCCTAGTCTTTAATGCAGTATTCTAGTCATCGCCTTCATAAATTTGAATATGATATTAAAAACTCCTTAGATCAATCTTGACAAAATATTTCACTCCTACAAGCACATCCATCATATCATCTAAATGAGGTATAAGAAAACTATAATTGATTTTAATTTTATTAATTGCCCTATTATCCACACACATTCTCCATCCTCCATCTCTCTTGGGAGTTATCCATGCTATTTTTTCACATGAACTCATACTCTCCCTTATCTCCTTATTTCTTAGCAATTCAATAACCTATTTATTTAATTTTGCATGCTCTGTTGGACTCATCCTATAAGCTAATTGATTAGGTAGAGATGATTCTAAAATCAAATCAATGTGATGCTAAATACCTCTCTTGAATGGTAAACCATTTGGTAACTCATCAGGCATAATATATGCATATTATTTCAAAACTCTTGCTACTTTTATTAGTATTTGTACCATTTCTACCTCTTCATTCTTTACTACTAATACATAATAATAACCTGCCACTTTCATATCTTGAATAAATTATTTAGTAGAGAGTATGATTTATACTTTCTCTTCCTCTTTGAGAGGTAACAAAACTACCTTCGTACCACCTTTCCAAAAAGTGTACGTGTTCTTTGCTCCATCATGAATTACCTTTTTTCCAAATTGCCACTGTCTTTTCAATAACACATGTCATGCATTCATCAAAATAACATCACACCATATTTCATCATTATAATTTTTTTCTATAGAAAACTTGATTAAACACCTTTTATCTACTATAATTTCATTCTCTTTCTTAAACCATGAAATACAATAGGGATTAGGATGATTTTCACATTACAAATTTACTTTCTCTATCACTTCTTTAGAAACCATATTTTCACAACTACCACCATCTATAATTACTTTGCATAACTTTCCACCCAAAGTACATCTTATTCAAAAATTATTTGATCATAACTATGTATCACCACCTTATTTATTTTTTATTTATTTCTTCCTTAGAACAGTCATTGTTCTTCTCATCATAAGATTCTCTCCAACATATGTTGGTGTAATTTCAATATTTTGCTCTTTTATCTCAACCTCAACTAGATTCACTATTGAGCAATCATCTTGCCTCATTTCTTGATCTTGATAGTGTGGACACTAAAATGTTATGTGCCCTTCTTCTCCACATCTATAACAAAAAAATTATTTATGTTGGTTCGAAAACCATCCTCTAGCACCACCTTAACCTCATCCTCTCTGAAACCCTTATCCTCTTTGTTGGTATTGAAACCTTTGCCTATTATCATTTTCCCTTTTTGCACCACATGATGATTCACCTATATTGATATTAGGCCCACCTTTAGTGGTATTAAACCTACCTCATCCGCTTATTGGAGTGGATTTGCCTCTTCTTGGACCAAGAGACATTCTTCTAAAATTTTGTCTATTTTATTTTTATTCTACCTTCAAAACTAATTGATAAGCGTCCTCCATGCAAAGTATTCTATGAATGCTTAATTCATCTTTAATATTAAATTTTAGACCTTTTACATAGCTTGCATCCATTTACTCTTCTATTTCATCATTATGTAATCATATGAAAATATTATAAAACTCATATGTATACTCTTGTATAATATGATATTTTTGCCTCAAATTCTAAAATCTTCTATATAGGGTTTGTGCAAAATTCACAGGAAGAAATTTCTCCCTTCATTTTTTCTCTATATTTTTCCATGAATCAATATTCTCTTTACTTTTTATCTGACTCTCTTTCTATAGGTGATCCCACCAAATCATTGCATGACTTTTTATTTTCATGCATTCAAACTTTACCTTATTGTCTTCTCTCATAGTCTTCCACTCAAAAAAAATTTCCATGCTATTCATTCAATCTATCAACTCCTCTAGTTTTAAACCACCTCCATAATCTATAACATCAACCTCGAATCCTTCATTTCTTCTTTCTAATGCCCAAACCATCCACTCTTTCATCGATGGTGATTGCTCTTGCTGTTCTTCTTCTTGCTAAACTTGTTGAACATGGTATATGTTCTCTTCATCACCACCTTATCTTTTTATCAGATTGGTGATAACTTCAATTAATTATTTCACTTGCCTTTGCAACTCTTGTATATTCTAGTATATCTGTGTAACACCTCTTCATCCTATTGACATGTCTTACTCTTCCAAGATTCAAACTTACTATGATACTAGATAAGGAATGTAAAAACTATCAAGACAATAAAATTTCCAATAGGCCAAGATATGAAACAATAACCAATATTGATTCATATTGAATGAATAAAAATAATTACAAATAATGCATAAATAATCCTCAACACAAAAATAGAGTTGACATGCAAAAATTTGGAAAAACTAAAATCTAAAAAAAACCCTATTTTTAGTAGTTGTTATTTATAGTAAGTTTCGCATGCAAGTGCATGTAGATCTATTTTTCTTTTTAAAATACTCTAAATTCTAAAATTATCTTATGGTAAGAATTTTAAATCAAGTTAATATTTGGTCCTAAAAATATACGATGTCTAAAATTAGAAAAATCTCAGAAAAATAAGTAAATTGCAATTTTGGACCTTGAGATGATCACGTATGGCCTTCAAAAACTATCAAAAATATCCCTGAGGGATGAAATTTCTTAAGACATAAATGAAATATTTGATATGGTTAGTTTGGTGCATGAAATATATCAAATGAATTTATGGGTCAAAAGTTATGAGATCCATAAAATTGGCTTATTTTTTTTGCTTTATTCTCCTCTAGTTGAAAACAACTCAGCTCCTGCGAGTTGCACTAATTGTACTACTACCATTTTTATTTATCAATATTATTTAGATCCCATTCTATAATCCAAGTCTTTTCTTATTATTTTGATTATTTCCATTTCACCAAATACCTATTATAATTACCTTGCCTTATGCTTACTGTCTTCATATCCAAAACTTACACTATTTTTTCCTTCTTCTTCTTTGGACCCAGTTGCTACCAAATTAATTATTCATCTTCATTAATTTATTCATCTTCTTCATGGAATACATATAAATCTAAAACATTAAATACTAGGGAGATATCAAAATTTTGTTTTAAATTCACCTCATAAGCATTCCCATTGATTTTCTTCACAATTTCTACATGGTCCAACTTTTTAGTACTTCAAATTATTGTACATGCCTTTTAAAAATATTTATTTCCTTAGGTAAACCATTAAAAACTTTCTTTCAACTACCTTGGATCTTATTCTAACATCTAATAATGGTTTATATTTCTCATTTCTTCCTTGCAACTTTCTTCTTACTCCTTATAATTGCTGCAAATGCTTCTGCGTCATCACTAACTCAATCTATAATTGGTAATTTTACCAAATCTTAAATAACCATAGGATTTCTCCCATAAAAAAATTGAAATGGTGAATTTCCTATTGATCTATTCACTAAACTATTATATGCAAACTTAGATTTTGGTAAAGCAAAGTCCCAAAGCTTTGACTTTTTTTCCACTATGCATATCAACAAATTTTACAAGATCCTATTCACAACTTCTATCTATCCATCTATTTTTGGGTGATATGCACTACTTAATTGTATCTTAGTACCCATATTCTTCCACAAAGTCCTCTAAAAATGACTTAGAAATTTTGTGTTCCTATATAAAGTAATAGTTTTTGGAACACCATGCAATCTCACAATATCTTTTAAAAAAATTCTACAACTCTAGTGGCATCATTGGTTTTATTATATGCAATGAAATGAACCGTTTTATAAAATCTATCTACAATAATAAAAATTGAATTGTTACCTCTTTATGTGTTTGGCAATCCCAACACAAAATGTATATTCAAATCTGTCCATGGTCCTCTTGAAACTAGTAATGACATGTATAATCTAGTATTTTGTGCATGTCCTTTAGCCACCTAACATATCCTACACATTGAAACATACTTTTTCATATTTATATTCATCTTTGGCCAAAAATACTTTTCCTTCACCAAATATATTTCTTTCCTCTTACTAAAAAGTCCAACCAAACTATCACTATGTATTATTATATTGTCTCATAGAGACCCAACTAGAATGCAAAATTATTTCCCTTTGAAGAGATAACCTTATTATATAAGATACTCATTATGAATAGTATTTTTCCCACTTGTTAATGAACTATTGCACTACTCAAATACCTTTCAAAAAATATAGATCAATATCATATAATTCTTTGATAGCTTCAAATCCAACTACTCCACTCATCATAGTAGTTAATAACGCTACTCTCATGCTCAATGCATCAACTACTTGATTCTATTTTCTTGATTTATGTTTCAACATAAAAGTATGCCCCTACAAGAAATAAACCCACTTTGCATGCCTACTAATCAACTTATTTTGTATATTCATATACTTCAAAGCCTCATGATCTATAAATAAGATAAACTCCTTAGGCACCAGGTAATGCATCCAATGTCTTAATACTTATATAATTTCATAAAGTTCAACATCACAGGTAAAATACTTTGTTCTTATCTCATTCAATTTCTCACTGAAATATGCTATTGTCTTTCCTTCTTGACTCAACATAATACCCCATAAATGAAGCATCAAAATCAACCTCAAATACTTTGCTAAAATACGATAATGCTAAAATTGGCCTTTCTATAATTTTCTTTTTCAAAATGTCAAAGCTTTCTATGGCTCCTCTAGTCCATAAAAATTCATTTCCTCTCATGAAATCTATTATTGGTGCCAAAATACTTATAATTTTTTTAATAAAATTTCTATAAAAAGTTGCTAGACCATGGAAACTTCTTATCTCTATAATGTTTTTTGGGATAGGCCACTCAATAATTGCCTTTATATTTTCTTCATCCATTCTCACACCATTTTTTGAAACTATAAAACCCAAAAATACTAAATTGTTCTACATAAACCATCACTTCTACAAATTTACATACAACTTCTCTTTTCTTAACAAATCTAGTACCATTCTCAAATGTTGTAAATGTTCTTCTTTAATCTTATTGACTAAAAAAATATCATCAAAATAAACAACCACAAACTTACCAATATATTCTCATAGCATGGTATTCATCACCCTCATAAATGTGCTAGGTACATTAGATAATCCAAATGGCATCACCATCCACTCATATAAGTCATCCCTAGTCTTGAATACAATTTTCCACTCATCTCCATGAATTTGAATATGATAATAACCACTCCTTAGATCAATCTTGGTAAAATATTTTTCTCTTACAAGAACATCTATCATTTTATCTAAATGAGGTATAGAAAACCTATACCTGATTATAACTTTATTTATTGCCCTACTATCCACACACATTATCCATCCTCCATCTTTCTTGGGAGTTAGCAATCCTGGTGTTTTACAAGGACTCATATTCTCACCTATCACCTTCTTTCTTACAAATTCAGTAACATGTTTATTTAATTTTACATGTTTTGTTAGATGCATCTTATAATCTATTTGATTGGGTAGAGTTGACCTTGAAAGTAGATCAATGTGATGTTAAATATATCTCTTCAATGGTAAAACATTTGTAACTCATCAGGGATAACATCTACATATTGTTTCAACACTCTTGCTACTTCTATTGGTATTTGCACCATTTTTGTCTCTTCATTCTTTGCTACTAATACATAACAACAACTTACCACTTGCATATCCTAGATAATTTTTTTAGTAGAGAGCATGCTTTTTGATTTCCCTTCCTCATTAAGAGGTAACAACACTACCTTTATACCACCTTTCCAAAAAGTGAAAATCTTCTTTAATCCATTATGAATTTCTTTTCTGTCAAATTGCCATGGTCTTTGCAATAACACATGACAGGCATCCATCAGAATAACATCACGCCATATTTCATCATTATAACTTTTTGCTATAGAAAAATTGATTAAACACCTTTTATCTACTATAAATTTAATCCCTTTATTAAACCATGAAATATGATAAGGATTAGGATGTTTTTCAAATTGCAAATTTAGTTTTTCTTTCATTTCTTTAGAAACCATATTTTTACAACTAACACCATCTATAATTACTTTGCATACCTTTCCACCCAAAGTACATCTTGTTCAAAAAATATTTGATTTTAGCCATGCATCACCACCTTATTTATTCTACACTTGTTTCTTCCTTTGAACTATCATTTTTCTTCTCATCATGAGATTCTCTCCAATATTTGTTGGTGCAATTTCAATAGTTTTCTCTTCTATCTCAACCTCAACTAGATTCATTGTTGGGTGATCTTCTTGCCTCCTTTCTTGATCTTTATAGTGTGGACACTCAAATGCTTTGTGTCCTCTACATCTATAAAAAATATAAGATCTATAATAATTTAGAAACCATCCTCTAGCACTACCATAACCTCATCTTCTCTAAAACCATCTTTCTCTTTATTAGTATTAAAACCCTTGCCTATTGTTATCTTGCCTTTCTACACCACACGATAATTCACCTCTATTGGTATTAGGTCCACCTCTTGTGGTATTAAACCTGCCTCATCCCCTTATTAGATGGTATCCATCTCTTCTTGGACCAAGAGATGTTCATCTAAAATTTTGTCTATTTTATTTTTCTTCTGCCTTTAAAGCTAATTGATAAGCCTCCTCCATGAAAAGTATTCTATGCATGCTTAATTCATCTTAAATAGTAAATTTCAAACCATTTACATACCTTTTATCCATTTATTCTTCTATTTTATCATGATCTAATTGTATAGAAAGATTATGAAAATCATCTATATACTGTTGTATGCTGTGCTCTTTTTGCCTTAAATTCTAAAATCTTTTGTATAGGGTTTATGCATAATCTACAAGAAGAAATTTCTCTCTTAGTTTCTTCTCCATATTTTTCCATGAATCAATCTTCTATTTATCTTTTCTCTATCTCTCTTTCTACAAGTGATCCTACCAAATCATTGCATGACCTTTCAATTTCATGCATGTAAACTTTACCTTCTTGTCTTCTCTCATAGTCTTCCACTTGAATTTTTTTTCCATGCTATTCATCCAATCTGTCAACTCATTTGGTTTTAAACTGCCTCTATAATCTGGAGCATCAACTTTGATTCCTTCATTTCTTCCTTATAAATCCTGAACCATCCTCTCTTCCATCGATGTTGGTTGTTCTTGTTATTCTTCTTATTGCTAAACTTGTTCACCATGATCTATGTCCTCCTCATCACCATATTCTATTCTTATCTAATTGCTGATAACTTCAGTTAATTATTCCACTTGCCTCTATAACTCTTGTATACTCCAGTTCATCTATGCAATACCTCCTTGTCCTCTCTCTAGGTCTTACTCCTCCAAGATTTAAATTCTCCTTGATACTAGATAATGAATTTGAAAACTATCAAGATTATAAAATTACTAATAAGCTAAGATTTGAAATAATAACTAGTATTGATTCATATTGAATGAATTAAAATAATTGCATACCATGCATAAATAAGCCTCAACTCAAAATAAGAGTTGACATGCAAAAATTAAAAAAAACTAAAATACAAAAAAAAACCTTATTTTTAGTAGGTACTATTTATAGTAAGTTTCACATGAAAGTGTGCACAACTCTAAAAATCTATCAAAATACTTTAAATTCTAAAATTAGCCTATGGGGTGAATTTAAACTAAAGTTAATGTTCGGTCCTAAAAATATACAATTTCTAACAATAAAAAAATCCCTAAAAAATAAGTAAATTATAATTTTGAACCTTCAGATGATCATGTATGGCCTCTAAAAATATTAAAAACATATATAACTGGATAGAACCTCATAGGATAGCATCAAATATTTTTTGAGACAATCGCTTTGGCAAATGGAAGAGCTCAAATGGAGCTATGCATCAAAAGTTATGACCTTCATAAGATTAGCCTATTTTTTCTTCATCATCCCGTCATGATACTCTACCTGATGAAGAGGTGGTGCACTATTATGATATTATGGGGAATTTGATGTTTGTGATATTTTAATAAATTTTGGGGAAACAAAAGATATTGTATCAAGTAGCAATTATGAACTAGAAAGTAATCATGTCAAAAAAGATTGAGCAATCTTGATTTTATGTAGCTTACTTAAACTCCCACTATAGCTCAATTTATGAGAAATTACCCTCGTTTAGAAGACAGTGTAGTGATATTAAGCAGTCAACCTCAAATTTTAACTACATATGGCATTTTTCAAATGCTTTGTGACCAAGAAACATGAAAGAAGTAAATAGATAAAATTAATGTCATGAAGAAAGAATAAATACAAGAGAAGAAAACATTAAAAATAATTAATAGGGATTTGAAGGAGTGGAAAAAAATGAAAATGAGTTGAAAAGGAAAGAAAAGGAAGAACAAAGGCAAATGGAAAAGCATGAGAAGGACCATAAGAAGGAGCAATAAAAAAGGATGAGGGAGTAGAATAAAGCAATGAAGGAGAAGGAACAACAAAGAAGGTTAAATAACATGGTGAATATTTTTCCAAAACAAACTTCAAATTATGATGGAAATGATGAACATTTGTGGCACTTCCTTTAAAATCATGGGAAATTATTAGTTAGGTGGCCAACCTACTCCAACTAACCATTTTCACTTGACATGTTGTTCTCAACAATGAATTTATAAGCAATGACAAGTGGTATGATAATCACTCCAGAAATGTCAATGAAATTGAAAAACATCCCAACAATAACTTATAAGGAACAAGCTAAAGGAAGTGTGTAGAAAAGCATACCACCATGTAATAAAGGAAACTCCAAATATTAAACACACACAAAAAAACACAAACAAGACACAAATATGTATATTGTGTATGGTTAAAAAACATTCTTGAAAACAAATTAAATCCATAAATATTATATAAGGTAATTCATTACCTAGCATGATCAAAATATTGACATGGGGTTGAAGAAATATATAACAGTTGTGCTTTTTAAGATATATCACTAGTGCTCTAGGAGTTGTTACACACAACCATGACACTTACATGTGCCTCCTCAAGGTTCATGTGAAATAATGGAAAATGTGTACGTAAAATACCCCATTGATTGAATAGGGCACTACACAATATACTCCAGTCCATCACTGCACATTGAATGACTGTGTTTCATTTCATGCCTAAAATATGTGGAAATTAAATCTATATCATTAATGAAATTCACATTATTATAATTTATTATACCCATTTGAAGCTATGATAGGCAATACATACTAGTGGAGGTGGCATTAGACTTGGCTCTAGCATTATCATTAACAATAAAAGTGTTACTACTGCTTGGACTACATCACTGTCCATCTGATTGACAAATCAGTTAAACCTTTGACACATCAATAAAAAATCATACACCCAAATAAATAAAGATAAAATAATAAGTAATCACCAACTCCTTTTTCTATTGCACCCTTCATTACTATCAAATCCACATATAAAACATCCGCAACCCTGACTAGTGCCATCACAAATCTCAACATGCTTTTTTTACCATTTTCTCTATAGAAACACAACCTAGTATGTTTAAATGAATCCTTAAGTAGATTGAATATCCAAAATATCTAGTGCATGTTAT
This sequence comes from Torreya grandis, assembly GCA_037957365.1. Classification (NCBI taxonomy): domain Eukaryota; kingdom Viridiplantae; phylum Streptophyta; class Pinopsida; order Cupressales; family Taxaceae; genus Torreya; species Torreya grandis. Next base: position 336,479 of record JARHVA010001532.1, on the reverse strand, counting down.
TGTTTGGTTCGTTGCTCAAAGCAAAGAAGGTGGTGCAATGTAGGGGAGGGATCCACATGGTTTATTCATCATGGCGTAAGTGTCACTACATTGTCCAGAATGATTCTACCATGCAGAAACACATCCTTGCACTATAAACGTTGACTCTAATACACTGCATATGTTCCTTCCTGTCAACAACTACACAAATTAAAGTAAAGGAGGTGGTGTGATGTAGGGGAGGAGTCCACAAGGCTTATTTATCATAGTGTAAATATGGCTACATTGTCTAGAATATCTCTACCACACACAAGCACATCCATGTACTGCAAACACTACCTCTACTACACTGTATATGTTCTTCCCTTTCAACATAAGCGTAAATACAAACTGGTTAGGTTTGATAAAGTGTAGCTATAGGCTCAAGCAAATGCAAACTGGTTAGGTGTGCTCATTCAATGCCCAAAATAAATTATTAAATGGGGATGGGTGAGGTGCTATTGCTTTGGCACCTCGAACAGGGTGCATGCATAATGTGGAAATAATGTTATTAACTAAAGTTTAAATGTCCCACATTTGACTCTTACTAATACTTTTTTGGAGAATTTAATTATTACTTATTGGTTTAACTTTTAAAAAGGATCTATAATGACATGTTGCATAGTAATCATTGCACTGACACTATATGAATATGTCACACCTTAAAATTTTAGAATTAAGTAGTAGACACTCTAAGATAACTGTTAGTAGAAATTTGAAGTATTGATGTGGCAACATTTAGGTGTTGTGTAAGTGCAAAGTCAAGGTGCCCCACTTATGGTGTCCCTCCCTTATTGTATATACAAATTTAAGATTGTATATAAATTAAACTATAATATTAATAAGCACAGTGAAATGTCCCTTACGTGTTAAAAGTATGAAATCTCATACAAATCATAACCAAAATATCTATGAACCTTAAAATTTTATTGTTCTTGTTATCATCATCATTATAATTATGATTATGATTATGATTATCATTATCATTATCTAATAAAGACATACAAAATTTTGGCCCTGCATCTCCAAATACATCTATATATATTGAATCCCACCTTTCAATAATTATGTACACGGTAACTTTTTTTCGACCTTGCAATGATTACGTACAGTGCAAATCTCGAAAGAGCCCACCTTGAGCCTGGGCTGGAGGGAAGCAGTCCAGCAAAGCACTGTAGCGCGAGCTTTTCAAATAATTATAGCAGCCCAAAGCTCGGTCTTTTCTTTTCTTTATGACAGCGAGTGAAACATAGGTATCAAATGACTGGTCTCTGTCAAACAATACGCAAAAGAGGAGACGATTCCTTAAGGAGGCCCCCACATTTGTCCCCCCTTCTGTTTTGAGAAAACGTGGCCGACTATACACTAGTTACTGCTCTATAACTACGTATGATGCCATTCTAACATTGTCTGTGAAGGAGAAAGAAAATATGGAGGAAGAGTCGCTTAGCAGTTCTCTGAAAGATAGCAGAGGACAACGGCTCATTTTAAAGCCAAACCTGCCGTCGAGGTTGTGGGAAGAGTCAAAAAGCTTATGGATTATAGCAGGCCCCGCAATTTTCAGCCAACTTGCAACCTTTGGGCTGAGCATCATTACACAGGCTTTCGTAGGTCACATTGGCAATCTGGAGCTAGCTGCTTTTTCCATGGTTAACAACGTTATTGTGGGTTTCGCTTCAGGACTCCTAGTCAGTATTCCCTTCTGTTTTCCTTCTCTTCTATGTTCTCCTTTTGCATTTATGTGCAAACAAATGATCACATACTGGATGGATGTTTCGTTTTTTTCAGTAAGTACAGATTATCCCCATGGATGTGATAAGAGTTTGCATTTTAAATTAGGGTTATGTTTTAAGTAACTTTACAGGCCACTTTAGCCTTACTAAACTAATAATCCAGATCATAGTCTTCTCATTATTTACATATTGATGTCATTGAGTTTATGCATAATAAGGTTGTGTTTCCTGACAGCTTTTTAGTTTTTCTTTAATTATATTTTTAATCAAAGAGATGTATTTCCTCTCAATTATAAATATTTTGGTTTTTATTTTTATATTTTTAAACAAAATTATATGTTTTTTGAATTTTATTTTTATATTTTTAAATAAGATATCAAAATCTATAATCTCATTATTTTATTATCCTATTTTAATAATAAATCATAAAATGTGAATCAAAACTTTGATTTAAAAAATCTAACACATTTTTATTTAAAAATCCTTAAAAATTTATATTTTTAATTCTTAAAAATTAATATTCTCTTATAAGATTTATTAAAATCTATATATTTAATAAAATATACCTTTTCTGTAACTGTATGTACTTCTCTCGGGAACTATCAACCTATTATGAGTACTATTGCACATTATTAATAATATTCTATTCTATTCGAAAGTTTGCAATGTGATGTTGACATTTCAGTGCACTTTTAAATCGACTGTCATGTTTTATTAAGTACATTCTTTTTCACAGGTGCCGATGACTCTTAAAATACTTGGTTTTATGTTATTGTATTATTAAAAACATAGTGAGTCCCTGTAAGATTATTCGAAGGAAGATATACATAGAAATAGTCATATGATTTTTAAAATATAATTATACTAATTTTTTTAAAACCTTCAATAGAAAAAAAATTATAAAATAATTTTTGATTGTTTTTAAAATATTCATATAATGTTTAAACTTTTTTTTTTAAATGTTGTAAATTTTAACTTCCAGTATTTATTTATTTTTGAAAATTTTTCTCTTAAATAATTGTTATTTCTATTTTTAAAATAAAAATTATATATTTTATAATCCCATAGAATTTACATTTACATAAAATAATTAATAACACAAAAATAATTATAACTACATCTTTCATAAAACCACTGAATAAAAATTTAAATTTTTAAATTTCCTACCATTATTAATATGGTAATATTTTAAGCACAAAAATAATAAAACACTATCACATCTTTTTATTAGGATGTGACCACAATTATTATTTAGGTTATTTACAACATCTAAATTTCTATTTTTTAAATTAAAAAAATAACAATGACCACATATATATTAACAAAGTGGAACTTAATCTTAATATATAATAATTTAATTGTTTTATGTTTTCATAATAATAAAATATGTGAAAGATGTTTTTATTAATGTTGAGATAAAGTATTATAATTTTCATTTAAAAAAATTAATTTATTTTATTATAATCAATTAAAAGTATGACTTATTTTTCTATCTATTTTAAAATGTAAAAAATGATGAATATTTTTTAAAATATTGTTGAGAAATATTCCTTTTGCAAAATCTCTTCTTGATTATGAACATTTATAGTTTTGTTTTTTTTCATTCTTTTTCTTTTTTTTTTTTTTTTTTTTTAATTTTTTTTTTTTTTTCTTGTTTTTTTTGGGTTTTATTTTAATTCTTAGTAAACACTTTTACAAATGCAGAGCTATGAACTGGAAACATATTTTTGCAGCGAAGCTATGAACTAGAGATATGGAGCTCTACTAGAATATGAAGCTCCAAACTAGAACTGATGTACAAATAGGGGCCCAGTCCTCGAGAAACAAACTGACAAAAATACAGCTGGAAGTCAAACATAACACTCAAAACCAAACAAAAGAAGCCAATGTAAAGAAATCACTCTATCACCCACTAAAGATGGCTTGACAATAAAGAAACATTTGAATCAAACAAAAATAGAGAAGACAATGGAGAAAGCCCCCAAAGAAAAAAAAGAAAACAATCCTAAAGAAAGCCTACAAAACCAAGAGACAAGGATCATCCACAAATAGTAAAAAAAATTCTTCTTGAAAAGAAATCATCCAGTGTCTTCTGGGATCCATCCTGAATAAGTTCTTCAGTTTTTTATCTTAGTGTTTCAGTCTCCATGTTGCATTATGTACATCTCATGGATACATCAAGATCAACATTTTGTTTCCCATTAGTAGAATGAAGAGGAATACAAAATTTTGGTGAGTAGTCCTGCAAATGGGCCTCCACCAACTTCCCATCTAAACTGCCCCTTTGATCAGAAGGAAGTGAAAGTAACTCCTCCTCAAAAGAAGACCTCTCCTCTGCCACCAACTTCTCAATAAATAAAGTCAAATTATTCTAAAAGATAGAGGGTGAAGACTCCATTTGTGGGCTGTAAAACACATCATGATTACGCTAAGGAATTTTTTTATCAAAAAGGCCCTCCTTTTTCCTCTAAACTCTATGACACCTCAAAGAGCCTTCAAACAAACAATCAACAATATGATGACCAAATTAATTGCATCGAAAATATTTGAAAAGAAAGCCTTCGTAATTAAAAAATTAAACCTACAAACTTAAATAAGAGAATATACCTTAATAAAGTTGAAAAGAAATTTGGATAAATCAATGAAAACATAAAACCTTAATGATGTTCTTCCTTGAAACTATCATCCAATTTGACAAAAGAACCCACCAAACTCATTATATGTTTGATGTGTGCCTCATTGCAAAGGATAGGAGGCAAATTATAGAGTCTAAGCCAAAAAGGAGCAACTGTGATGAGAGTCTTTTCAATGTCCAAAAAGGGTGTCCTAAGGGTAGGGAAAAAAACCATGTCAATCCAGACCCATGACATAGAGTTCTTGGCCGAAAAAAAAAAAAAACACTTTAGCGCAACGAAAGGTAACTTAGAAGAAACCTAGGCCTAGCAAAGAGAATTCCGGTGCCCCTAAGGAAATTCAAATATAAATAGCCCAACTGAAAAGCTCCTCCAATAAAAGAGATAGGCCCAAGCATTTCCCGAACAAAGCCCTTTAGTCGAAATCAGATTCCATATCCAAGATCGAAGATTCCGAGAGAGATAAACCAAGAGAGTCGTTGCAGAAAGAAACATGGATATCTCCCACCAAAAAGAATTGTTGGCTTTTATAAGACTTTAAAGGATCCCCCTTGGGCAGATTCAAATCTTGAGGGGAAGACGCAACCAAGAATCAAAGACTGCTAGCACTCACCAACGATGGACAGGAAGGTGGTGGGGATGGGATCGAAGCTAAGCAAAAAGCCAAGCACTAGTGATAGGGATTCACTACATTCCGACTGCCAGGGAACACTAGTCGGTCTTCAGGCAAGGTTTCTCCCTTCTTTGAAACATCATTGGTGACAAGTAAAATAAAAATAGTTTCTTCAGCCAATGAATCACCGACATAACATTTGTCCACCCCTAACAGATTCCTTATCCGGAGCCAAAATAGGCACACGTTTTTAAATATCTAAACCCAACAAAGGAAACATCCAAACAGTGGAAGAAGGAATCACATCATTAGAAACACCATCCTTAAAGTTGCTAGACAGGGAGATTCCAACCATAACAAATAAATATTTTGCGACCAAAACCTCTCTAATCTCCTTTTGTTTGGCCTGGCATTGAGATTTCAGCTTAGACTTAGTCACTACTAGAAATCCCTTTCGTAGGCCCAAAACCTTACAAGTATGGGATATGCAGGTCAAACCCTTGTGCACCAAATCCTCAACCATGCGATCCACCTTTTTGGTCTGCAAGCACAAAATCATACTCATCTGCGTCCGCCTCCAGTTGATAGTCCAGATCTGAACCATATTCCTCATTCCAAGGATTGAACATATTCGTAGTTCTATCATAGTTTTTTAATAGTTATTATTTGGTAATAATATTACCTTTTATATTTATAGTGTAATACCACCTCTCTATTCTATACTAAAGTTTTTCCATAATTTATGGTATATTTACGTTTTAGTAATTTTTCTTTGATTTGATTTATTGTATTTTTCAAATATTTTAATTTATAATATGTTGATATAAATTCACATATACTCATAACTATAACTTAGTACAAAAAAATTATGTCATTGCTCATTATCATCATCTATATATAACATACTTTCAAATCTAGTTATAACATAATTTAAGTAATCTAATTGTTTGTATGTAAAATTATTAAGATGTGTTGAAGATAGACAATTTACTAATAAAATACAATGTTCATTTGCAACTTTAATTGTTTATGCCACACAATATACTTGTCGTAAATGACTCTCCTTTACAATCATCTTTTTGTCTTCATCTATTTCAATTCTCTAATTACAATATAAAAAAATGGATTCACTGTTATGCGACACTTATTACAAATATAACCATATACTCTAACCTTATCACTTCACTGACCAACTCACAACCTCATTTGTGCAACCCACAACCTTATATTCCCTAATGAATATCCAACCTCACCTCAAATATATGAAAAGTGTAACATATTTATATTCTCTAGTAAATGTGTAACCACCCTCAATGACCAATGATAAGAATAAGGGACCAACTCCAACCCCCAACTTGTATGATCATCTGCCTTACCCCTTAGTTCTCTAGTGATTTCCCATCCCCAACTTCAATAATTTAACCACCCAACCACCTAATCTTTGAACAAATAGTTCAAATAGATGTGTTATACGCCTGTATATTTATATAATGTCACTCAACTAACGTAGGTCATATTAGAATGGATGGGATCCAATCAATGAAGTGATTCAGGTTAGGGCAAGTGTAATTATTAGCATTTAATGGAATGGGAAATGATCCATCTATCTAGATCTATTTATCTTTCTTCATTGGTACCCCAATCTATTCCTTTGGATATTCACAATAAATTACAAGGCTTAGTAAATTCATCGAGGAACTCAATTGATAAGATGAGATATTCTCTAATGTATGTTCTTAACCAATTGGAACTAAGAATGAGGAGTAAATGACAATAAGAACATTGATTAAAGGTCCTCCTATTAGGTTGAACAATGACAAATATATACTATTCACAATAGACACAATATCTTGAGTAAGGGAATAATAGCAAATAGATGAAAACAATAAAAGCAAGAAAATAGATAGGAATAGAAATGAGAATGGAAACAATGAATAACTAGAATATAAATAGTGAGTCCATCACAATCTCTAAATGGTTTGGGTTTGAGCCATATTAATTTTAGTTGATTATGACGTAAAAAAGACGTAATACAATTAATGTACTAATAAAAAATGAATTTATTAAATAATAAATGTTGTGGATAAATAATATTTTAAAATATTTTAATTTTTAAGAATAAAATTTATAATTTCTTAACATAAAATAAAAATTACATGTAATAGGCCACAGGTCGGGGTGTAGTGGTAGCATTGGAGGCCTACCAACCAGCCACCCTAAGTTCATGCCTTGCTCTCCATCGACTGCGTCCCAAATTTCTAAATCGCATATAAAACAATAAAAAAAAAAAAAAGAAAAAAAAAGAAGCTACGTGTAATACCTTTTGGAAGAATAATTAATATGGTATGCCATATATGAAAAGCAATTTAAACTTTTTTCAAGAGTATATATTTGTCTTTGTTGTTAAGAAGAATCCATTATTCTGATGTATTAATTTCAGTGACACATGTCATCATTAACACTCTCTTATCATAGACCCATCTCTTTTTGTTCCCCTTTGTAAGGCCCTGGTCTCATGATACTGCAACTGCAAATGCAGTTGCAGGTATTGCAGAGTTTTTTTTAGGAATAAATATGCAGTGAAATAGTTTCATGAATTTCAAAAACTGCACAATTTACATCTGCAAAAAAAAAAAAAAAAAAAAAAGAAGTTTGAATGCTTTTTATTGGTTGCAAAGTGCCTAAAAATCCTCTGCAGTTGCTGCAACTTCTTGTCCCTAGCAGCTACCCATCTCTAAAAATCTTCTTCTTATATAACCGCCACTCCTATTTTTAAGAAAAATATTTAATATTTTGCAATTTACTAGATTTACATTTACATAAGACCATCTGCAACTGCAAATAATTGAAGTTGCCTCGTCCATGAAACCACCCTGTAATCATTTGGCATTGGCCTAGATGACAATTTTCGTCTGCAACAGTCTTTAGCAGAGTCGGTTTGTCTTACCTTCTTTTCTTCCCGGGGCCTTAATGGTTTAAATTTATTAGTAATAGAATTAAGTTGAAGCCTCCTTCCAATTGATATTTTTTCATGGAGAAGATTTGATGTTTGTGTCTTCTATTTGTGTTCAAATCCATCTCCATCATTCGCCGAGTATACTGATCGATCAGAAGAAGAATTTACTCATCTATACCGCAGAGAGCAGAGGGCAGATTTTCACGAAAATTGATGTTAAACATAAAAAAATTCTATATATAATGAAGATTTAAATACAATTTAAAGCATTACATTGAGTAAAACCAAGAAAAGCAACAGATCCAAACCCTGACCGAGTACACACAAAATCCAAACTGATAGGTGTTAAACTCAGAGATTACAATGAACAAAAGGTGCCACCGCTTTCACAACAAAACCGGGATTGTCCTATACAAAGCCCTAAATCACTGAAAATAAGCTCTGTTAAAATAGGATATAGGGTTTGAATCTATACTCTCCCCTTCTCTCGGTAGAGAACAAATTTACATTGAAAACTCTATGTATAGCCCAGCCAAGGTTAAATAGTTTGTATATCATATGATTCGATTCGTTTATCGTTTGATTAAACCTAATAATACTTCACTTTTGTGTAGATAGGAATGGGGGATGCCTCCTTCACACTTTGCGGACAAGCTTATGGAGCGCAGGAAGAACACATGTTAGGAATACACATGCAACGTTCGTGGATAGTTCTCACCGGCTATGCGATTGCAAATTTACCCGTTTATATCTTCTTTACGCCTCTCCTCAAACTTTTTGGCCAGCCTGATGATATTGCAGAATTATCACGGAGAGTCTCTCTATTGTCCATTCCTTTGCATTTCTCGTTCGTTTACTATTACAGCCTTCTCATATTTTTACAGGCACAGTCCAAGAATTTCCTAACCGCGTGGGCATCAGCACTTGGGGTCGTTTTAAACATTCTCTTATGCTGGCTGCTTGTGTCCAAATGGAATATGGGACTTGAAGGTGCTCTTATTTCCGTAAATGTGGGATGGTGGACCCCTGTTATTATTCAGTACGTTTAAGTTACTGGTCAGTGGTGTTCCAATACATGGACTGGATTCTCAATGGAGGTGTTTAAAGATCTACGGCCCTTTTTCAAACTATCTGCTGCATCTGGTGTCATGTTATGGTTAGATTCTACTTTTTCTAATGAACTCAAATATGCATAACATGCAGTCTTAGATGATAAAAATTCTATCTATCTAATCATGTTTCATTGATGATGTTTTCTTCTGTTTAATTTGACAGTTTGGAGATATCGTACTACAAAGTTCTGGTTCTACTGTCAGGAAACATTAAAAACATACAAGTTGCAGTTGATTTACTTTCTATTTGGCAAGTAAATAATTATTATTTTTTTGGTCAAGAATACACATTTATTTTACAAACACAAGTGTATTTTTGAATGAAATATATTTGTTATAAAAGAGTGAAAAGTCCAAACATGATTGAAGAGGGTCCAAATGTTCGATATCAAATTTGGGTAAACAGGAAAGATATTACTTTAAATGTTTAACATCTTAGCGTCTTAAACCAGAAGCGATTGAGTTCCACACTAATATGAATAGCTTCGTCTTTTTCTTCTGTACTTATATTAATTTTGCTGTGCAGCTTAAACGTCAACTCATGGGAGATGGCCATACCACTTGGTTTCCTTGCTTCAACCAGGTATATGTATGCTTACAAGTTTATACACATTTTTTGATATAGTTTTAGCAATCTCATAAGGTGTTATGTGTATGTAGTGTGAGGATTGCAAATGAGCTAGGAGCAGGGAGGGCCCGTCAAGCCAAAGTTTCAGTAATAGTCGCAGTCATAACCTCCACGATTATAGGAATTGTACTTCTCGTTCTTATATTGGCCTTTCGCAGTAATTTCGCTAAGGTTTTTTCAGACAGTGCTATCGTACAGAAGGCTGTTTATAAATTGTCAATATTACTAGCATTTACGATTCTGTTGAATAGCGTACAACCAGTTTTTATAGGTGAGTAAATCTGAAAGACGCAATTGCTTGTCAAAGCACTTTTAGATTCCAGGTTTGTAAAACATATATTACTACTGGTCTTGAAGGTGAGTTTAATTGTATATTTTATCTTTAAAAAAAAAATGTTTTCAGGTGTTGCCATTGGGTTGGGAAGGCAAGCTCTTGTTGCCTACGTAAACATTGCATGCTACTATATAATCGGCGTTCCACTTGGCATGCTTCTTGGATATGTTTGTCATTTGGAAGTTATGGTGAGTGCTGTTATTGTTTTCTTTGATTTAAAAGTTAAAACTGATAATTAAAAACTGAATTTAATTGATTGTTTTTCATTATTTTATAGGGAATTTGCCTGGGAATGATAGGAGGGACAACAGTCCAAACACTTACATTGATGTTTACCACATGACTAACAGACTGGGATATGGAAGTATTTGGCTTGACTGTTGCTATTTTTATCCTCAATAGCTCTTAGATGATTAAAAAAATATTGTGTTTCTTTTCTAATAACAAAACGATCACCCTTTGATATTTGTTTTCCACATTTTGCAGGCTAATAAAATTGCAGATAAAATGAAGAAATTGTAAAAGAGGCAGCAAATAGGTTCATCTAAAAGTTTAGATTTTCTTGAAATCATAAGTCCCTTGTCACATGTTGAAAATTTGAATGGTAATTAAGAATATAATCAATTACAGCGCTGGATGTTAAAGTTTATTTATTGTTCTAAAAATTAAGCGAATTTGATGGTCACATCATACATTGAGAATACGGTTCAAGGATATATATATATATATGAAAATTTAGATGGTGGTTAGGAAGAAGGCCAATAATAAAGTGAACTTATTGAAAATCACATCATTCTTTGAAAATACAATTCAAATCTCTCTCTCTATATATATTAAAAGGGATTCTTTTCCCATCTACTAAAATTTTGGGTTGTAGTCAACAACAAGGTCCATGATAAAGTTAGACCAAAAAATGAGTTTATTGTTTTCCACGTTAATTTGAAAGTTTCTTAGTTAATATATTGGCATATTTAAGCTCATGCATGTACACATATATGCATGTATTTTTATTTATATCATTTCATTATGTTTTTGGTTATTTATTGTAGATAAAAAGGTTTTACATTAAAATGGAATACAATTATCTATACTTATATGATCAAAATAAATATAAAATAATAAAATCAGGGTTAATTATTATTCAAAATTCAAAATAATTATTATTAAAAAAAGTTTAGGAAAATATTTTAATTTATAAGTAATTTGGAAATAGTGATCATAATTTTAAAAAAAGGTTTTGGTCAAACATAATGAGAACCTTGAAAATTTGCTATGTCTTAAGCACTTATTTATAACCGTACACTCCACATTTATGGCCAACATAACTATAGAATTCACATTTATGGACCTCATAATTATGAACCTCATGTTAATGAAAAATGAGAGAGAGACATAATTTGACTTGATGATTGTGTTCATTAAGTTTAGGGCTTTGAAAGCCTCCTTCAATTTTCTAAAAATGTGTATTTAAGGCTAGGAAATCTATGTTCTTCTTCAAACCTTAAAAGGGAAGATGAACATTCAAATAATAAGGAGAGGGATTTGATTTGGAATATATGCTCGAAGTTAATAGGGATTTTAGGCACTAACTTCTTATCATGTTCCTCAAAGATAAACAATATCAATGTCAACATACCAAATAAATGCAATGATGGTTCATCCAAGCAATCTAGTATGATGTAATGAGTCACTATCATGAATTTCAATACTACAATAAATGTTCTCTAAATGCTCAATTTCTCAAGAAATTTGAAATAATAAATGATAGGATATATTTTAGATTTTCTTTAGATTCTTGGATGTCTAGACTTGTTGAATTCAAATTAGGATCTATTACATGTAGTTTGAAATCAAATTGACAAAATTTCCAAGAAGACTAGACAATTAACCCCTTGGGGACCTTACTTGGTGAACATGGTCCACATCTCCTAAAACACATGATTTATATTTCTAGGAAAACCACCATAAATAAAGGAAAACATAAGGGGAGGAGAGAGAGGAAGGGAAGAGAAAAATATGAGGGAGACATGACAAAAAACAACTAAACATGTTTGAATGGAGCTTAATATGGACTACTAATTAATTATGACATAGGTATTGTGATCTAATGTATATTTACAACCAATAAATACCTAGAGGCCTATTATAAGTGTCTACATAGTTCCCCACTTTGATGTGTATGTGCATACATATCATAATAAAAGATGTAAATTTTGGATAAATTTTTTTGTTGTATTGAAATCATAGAAATAAATAGAAAATTATTGCAGTTCTCTTTAAAGGAGAAACCTCCTTTGAGAAATGATCGATACTAAATATTCAATGGATACTTTCTCCTCTTTCACAAAATCTCTATTTAAACTAATCTAATTAAGATAATTAGTACTTCCCCTTATTTGAAGGATTATTATAATTTACTATGGGATGACTTACAAAGCATGTGTATCTAATATTTTATTAATAATACTAATACAAAAAAAAATTACGATTAAGGGGTCCTAACATGCTGTACCCCTTACAAATCTTGTGCCCTTAAAATTTGAGTTAAGAAAGTTATTATGGGAATTGGAGTAAGGCTTCCCATCCTGTGTCTTTTAGTTGCATTTATAATGAAATTACTTAGATCAAATCAATTTGGAGTAGTAAATGTAAATGAGCAGATCAACAAAAATGTATCACAATAATAAGATCAAAGTAAACTAGTCCACATCAATAATTAATAGTAGAGCAAAATACTTGATACATGGAGACAAATAGAACTAAGTCAATTTCAAGGAGGAAACCTCCAAAAACATGAAAATGATATTAGAATATATAATATCATTATAAAGTACTAATCACTACCTCATATATATACCATTCTTAGTCTATGATTACTCCATAGGTTGACTCTACTATAAAAATGATATCTTAGAGAAATATGATAAAATAAAAGGTAATGCTAGCCTTCGTTGGCCACCCATGTCCTAGACATGTTATATTTTAAAGGAATAACATGTCCCACCATTTCAAAGTAATGTTACCCACAACATTGAACAACTCTAGATTATACTTCAAGAATGCTTCATCCTCCCATGTTGCATCCTCACTATTAAGATTCTTCCACTTGAGCAAATACTCCTTAACCTCTCTTGAGAGTAACTTTTTAGTCTATTTCTATAGGATCTCCTCTAATTTGAGAATGAATGTGCAATCTTCATCTATTTTTGGTAACTTTGTTTGTGTATAAAAGTTATGTCCAATTACCTTCTTCATATATGAAACATGAAATATTGGATGCATGGGAGTAGACTGAGGTATCTCTAACATGTATGCAATATTACCAATTTTATATAATATCTAATAAACATTGTAATACTTAGGATAAAAAAATTTATCCTTTTTTGTTGCTTCAAATATATTTAATTATATGGTTTTAAGATTATAAATACCCATTCACCCACTACAAAATGCCTCTTGACATGATGTTGATCTACTTGTTTCTTTATTCAATTATGTGTCATTTTTAAATTCTCCCTTAAACTATCTAGTAACACTTGTTGGTGTTGAATGTGTTCTTCAACAACTCAATCCTTTGGTTGTACCATCAAAGATGAGGTGATGGATGGACACTACCCATCTAGTGCCATAATTTGAGATATTTCATAAGAGGCATGAAGGGAAGTGTGATACTACCATTTTTCTAGTGGTAACTACTAAAGTCACCATTCTTTTTTGTTTGATACAAAATAATAAAGACATTTACTGATCACCTTTGTTTCCTATCAGATTGAAGATGATAGGATGAACTATGAGCTAAATGAGTACTAAAACATGAGAATGAATTTGTCTATAAGTTACTAGTGAAGATAGGATCACAGTCACTTACTATCATTTTTGGGGGTCCCATGTAGCTTTTAAACTATATCTATACAAACAGTAACTATTGTCCTATCTTCAAATGGTTATGGAAAAGTACAAAAATGGGCATATTTTTTTAGCCCATCCACTATTACCATGATAGTAATATTACCTTTTGACCTTCTCAACTTTGTTATGAAATCCTTGGATACTTCCTCTCACATTTGGCAAGGAAGTGATAAGGGTTGTAGAAGACTTAGGGTCTTAATTTTCTCACCCTTGTTTATAGCATGCTTTCAAACATTTTTTTTTGAATAACCCCTTGAGTCCTTCCCAAAATAAATTCTATTTTATTCTATGATATGTTTTCTAAAATTCTAAATTTGCCTTACTAGAGATGTACGAAGGTTTGTAAGGATCTTGTGCTTGAGGGAAAAACCTTCAACATATACAACCTATCTTTATACCATAATGAATTCCATTTACACTTAATTTTTTTTAAGGTGATACAATCTTTCTTGATTTTATGAATCAAAACCAATGTATCCGTATCATTCTCCTATTCTAATCTTTCCTCATTCACTTAATTTTCTTGCCAAATGGACATTACACATAATAGTGCCTTTGTGGATTCACCCCTCTTGGATAGAGAATCTACTAGTACATTATCGTTTCCCTTATTATAGATGATTTCAAAGTCATATTTCAACATTATTGATTCTAGTCACCCATTTTTTTGTCCTTTTGATGACAACCATTGTTCTAAAAAATATTTTAGACTATCATGATTAGTAGTTATCTTAAAGTATCTACCCATCAGATAAGGTCTCCATTATTTGATTTCATGATGAATAACCATCATCTCTTTATCATATATTAGTTTCAATAGATTCTTACCCTTGAATTGAAAACTCTCAAATGTAATGGGTCTTCCTCCCTATGTGAGTATTGAATCCATTCAATATCCTAATGCATCACATTCAATAGTGAGTGTCTTTGTAAAATATAGGGTATTCAAAATTAGAGTGGTGTACTTGGCCTCTTCTAGCTTCTCAAATGCCTTTGTGGTTGTTTCACTCCAATGGAAGGAGCTTTCTTCAACAAGGTTATGAATGGCATTGTTATGCTACCATAATTTTTCAAAAATTTAAGATATTAACTTGTGAGATATAAAAGAAACCTTAAGAGGTTTTTGAGTGTCTTTGGTATTTGTCATTCTATCATGTCTTCAATCTTGTGATGATATAATTCAAATCCTCCATGAAACAATGTGACCCAAGTATTCCAACTCTTATACTTTAAAAAAACACATGGAAATCTTTTCATAAAATAGATGTTGTTCGATAATTATTAGAATTTGATTCCAATGCTACAATTGTTCTTCCCATGTCTTATGTTTATTTGGATGTCATTGAAAAATATCAACATAAATTTATACAAAAAAATAAATAAAAACATGTACATCAAGCTCTAAAATGTGGAATGTGAGTTTGTGAGACCAAAAGACATTACCTAAAACTCATAATGGCCTTCATGAGTTCTAAAAATTACCTTACAAATATCCTCATCTTTAATCCAAATTTGATAGTATCCTGAAAGAATTTCCAATTTTTAAAAGTAGATAACACCATGTAACTCATCTAGAAAATCATCAATTACTGGGATAGGGAACTTATCTCTGGCAGTACCCTTGTTGAGTTCTCTATAGTTTGGTCACATTCTCTAGGTATCATCCTTATTATTTACCATGACCACATGGGATGAAAATGCAATTTAGCTATGTCAATAATACCCGCCTCTAACATCTTTTGTACCATCTTTTTAATCTCACTTTTCTTGAAATATGGGTACAAGTATGGTCCAATTTTTGGTGGTTGAATTCCCTAGGAGCAATCAAATGGCATGGTTGACATTAACACTTTTGGCATGGATCCAAACATAATTGAGTGGTTATCAACAATATTTTTTAAAGTAAGATGCATAGACATGTTTATGGGTTGTACTTCTAAGGAAATCAACTACACTAAAAATCGATTTTCCTTTTTTTAGAATCTTGTACATCTAATGAGAACTAATCAACTATGGGGACTTTTCCCATTCTCTACAAAGTTCAATTATCCTTCCTTTAGGACACTTGATCCTCTACTAGTTGAGCATGCTATTGACATTGTCAAGCACCGATTTGCTTTTGAGATTTGATGACCCGTTTAACCTCCATTTCATTAGATCTGAATGCTCGATCAAATGCCAAACATTGATCTATTCGGAAACACTGTTTGAAATCCAACAACTAGTTTATGATCTTAAAATTAATGTCCTCGCTCCCGTAAATGATGTTCATGCGACTATCATTGATGTCCTATAGACCATCAAATTTAGGCTCATATGGATTTATGCAATGTCTTTAACTTTATGTTAGCTTGAACATCCTGTACTTTTGACCAACTTTGAAGGCTTTGATCTTGAAGTGAAAAATTCATGGAGGTGCCAAATTTTAAGGAGATGTTCTTGAAGCCAAAAGGAATGAGCCCATTTGATCTACTAGTCCCAAGAGACTTCTATATAAAGATATTAAATACACAAGTTGGCTAGTCCATTTGATCTTGCATGATGTCCTAGCTCAAAAAGGGCTAAATATGGAAACCTAGTGAATTTTGCTTGAGGAGGCAACTTTGAACATGCATAACTTTTATTGTGCTTCAACAAATGACCTGAAACTTAGCACGTAATAACTAGGGACTAAGCTAACCAAACCTATATGATCATTTTATATTGAAACTACAACATGTGTGAGATATGGCCTTGTCAATAAGCTTACTTGGCTCTATAGAGCTCCTTGGAAATTGGCTACGTATGGAAACTTGGCAAATATTTTATTGAGATGCCAACTTTAGATCTTCATATCTTTTAATGTGCTTTAGTGGATGACCTAAAATGTGGTGCATATTTTGAAACCCATACAATCAATTCTCCCTAACTCATCCACATGTAGTAATTATGACGTCAAAAAAATGCTTGTCTAAAAAAGTTTCCACTAGACCCAAGATGTCTAGATGAACACAATGAAGAACCAGATAAATGCTATACACTTCCATACTTATTTCAAGCATTCTTAACATCCCATAGGGTCTCCATAACACTTTAGGCTTATCCTAAAGCCTTTTGTTCCACTGAATTATCAAACCATGCAGGACCTTCATATGTGGGCCAAAATTGGCCAACAAGTTGTTAACACCTATTTCCATTAAACAAATTCAAACAATGATTCAAAATTGATTACTAAGTTTCCATGTGGTTATTGTATTTAACCCCAATGGAATACTGAAATGAGGTATGTAACATATATTGAGCATTACACACATATAATACTATGGTACAAATGCAATTATGAAGTCATTAAATTTATACCTTTAGTCAATATTATAATCATATTTACATGTATTTAGTTTTAGTATGAACTGCATAGAAACACAAAAGGGTTTTGGGCCGATACACTAGTGAATCAAGTAAGGGTATATTGTGAATAATGGAAAAACATCTCACATACATAAAAGGAATACATCTCATAGTGATAAATATATTCATATGTGGTTTTTATTTGTGCATATCAAAATGAGACAATACAACAACACTCACTCCCCTCAATTTCTATTTTTGTCTTCAAACTACTATGTTTTCTTGTGTTAATTATATTTAATCCTATTAAAATACTAAAATTAAGTATGTAACACAGATTTAGCATGACAAACATGTATGGCTATGGTATGGACACAATTATGAATTCAGTAAAATTGTCCCTACAATTAACATTCAGACCATAATTACATGCATTTCTTTTACTACGAAATACATATAAGTACAAAAGGTATTTGGGCATGTACGCTAGTGAATCAAGGATATATTACTAATAATGGCAAAGCACCTCGCAAATATCAAAGGAATTACAATTTATAGTGATAAATATATTTGTATGAAGTCATTATTCATACATATCAGAATGAGGTAAGATGACCATAGACACTCCCTTCTATTTCTGTATATATCTTCAAACTACTATGTTTCCATGTATGTATTGTATTTAACCCATTATAATACTTAAATGAAGTATGTAATGCATATTGGGAACAAAAAACATGTATGGCTATGGTATGATCATAATTATGAAGTCAATAAGTTTTTCTCTATAGTCCACATTTTGACCGTAGTTATTTGTATTTATTTTCTTATATAAACTAAATATAAGAACAAAAGGTTTTTGTACATGTACAACAATCAACAAGGTAAGGTTATATCTAGAATAATGGAAAATTACCTCATAGGTATCAAAGGAATACAGTTTGTAGTGTTAGATTTATTCATATGCTTACCTCAATATGAGGGAGATAAAGGCACATCATGTAATTGAAATTTATGAACAACAATGCATTACTAACACATAAAACAATTTTAAACACACATTTTCTTTATAAGTCTTCAAATATTGTTTAAATATGGAGTACTTTAAAATGTTATAATATGATGCAAATTCATATTTGTAATATAGTAAAAACATCATTATAACATGTACTCATTGCTACATAATTGTAATGTATGTCATAATAGTTATTAGCAGATAATGAGCAAATGTTATCATCATTAAATTATAACATGGTAATTAAGGGACCACATCTTTGCACAATCTAATATAAGATTTTTTTTAAATTCAACTAATATATAACATATATTCAAATATAATGTTTACCACATTAAATCATTTTTACATTACCTCACCCAAAAAAATTAAGATTATGATTGTAAATTTATATTGCCTCCCCCAAAAAAATTGAGAATATGACTACCAAAAAGAGCATAAATAATGTAATATGAAGAAACAGATAGTGGTACACATCAGTGACAATGTCATCCACTACAAAACTGGACACAACATCATAATATTATTCTACAAGGATGTCTTCTAATGTAGGAATGACAAGATAAGAAAAACTCATTTCCCTTGTTTACTTTCATTTCTCCCTTGTTTCTCCTTGTTTGATACATTTATTTCCACAAAAATGTCAAGATTGTCACATATACGATACAAGAAGGTAGCATTTTCTTTTAGTTTACTCAAAAGACCTCCTTGAACATCATTCTCCCCTTTCATCTCTGTAACAATTTTTTTTGAATGGGCCTCCAAAGAAATGCCTTTCCCCTCACATAAGTAAATATATAAGATAAGCTCATCTATCAAGGAAAGGTAACAAGCACAATATATAATATAATAATATTCTATCAAACTATCATACAACCCTATCAATATATTTTTTCAAACTTAATAACATGCTATTGATATAAACATCTATCCCTTACTGCTAAGCGATAACCAATACAAGGATTTTTTATCAGCCATGCTACAAATATTGGTGAAGCATTGCACGAACATCATAGTATTAGAATTGAAACTACTTAATGTATACATATGCATTGCTTACTCATAGACATGAAATTTAAGAAATATGATCATAAGGACTATTAACTATATTATCATTTTGGTAATTATACGTGATTGAAATGTATTTATAATCATTAGAAGAGAATGAGTTAGAAGCTAATCAATTCAATTCAAAATTAATATTATTAGTTATATGGTCATTTTAGTGATTATACATAATTGAAATGTATTTATAGTCATAATAAGGGAATGGGGTAGAAGCTAATCAACTCAATTCAAAAATAAGATTCATTGTATGTGTAAAGTAAGATAATAAATAAAATATTCAAGGTATTCAAATGTCGACTTTATAGGTATTCAAATATTTACAAAATATGGATATAAATGCATCACAGTGATGTGAAATTGGAAAAATTTCCTAACACAATGTGTGATAAAATTGGTTAGCTATATACTTCTAAATGTATATCAAAAATTTCATTCATTGACAATACTAACGACAATTTCACATTATTATAACTCTACAAAAAGAGAGCCCTCATTTCATTGATTCTACATACAATATTATTTTCCTTCCTATTCCCCATGGAATACCCTATTATTATACACATAACACATATTTAGACATCCAATTCCTAATACCAATATGTTTAAATTGCCAATCTTACTTAGAATGCACTCAAATGCACAATTTAGGCCAAAATCACTCAAACATACTAAATGGTTCAAGATTTTCATATATAAGTTCCAATTTAGGATAATGTATCCCTAATTAGGATAATGTATTTTATGTGATTACTAACTTTTGTCAAATCATTTCAACTCAAAATGATTAATATTCATTTTGATGCTCTAAACTACTAAATTTTTCTAATTTGGAAGCACACAACATGTGCATGTATTATTTCATGTTGACAATGTTCTAAGTGGGGTATTTGTCTATATGCAACAAAAATCATCTTATAATTCCACTTCAATCAAATTATGACCCAATAATATGAAATTCTAACTAGTTCGATTAATAGTGTGTAGCCAATTTCCAAAGAATTGCATAAAATTTGATTAATCTTACTTAGGTAAATTAATCCAAATTACGAGCTTAAGTGGAAAATCCATGGAAGTTTTTGAATATTTCTTAATTGGAAATTGATTTCGAATATCTACATCATCAAGTGACATAATTTGTGCGGTGGCATCCATAATCCATAAATGCAACAAATATCAAGTTTAAGCCCCCCCCCATGCCTCTTTAATGCCCCTTCCTTCCAAATATTTATGAGGATATTTAAGGATTGGTTATCCTAAATTAAATTATTTCATGGACACACATCTTAATCTCAATATGGATGGTTATGGTTGATTCTGATCAAATTCAAAAATCTACAAAGATGAGGGCCAAGACCACCATTTTTAAGCTTCATTTTGTGTAAACTTATTATGCCAAATTCTGTCCACAACCTTTCTCTATGTAGTGTGATTATGCTTCATTTTCAATAGAATAGATTCATTGATAGGAATACATTTGATTTCATATCATGATCCTAGTTTAGTTGGTGCACTTAAGATGATGGAGGAGCAAAGAATTCATCATTGACAAAGAGAAGAGCACCAAATCAAGGGAAAAATCATGTTTTGAGCTGCATTTGGATGGTGGGATGCTCTTGGGAAGGTATTGTGTATGTTTCTTCTTTCAATAGCTCTTAATTTTCATTTTCAAACCTTTTCAAAAGAGTTGGAATAGCTATCTATGTTCTTATGCATTTTCTTGAGTTTTCTTGACTGATGCTTGATCTAACTATCTTTCGGTTCCATCTCTACATCTTGGCATGCCTAGTGGGACCACACATCCCATTCAAGTAGGAAGAATAACTTGGCATCTTTAGATTTGCTAATAAGTCCTTTAAAATATATAAAAAATAAATTTTTGTCATTATTTTTCCATGCTTTTGATCTTTTGTTGACACACACTTTATGCAACAACCGGCATCATTTATGTGTAACTGGTATCGGTTATGTGTAACTAGCATTAGTCTTATCTAGCCGGCATCAGTTTTAGTATAGGGCATAACACAAAAAAAAATTAGGTTTTTGAGCTTTCTTCAAAATTGCAAGTTGTCATTTTGGATTTTTATGTTTCTATCTGAACATTTAATTGCATGATCCAGATCTTTATTGGAGATTTTATATGAACTTGGGCTGACAAATTTTTTTTTGACAAAATGCTTTTTTGCCTAAGGGTTCATAGGTTATCATCATATGTTCTATTTTGATTGGCATTGGTTCTTTTATGATTTTCATCGGTCTTATTTTAAATGACATCAGTCACTATTGATCGACATCGAAACCCAAGAGAGTTTTCAGATATTGCTTATTTCATTGATAATTTTGCTTCAAACCAGAAGGAAACCCTCTAACATTTGAAGGTCACACATTTGAAAAAGTACCAAATTTAAGCTTGATTAAGTCTTGAACTTCCCCTTTGGTGTTTAAAATGAATCTAGATGCTTTGATGTTAAGTTATTTTGTAAAATTTTTTTTAGAGTTTGAAACTAAGGCCAAGGGGCCAAGAATTTTACAAAACACTTCACTTTTAGTGCATAAAATTTACACTCACTTAAAATTTCAAGTTTTCAAAACTATGTTGTTTTATGCTAGATCATTTTATAATTTTTTGTTTTTTATGCCAAATGAAGAGTGCATGTATGGTCTCCCCTCATCCCCTTTTGGGAACTTGGGTGACCAAAAGCACATTTTTCTTCAAATTTATGCCTTTTCTAAAGCATGAAAATAATGTTTTCAAGGCTCTTCCCAAAACCCATATGGTTTGGGTGATCTAAACACAATCTCTAAAGTCTTTTCACTTAGATCATTTTTTATAAAACTTGGCTTGTGAGGGAGAGCTCATAGCTTCTTCATGAGTTCTTTAGGGAAGATTTGACCTAGGGTTTAATCTCACAAAATTATTTCAACCTTGCTCCATAGTGGGGTATATAAATCAAAGCATGTATACTATAATTTATAGAGGGTTGAGTGGCTAACCTTTCCAATTATAATGAAGACCCGAGTCAAGTCTGGTGAACCACGAGATTCCACTAAGCAGTACATAAATGGAATCGCTATGCAAAGGAATGGACCCTTACATAGTAAGTTAATTTGTTTAAAAACAATTAAAGTAAGGCATCTCTAGTGTTAATCACACTTCGGACCATCTAGATGGTCAATAATTTAAGTTTTAAAATAACCCCACTTATCATAAATATATTGTTGATGTAGGGTGAGTAGCTCGAAGGTTCATGTCATCATACAATATATTAGGAGAAGGGGGTGTAAAAACCATACCACTTCATGCACTTTTTTTTTGGATTAACACTTAAAATCCTCCCAAGAAAATGTATATAGATGGATTTTAGAATTATGATGCAACTTTGTTAGTTTAAGGGTTATGATGATTTACTTAGTTGTCATTGTTATTTTAATCCTTTGATTATTTGGTCTTGTTTGAGTCTAAAAATTGTGTGTCAAAAAAACACATCATAACCAAACACCTTTGCTATCCACCATTTTATTTGAAGGAGGCGTTACACTGACCAAATCAAAATCATCTTTTGCCTTGTTCAAAATCCTCATTTGAAACATTGTGTTTATCTTATGTAAACAATGTTATTATGGTGTCCATTTGAGTCTAAACCATTTTTCAAAAATCTCTAAGACCTTCACTTTTTAATTAGAATTTGGAATCTCACCTTTCTAAGTTGTACATGAACATGTTAATTGATCTTTCCATTTGCACTTGGTTTGTGTTAGCTTAGGTAGGTTTTCACATTTGTGCTGGTCATTTTATAGACTCATCATCATTTGATCATTGTGAACTTAGGTTATCTTTCATGTCACTTACGCTTTAATTTTTACAAAACATTTTTTTATACCTCCTATTACCATGTAGTGGCATTGTGCTATCCATTTGGTTTTAGTTTTATACTTAGAAAATTTTGCATGTTTTCAAATATTGAGTATCTTAGTTTGCATTGTTAATTTTCTCATTAGAAAGACTCTCTTCTAATTTTATATTAGGAAGTCATCACAGAAGGGTAAATTTTAGTGGTGAATATTCATTAATTCATGAATATTTACTTTTTGATAAATTGTATTTGGTGATTTTTCAAGAGTAGTACATAGAACCCATTCACCTAAATTTTTAGGATGTAATTTTTTTTTAGGGATCAAATCACCAATAATTTATAATAATTATGGGATCATATATATGATTTGTCTTATATATATATATATATATATATATATATATATATATATATATATGTTCACAAAGGTTACCATCCACGTTTCATTCTATACCTCATTGCCATGTTGAATATTGAGGCCACTCGACAGATAAGTTGTGGGATAAATAAAAAAGAGTTTCAAAAACTTTATTAAACCTTAATATTATTCCATATTTTAATTCCTCTTGAAGAGAT
This sequence comes from Torreya grandis, assembly GCA_037957365.1. Taxonomy (NCBI): domain Eukaryota; kingdom Viridiplantae; phylum Streptophyta; class Pinopsida; order Cupressales; family Taxaceae; genus Torreya; species Torreya grandis. Next base: position 312,706 of record JARHVA010001532.1, on the reverse strand, counting down.
AGAAAAAATAGGTAGAGGTGAGAATGAGATTAGGGATATGTTTCCATGGATTAAGAATGGATATAATTAAATTAGGTTTTTTTTCAAGACCTATAAAAAATATCCATATTTTTATATGTTTTTAGGTCATTTATAATGTTTAAAATGTTTTTCACAAGATGACCTATCTAGTGGAGATGAGACAGTGAAGGAGTAAGATTGAGAGATTGGTATACAATACCAATGTTGTCACTAAAACATGATACATATATGTATATATATATATATATATATATATATATATATATATATACATATATGTACATATATATATATATATATATATATATATATATATATATATATATATATATATATATATATATACATACATACATACATACATACATACATACATATATATATACATATACATATATATATATATATATATATATATATATATATATATATATATATATATATATATATATATATGTATGTATGTATGTATAATCATTACCTAATTATCTCATGTTCATCATGACTAGTTCTCAAGATAAAGTACAAATTTACAAGGTTTTGAGCATAAAATGGGGTATAAGACCTAATCAAGTATTTTAAAATATGGTAAAGTTTAATTAAATACTTTTTTCACTCTTCAAAAATTAAAATTTTTAATGAATTTTCCTATAAGTATATCTACTAACTTCTCCTAAACATCCACTTTATGGAGCTAGTCTAAGTGGCCTAGTCATGTAAGGCAAATGTGTTTATAGGTGAAGGATGATTCAAGGATATTCATATGAAACTAGTTTGACTCAACATACCATAGAGTTGGAAGCAAGTGACAAGCTTGTGAGAGAACAAAAAAGACTAATCAACCACAAGATTGAGATCATTATGAACAAGGAGTTGAAAAAGATCATTGAATCCAACATCATATTTCCCATCAAAATTGTCTCAATCTGAGTCTATATACAAAATTTATGGCCTTGGAAATTTGTTGTTAGGTGTCACTCGATTGCATCATGGTGTTGTCACTCGATAACATCATGATGCTATCGCTTAACAACATGCTATCAATTAGAAGCATGGTATCACTTAGAAACATGCTATCACTCAATATTATTCTATCTCTCAGCATTATGCTACCTCTTGGTAGCATGTTATCACTCAGGAACATTTTGTCGTTCGGTGGCATGTTGTGATGTAACTGAACAACTTTCATAGGCCATAAATTTTGTATATAGAATCAGTTTGAGATGATTTTTTTAAAATTGTATATATTTTAAAGAGTAATCCAAATTTTTTCATGCTTCTAGGATACATAGTGCTATCATGTGACATAGTACTATTGGGTGACATAGTGTCATCACCCGACGTTTTGATGCGATACAATTGAGCACCAACTTCCAGAGGCCATAACTGTTGGATACAGAATCAGTTCTAATTTTTTTTTAAAAAAAATTGTATAGATTCTAAATATAAATATAAATTTTTTCATGCCATCATGTGACATAGTTACATCGTACAACACATTTTCATCGCATGATTGGCATGATGCGATGAACCTGAGCACCAACGTTTGGAGGACACAACTTTTACATAAGTAATCAATTTGAGGTGAAATTTTTTTAATTTCATATATATTCAAGAGTAACTCAACTAATAAATAATATCAAAGTTTAAGAAATCATTTTATATTCATTTTTAATTTATTCCATAAGCTATATGTTTTAATTGTGTAGACAGACGACTGTACAAAAGAATTATGAAGGCAATTTTTTTTTTTTTTAATATTCACCATTGATATAAATTGGATTCACCTAAATAAACATAAGGAGGATTATAATATGGTCTCTTAAAATGAACCATGTGTCAAAGTTGAAGTAGCTTTCATGGTATTGACGTATCTTTGAACCTACGTTTGGTGTACTAGTTTACACTATAGGTTTTAGAGTTATCATACCCTCTTAATTTGATGATTTTAACCCACCAATTTTGATTAAATTCATGAACCATTTCTTCTAATCGTGTGGTACTATGCCACCTTCTCTTTATTATAGTCTCTTTTTACCTTATCACGTATTTGGAGAAAATTAAAACACACCTTTTTAACATTTGTAAAACCTTTCCCAAATATTAGAAAACATAGAGAACAACCTTTAAAACATGATGAAAATGTATAATTGTACTGGGGTCTCTTATCGCCCTAATTATGAGGAGGATCACTTTTATGATGAACAAGATAATTATGTGGCATTTGAAAACATTCCAACGACCATAGGATCTAAGGAAGACTATTAGTGAACATCAACCCCTAGAGGACAAGGACGAAGCACTCTTAAGGTTGATTGAATCCAGTGCTAGATTGCCATTATATTTTATTATGGAATAGTTCCATGCCTTGGTTAGGGTATAAGAACAACAACAAGAACAAGCCCTTTCACAATTGCAAAAATAAACATTGCATATTCTAGCAAAGGAAAAGAAGTGATTGTAGAGTCAACACATAATGATCAAGATCTTCTCACCAAGATCAAAAATATAAGTCAACAATATGTATACCAACTTATAATGTATTTGACATACTCTTTAGTTGCCACTTCAATATATAGCAGTTCTTCTAAAGAATAAGGGAATGTAGTTGCATGACACATCACACTTTTGTTGAGAACATACCTACGATGGCTCAAGATGTCTCAATTCAGAAACCTAAGTCTAAATAGGTTTTGAAACATGTTTTGCTAGACATGGAGCATATATTTTTAAATCATCAATAAATTATTGTTCCTTTAAAAAATCAAAGACCAAAACATTCAATACTTATTGAGGAGATTGTTCAAAATAATTTGGCAAGTTCTTCTCCACCAACATGAACTTTGATGAATAGGCCATAGACTTCCAAAAATCAACAAGACAATTTGAGGTAGCCGACTTCAAGGAATGTTTATCAATCTAGGAATCAATGATTCACTTAATCGACTCAAGTAGTGAATCAAAATAAAGTTACAAATCATAATTTGTATATCCCTAATAAACCCATGCAACATGGGCATATACCACCATAAAAAACTTATATTCCTCCCATGAATACACCAAACATGCAAGAGTGGAATTATATTAAGGAAAATGTGTCTCAATTAGAGACAGGCAACAAAATCAGTAAGTACAATTTTGATGAGTTATGCCCATATCCATTTGATTTGAGTATTCACCAAGTCCCCTTTCCATATCATTTTGACATACCCAAGTTTGAAAAATCCAAAGAAAAGGGTGACCCTCGTGAACACATTCAATCGCTTTTTGTGTTATGCTAAGAGGTAGCTTACAATAGCATTTTATTGCTTCAATTATTCCCATAAAGTTTAGCGGGACAAGCATTAGTCTGGCTTCTTAATTTACCTAAGGGATTAGTTATAGATTGGAATGATCTATCTAAAAAAATTGTCAACCATTTATCTGACAATAGTGAACACAGATTGACTGCTGTCTACTTTTGCAAAGCCAAAAAATGAGATGGAGAAAGCTTCACAGTATATTGATAGTAGTGGAGATCATTAGCTGGACTCTTTTAACAAATTTTGCCAAACAAATAGTTGGTCAACATATTTGCATAAAATTTGCACCTTCAAGTGGTACATAATCTATGGCTTACTTGCACAAACACATTTGAATAAATTATAGACAAGGCTATATAGATTAGTAAGGCACTTATAACTAAAAGCCTTATCAAGATTTATTCACAGAATCAAATGTCAAATCAGGGCCAATATCCTAGTCAAACTATTGAAACAAAAAAACCCAAGGAGTTTAAGAAGAACAAGAACATGGTTTGAAATGGAGTAACTAAATCAATACATGTACAAACAATGCAAGCTTTGCCAGCTTTAAATGTCTAATCCACCAAACACTTTTTAAAGATTCCCTCTATGAAGGGTATTCAATAACAACTTCAGAGTCTTCAACAAACTAAGAGAGCCTATCGAGGCAGTGTTCCAAAAGATTTTAGTACCTAATTTGATTGATGGCCTATACCAAGATCATTTCTTAAAGAGCAACCCAAACCTGACTAGTATCAAGAAAATGAATTTTTCAGCTTTCATCAAGTTGTTGGTCATGGGGCTTATAGATGTGTTCAATTATGACATCTCATTGAATATTTGATTGAAAGTGGTGAATTTGAGATCAAACTTACTCTACAAGACACTAATCAAGATATAAGCATATATAAAGATCTAGTTCCTTGACATAATCAACAACCACCAAGAAAAAATCCAAACCAAAGGTAAAACCAATGTCAAAATGTTAATCAACATGATCATAATTAGGATTATAATATCCATGCTAACAACCTAGGTTACAACAACATGCCTTACAACTACAACAATACTATGGGATACAATTTTGTAAACCACATTGCCATTGTCATTGTTAAACCTCATGAACCATCTCGTACTCCTCACAGTATTAGACCCATTATTATATGGTCATCACCCTCTCCCTCAAGTAACACCACATCGAGTTTAAGAAATTTTATTGCACCTCCATTTGCATGGGTTACCATTTATGAACCCCATCCTTTAATTAAAATGGCTCCTCATCGACTCAAAATTGCTCGAAAGCAACTAAATGCCCATGAATCAAACTGAAAGACCCTTTGCCTTCATCCTCTAATTATAATGGCTCCTTACCATCTCTAGATTGTGTAATATGAATTAGACACTCATGAGTTACTCTTCAAGGCCCTTTGTCCTCTTCTTCCAATGCTAAACCCAACATGAAAATTATTCTTTCAAATCCAAAGATGAACAAGTGCCAACCAAGGCTAAACTATTGCATCCTACTATTGAAAAGCCTTATAGTCTATTAGACCAACTAAGTAAACCCCAGATTTCTATTTTAGATCTCTTTCATATGTCTGAAGTTCATAGAACTATTTTGAATGATATTGTATGACAATCCACTGTTCTCCAAGATATTAATCTTGAATAGTTTCAAACACTTGTTGGATGTTTGTCTTCATTTTGACAAGTCACTTTTGATCAAAAAGACATGTCCACTTTAGTTTCTATCCATAACAACCCACTGTATATTGAGATCATCATTGAAAATTATAAGATCAAGTAGGTTCTTATAGACAATGGTTTGGGGCTTAATATAGTGTCCCTCAGAATAGTATAGGTATTGGGATACACTATGAAGGACATTTAGCTAGAAATGATCACCATAAAGGATTATGACAAAATTAAGAGGGAGTCATTTGGTACTATTTATTTGCCAATCATTTTTGGGTCTATGTCCCATCACACATTATTACATATCATGGCTATTGAGTTGGATTATAACATACTTCTTGGTTGTCCTTGGATCCATGAAGTGTAGGTCATTCCATCCACCTTGTATCAGTTCCTTAAGTTTCCTCATGATGGGATCAAGGTTACTATTCCTATCGATCTACAACATTATCAGTATTGCAAAATCCTTGAGGCTAAGTTCTAAAATTATAACTATTGTCCTAGTTCTAAATTGCAGAGAAGAGAAAGGAAATAGTTTCACATCCACCAAATTCTAATTATATCAACCCTAGTGAACTTGCTTCCACTTCAACTGATCCATTTCTTGTAACTCTTGCAAAACAAGTTATTATAGAAGACATGGGCATTTCCATATATTATCTTAAGGATTCCTTTCATGTTGCTAAGTTGTTGAAGTCTCCCAAAACATTTGGTAAACGCAAACCTTACCAAATCCTTACTAGACCCAACATAATTTGGAAATAGAAGAATGAAACAAAGAAACTACCTATGGTATTTGTAACTTCTACTTTTCTAAAATAGGATTGAGAAGCTTTCACTGAATGAGATTGGTTATATTCTGACATCATTGTTGATTGTTTTCAGAATCCAAAGTATCCCATCCCTAATTTTTCATGGATAACTTTGATTACATAGGAAAAGGTCTTGGCCCATGAGTTCAAGGAATATTGGAATCTTTATCAGCTGATATACCTAGTTTGAATCATGGTCTTAGATTTATACCATCGAGGGGTGACCTCATCACTTTTTATAGTTATTATTCTAAATTATCTAGCATCGAGACTCATAGAAGAAATGTAGCATCCAATTATATCAATTTTGATGAGCTTGCTGACATAGATTTATTTGATTCAAATTCCATTATAACCATAACACCCCATTGTTCTCTGTCTTTACCATCCCAGAATAATTTATTAGGACCAACAAAATTTGATCACATGCTTTGATGAATTCCAAAATGAAGAATCAATTACAGAGTATATGGGCCTTAGAGATGGATTGCCCATTTGAAATCATAAGCAAGGCTTTGATTTCTTTTGGATCCTTCTACCTACTTTGGAGAGCAGGCAAACTTTCTTGGTCATGAAAAGGATAAAACATTGAGATATGTAGGTCAAAACCTATTTAACTCACTTGTTGATCATGGAAAAAGTAAATAAAAAGATAAGCCCTTGAGTGAAAACTTATTTTAGGCACTCTCAAATGGGAAAGTTTGCTCATCCCAAAGGATGCATGAGTTTCATCATATCCTATCTCTATAACCAATACTAGCATCACGTTAGAACAACATGTCTTTCAGCATCTCACTCTTGAATTTCTTAAAATATTTACTAGTTGGCCATTAATTGAGTTGGCAGAGTTAGATTTGTCACATTATCTAGAGCTTTGGGAGAACAACAATAAATAGTATAAGAATAAGATGATCATGATCACATATTGCCTACTATTCTTGAAGATGGTTCTCCACTCCTTGTAGAAAAAATTGTTGAAGTGAACCTTAGAACATATGATGAGCCCAAAATTTTTTACCTTGGAGCTTCCCTTAATGAAGAAGAGCGAGAACACATTATATTCATTTTGAAGGATTTTATTGATGTATTTTCATGAGCATATTTTAACAAGCCAGGCTTAGACCCTCACTTTGTTATGCATCAAGTTTTTATCCATCTAGATGCCAAACTAGTCAAACAAAAATTGAGGAAGATATATCCACATATCGCTCTTTTTGGTAAAATCCAAATAGGATAAATTATTAGGAGTAGGTTTCATTAGACCACTAGACTATATGGAATGGACATCAAACATAGTTTCAGTCACTAAAAAGCCACAGGGTATACATCTTTGTACCAATTTTGGAAATATCAACAAATCATTCCACAAAGATGATTTTTTGCTACCTAGCATTGACATGATTATCGGTTTTACTATTGGGTATGAGATGTTATGCTTCATGGACAGATTTTTTGGATACGATCAAATCAAGATATCCTAAGAAGATCGGCACAAAACTAAATTCACCATATTGTGGGGAACATTATGTTATGAAGTCATGTTATCTAGATTAAATGATGTTGAGAGAACTTATCAACGTGTCATGAAGTTCATATTCCATGACATGATGCATGATATTTTTGAGGACTATGTTGACGACATCCTAGCTAAATAAAAAACACATGTTTGACATCCTGATGTTCTACGGAGAATATTTGAGAGACTTCATGAATATAAGGTCCACTTGAATCCTAAAAAGTGTGTATTTGGTATCACTTCAAGTAAATTGATAGGTTTTATTGTATCGTAAAGAGGGATCAAAGTAGACCCTTCTAAGGTTAAGGCTATCATTGAAATGCCTCCACATTCTAATTTCAAATAACTTCAAAGATTGCAAGGAAAGATCCAGTCCATATGTAGGTTCATTTCACAAGTGGTAGATAAGTGCCACCCATTTACACATATATTGAAGAAAGGGGTCACATTTTAATGGGATGAAGAGTGTCAATTAGAATTTATGAAGCTTAAGACCTATTTGGTTAATCTTCTAGTCTTGAGACTACCAACATCAGGGCAACCATTGCTTCTTTACATTTCAACAACCGAGCATGCACTGGGGGAAATTTTGGCCCAACATGATGATCAAGGTAAAGAGGTTGAAATTTATTATTTAAGTTTAGAACTTGTGGCTTATGAACACAATTATATGTCTATTGAGAAGGCATGTTTAGCTATGGTGTTTTCTTCTAACAAATTATGACACTATATGTTGAACAACAAAACCATTGATACTGCTAAAGTGGATCCTCTCAAATTTTTATTATCCAAAGCAACTCTCATAAGATGCATGGCCAAATTAGTCATGCTCTTAAGTGAGTTTGATGTTGAGTATCAAAATCAAAAAGCTATGAAGGTTCAGGTTAATGTTGATCAACTTGTAGAAGCCCCTATTAAAGACACTCAACCACTCAAATTCGACCTTCCAGATGATTCCATTATGACGGTAGAAGAAGGACCATAGGAACCTGAACAATGGAAGCTATATTTTAATGGATCCTTTACATCATGCAGATATGGATCTGGGATTTTATTGATTACTCCACAAAGGGATCTAATTCCCAAAGCATTTCACATCAATTTTCATTATACTAATAATAAGGCTGAGTATGAGGAACTTATTGTAGAACTTCATCTTGCAATGTAGTGGTATATCAATCACTTAATGGTTTATGGAGATTATTGATTGATTATCAATCAAACCACTTATCAGTATCAAACTAGAGATGATAAGATTGTACCTTACAAGCATATTATGAATAATCTCAAGACTCATTTTAAAACTCTATAGTTTGAATAAGTACCAAGGGCCAAAAATAAATTTGATGATGCAATGGAAACCATTGGGTTCATGATATAGATTGAAAGCAGTGCTCAAGAGTATCAATTTCTTATTGAAAATTTTTTGCAACCTGCACATGTCTTGCTAGATTCAAAAAGTGTATGTGTCATTATTGGCCCTGATCCCCTACTTGAATTGCCTTGGTATCAAGACTTTTATAATTATTTCCATGATCACATTTTTCCACTTGAACTTTCTAATAATCATTATAAACTTTAACTTTAATGCATAGCCCATTATACCCTCCTTTAAAATATGCTTTATCATAAAGGCTATGATGGAATGTTACTTCATTGTTTATCTTCAAGATAATCTAAGTTAATGGTTACGAAGGTTCATGAAGGAAATGTGTGGGGCCCACACTAGTGGTATAATCTTAGCTAAAAACATCTCAATAATAGGTTACTATTGGCAAAAAATGGAGAAAAATGATTGTAATAATGTGAGGAAGTGTGTTCCTTATTAGCAACATGGAAATTTGATACACATGTCTTCCTTGCCACTACAACTAATCATTACACCATGGTCGTTCTCTAGATGGGGCCTCAATCTCACCAAGAAAATAAACCCAACTTCTTCAAATGACCATAAACATGTTCTCACTACTACCAAGTATTTTACTAAGTGGATTGAGGCCATTCCTCTCACATCATCAGGAAGTAGATTGCCAAGTTTATACATTGCCATATCATTTGTCAATATGGTATCCTAGCATGAATTATATTTGATAATTGTGGTTCATTTGTAAATAGAGATGTTAAAGAGCTTTGTGAAAAATTTAAAATCAATCACAAGAAATTGATACCATATAACCCACAAGGCAATGGTCAATCTGAGGCATCAACTAAAACCATTATTTCCATACTCAAGAAAATTATCAGTGATGTTAGCTATAATTAGAACTTGCAAATTTTTATTTTCCTTTGGGATTACTAAAATAATCATTGAACCCCCACAGAAACTACTCCATACTCCTTTCTTTATGGAATAAAATCTATTATCCTGATTGAGATCAATTTTTCTTCATTATGAGTATCTTTGGAGCACATTGAAGATGACAAAGAATATAGAGTTTCAAGGTTGCAAGAACTATACCTCCTTGTTAGAAAGTGTTTGAATACCCTAGAAAGCTTAAAATCCTATCATAATATTTTGTGAAGAAGCTACAACAAGTATCTGCTCCCTTGGGAGTTTGAGATTGGTTATTTGGTCTTGAAAGAGACCTAAAAGAACATAAATGCTAAATGCAAAAAGAAGGGTAAGTTTCAACCCAATTGTCTTGGACCCTATGTTATCACATTAAACTATGGATGAGGGGCATACTGACTGGCTACTCCAAGTGGTGAATAAATTTAATATCCCATGAATATTGTGCATCTTAAGATATTTTACACTTGATATCCATTTGAATCATTGTCTACAAGATCACTTACTTGCGATCAACTTGTGCTGAAGTTTTTTATCCTATCATGATATCTTGGACTATCCCATGATGGACCATATTTATTTTGACTTACCCTAGACTATTTGTATACAAACCACATACTTTTTATGAGTCTAGATAGTTGAATATTTAGACCATTGACACTCTAAATAATTTATATTCTAGCATTTTATACTACCCTGGACCATCCTCTTTTGGACCATTTTGCTTATAACCACATTCTTTTCATATCATGGATCATTATATCTTGGACACTTTTATCCCTGACCAATTATGGCCCTAATTATGACTCATAGGAATTCTAGACACATTCAATGATAGGTCTACAAAACAGTTTAGCCAAGATAGTATTTTGTAGGTTCCTTTAACAAACAAGTGAATATGAGTAGATTGGAACATGATTTTTGCTTATGGGATGTTAATTCATATTTATCTCACACTACATATTGTTCAATTATTAGTTTGTTGTTGTTTTATAGGTATTTTTGCCTTGGAAGGATCTCGCTGTCATCGATTTACGATCATGGGGCATTGTAGCTAGTTTTAGCTATTATTGGAACTTCTACTCTTAGACATGCATCTCCTTGATTAGTTGGTTCATTGTCCCACTTTTTATATTCATGATCCCCATTGAAATTGATTTATCTTTTTTTTTTGAAATCTTATCCTCAAAAAAAATACAAAAACATTATAAAATAATCGACAAAAAGAATAAAAACATTGTCTTCTATTTTCTTTTATTCAGATCTTTCCCCACACACTTGTCATTTTGTAAAACCATTTCCTTGTTTCCTCTAAAATATCAAACATGTTTTCTTATCATAACTTTTATTCTATTCCAATTCACTTAGGAGAGCTAGATTTGGCCTGAAGTTCATGTTGAACCTTGCATCCATGGAATTATGTAGGCAATGTCCACTTGTCTTGTACATTTGGAGTTAAGTTGGCCAACCCCTTCTTTTTCTTCTCTTTTCCAATTTTATTTCATGTTGTTTCCATATAACTTAGGGCTAACTTTGTCTCCTTTGTTCTTGTTATGTTGTATAAAGTAATGCCTCTACTACACATGCATAAACAATTGTTCTCTACTCACACTAGCATTGTGACTAACTCTTGTTTATGTGTGTTTATTTGTTTTTTATTAGCGTTTTATTGTGATTTATTTTCTCTCTATTCATTTTATTTTGTTGTTTGTTTCTTTTATTCATTTATTTTTTCTTCTTGTTTCTTTTTTGTTCTTGTGTTCTTTTTTGTCTTGTTCTTTTATTTTGTTTTCAATATACTTCTTGATAGAACACATGGATCTTGATTATTCATATCTTGCACTCATGTTGTCTACAAAGTTTTTCTTGATTTGTTTTTATACATTCTTGTTACTACTTAAGTATTGATTGTGCATATCTTGATTTTAAGTTAGGTTACACTTATGTGTTTTTCTATGTTTTTGTTTTTTTGTTTAAATGTAAATAGTTGTAACACTGGTCTTTGGTAGTTCTTATCATTATCCTTAGTTATAAGTATTCACATTTGAATTGGATCATCAAAATTGAAATCCAATGTCATTATAGGTTACCCATAATTATGATGCATATTTTCATTTTACAACTGTAAGCACCAAGTGCTTGGGATTCAAGTCTAAATTCAATGTAGCTCTGAAGATCATCTCTCAAATGCACCAAAGAAACTAGGACACCAATAGATTATACACCCAACTTTATGCAATATGTGCATCTCTGGGCATATATTATGGGTCTAATCAAATCGTGCTCCATTTTTATTATATTCTTCATTCATCATTCCATTTTCTCCCACTTCTGGGTGAACTACATTGGCTTGAGTTCCATCTAGACTATGTAGGTAGCAATTGGATACATGACATATCTCAGGTCAGCTTGGCCACCTTCATTCATATTTTTATCTTTGATCTCTTCGTGCATTATCATATACTTGGTATTTTATGAATCTTTTAGTCATCAAAACATCACATCTATGTTTATGCCTTCTCATCTTTAATTTATGCATTAGGTTATATTCTTGAGCTATGCTTATCTGGGGCATAACATTTGAACTAGTCACAAATCTTAATTTACTCAACTGGGGCACAATTATTTATCAGTGATCAAAATCAGCCTTACTGGGGAAACATTGATTTATCAATCGATCAAATTCACTCTACTAGAACACATTATTATTTCCTTTCTCTAGAGCAATGCTCCCTATTTCTTATAATTCCAAGCTCTGTGAACTTTTGTCCTCATTCTAACAATATTCAAAGTGGGAAAATTGTCTCGAGATTGATCATTCCCTAAGTCCACGGCTTGAACCTTCTTTTGGGTGTGTTCAAAGTGTGTCGCTTATATTTTTGGATTGTATCCTTCTTACTTCACCCTATCCTTGGGGCCCATTTTATTCTAATTATATTCTAGTCATTGAAAAGCAATACATGCAAGCATTAGCTCATCTATATTTAATCTCATCCACAAGTTATTTTCACTTTCTCCCTCTTTCGAGAGTTCATCCTTCTTTTTCATCCTAGTTTGACCTCTCGAAGGGGCATCATCAGTCATTTCCTTCTAATTTATTCTTGATAACTCTTTTCTTTGAAAATATGTTGATTGACCTCAATGTCTCGCCATCTCTTCTCAAATAGGGGGGAAATGTAGACATCCAATTCCTAACACTATTTTGTTGAAATTGTCAATCTTATTCAAAATGCACTCAAATGCATAATTTAAGCCAAGATCACTTAAACAAACTAAATAGTTCAAGCTTATTATATAAAAGTCTTGATTTAGGCTAATGTATCCCTAATTGTGGCAATGTATTTTATGTGATTACTAAATTTTCTCAAATAAATTCGAGTCAAAATGATGAAAATGTATTTTGGTGCTTTAAAACACTAAATTCTTCTAGTTCAAAAATCACATGACACGTGCATGTATTATTTCATGTCGACAATGTCCTAAATGAGGTATTTATTAGTATACAAGTAACATCATCTTCTAATTCCACTTTAGTCAAATTACAATCTAGTAATATGACATTCTAATTAGTTTGATTAATAACATGCAACTAATTTCTAAAGAATTGCATAAAATTTGATTAATCTCACTTAAGAAAATTAATCCAAATTAGGAACTTAAGTGAAAAATTAATGAAAGTTATTGAATATTTCTTAATAGAAAATTGATTTCTAATAGATGCATCATCAAGTGATGTCATTTGTGGAGTGGCATCCATAAGCCATAAATGCAACAAATATCTGATTTAAGGCTTCCCATGCATCTTTAATGCTCATTCCTTCCAAATATTTATGAGGATATTTATGGATTAATTATTCCAAATTAAATTAATTCATAGCCACACATATGGATCTCAAGATGGACAGTCATGGTTGATTATGATCAAATTCAAAAATCTCTAAATAGGAGGGTCAAGACCACTATTTTAAACTTCATTTTGTGTAAACTTATTATGCAAAATTCTCTCTACAACCTTTCTTTGTGTAGTTTTATTATGCTTAATTTACAATATGATATCTTCATTGATAGGCATACATTTGATTTCATATCATGATCCTAGTTTAGTTTTTGCACTTGAGATGATGGAGGTGCAAAGCATTTATCATAGATAAAGATAAGAGAACCAAATCAAAGGAAAAATTATGTTTGAGCCACATTTGGATGATGGGATAATTTTGGGAAGGTATTACATATATAATTTCTTTTAATAGCTCTCAATTGTCATTTGCAAACCTCATCGAAGGATTTGGCTTAACTAGTTAGGTTCTTACTTATTGAGTTTTCTTGACTAATGCTTGATCTAACTATCTTTAGATTCTATCTCTACAACATATATAGGAAATACTATATATAAATAAAAATAATTGCCTTAAACCAACATGTATGCCTTTGGATTCTCCCTACACTCTACAATAGATTTACATGTTTGGCATGTCACAATATCTGAGCTGCCATCACTAGAAACATGTCATGATTATAGTGAAAATGATGATGTATGTTATTGATCGATTATATTCAACTTTGACTCCCATATGGTAAACAAAACTCATTCATAGTTTCATGTAAATGCATAACTGGTGAAACCCCAATATTAACACTAGATGAACCACCACCACTTCTTGGTTTACCCCACCTTGCCATTGCTCTCACATCACCAATATCTTGCACATATATGGTTTTCACATCAAAACCCTGTGCATAAGTACCACTACTTGGCTATGAACTGTGGTTATCTTCTCATCTCTTACACAAATCATTTTAGACATTTGGTCACATAATTTTTTAGAATTGATTTTTAAAACCACATTTTCTACATTCTCATCATAAAGAGCCTTAAGACCATTAATGAAAGCTACATAGTATAAATAGTTTAATTTGCTACCATAAGAAATTACAATAGAATTAAAAGTTATCACTTGCTTCCTCAGACTATAAACAATATATGCATATTTGAGACACTTTATGGTTGTATCATAGCAAATAGCTATACATAAAACATGTATGTTGGCCATAATCCTATACAAAAAAATAAAAACATTATTTTGCAATCTATACTATAGCAGTCCTAATTAAGGGGTGCCTAATTTATTAGTATAAATACCAAATTTATAATACAAAACATGGGATATATAGAAAAGAATGTTCATTGTGTTGTACTATTATTTGAAGTTGATATTTAAGCACTTCAGGTCACCCACACTAGAAAAGTGTGGTTTTGGTTTTTTAATCTTATATTAGGTTAAGTCATGTATTTATCTCTAATTTAATAGTGCTATTTGGGATAACATAATTTGGTCCATAAAATTCATGGTGTCTATATTAATTTCACATTGCCGGGATATAAATTATAAGTAGAAAGTAACATTAGAAAATATGTATTACATAATCTTTTACAATTATTCCACTATTTTATGGTATATTGTCCATAATATGATTTAGATCTCATTTTGGAGTTTATACATTAAAGGTTATCTTCTTGCAAATGCTTCTTATGTTTTCATTTAATTGGGCTAGTTTATCCCCTTTGTCTGTCATCTCTGGGAGGTGAATCTAGAAGAGGATTGAAAGCTTCTCTTTATTTGAGATACATTTATGTTAAAATATGTTTTTGTTTGTGATTTTATTTTGAAATGTTTAGGTCAATATTGTTTGCTCCTTCAAATGAAGATAGGTTTTCTGTTAAACATAAGTGAATACAATGTATTATAGTAAAATTTTATAAGTATTGCACTTAAGAAGTTTTTAAGGATAACTTCACATTTCTTCTATAAATAATGAGAATCTTAGTTCTGTGCATTTTTAGTTAATTCATCTCTTTGTGTTTGACAAATCTGAACCCAAGATTCTTGTTATTTTTTCAAAGATTTTAAATCCTTTATCTTTATTTAAAAATAGAACCAAAATATTTTAATCTTTGGCTCTTACTCAAATTGAACTAGACTTGTTTCACATATTTTGCTCAAACATCTACAAGCTCTAACATTCAACCCAAGATAAACTTGCTAACAACCCTGCCAAAATCTACATTTAACAAAATAAATCCCCTACCTTTTGTAGTCTTCCATATTTTCCATACATGGTTGTCAAGCTATTCACACCTATAACATTTGAGAAAAATCCATTTTCAATTATTGTTCAGTACCTTTCAATACTCTATTCCAAAAATCTAAGTTTCGCACAAGATGAGAGGATGCTGGGAAATGTGGTTGACTTTGGATTTGCATCTGCAATCTGGGTTTCCTAAAAAAACGTCATGAGTTTTTTCATCTAATCTATTTTATGAATATGCAGCGATGATTGGATTTCCTGAAGTAATATTTCATTGAGCAATTATGCCTTACATAGCCACACGATGTATATCCTTTCATTATTGCATTACATGTGGTAACATCTACATGTGTTTTAAAAGACTTGAAGCCTCGTTAATAGCATATTCAACTAACAAATAATTATACTTCAATTTTAAAAATTATTATCGTGAAATAAATTTAACCTTTACTATATTATATGTAAACAAACATTTGTTACAAATCAAACTTCACCCTTTCCCTCAAATACAAAATTACTATTTGTAGATAACATCGTAATTTTACAGAAATAACAAATACCAAGAAGAAATCAGAAGTAAACTGAAATCACAAGGAGTGTAGGAGATACACATGAATAACCCATTTCAGAATATGCCCTTTATTAATGTAAATAATTTCATGTAGGTTATGCCCAGCAGGCTGAAGTAATATCTTCACCTCCATATCTATAGGCTGTAGAGCTTGTATGTTTAGTCAGTGGACTGAACTAAGATATTGCCTCCCCCTCTTCAATTGGAATGAAATGTGGGAGAGGTAATGTGGAACTATGCGACCAATGCGTAGTGGTTTAAACAAGGTGGGAGATGCATTTGTGGCAGCGGATGGTGAGGTGAACGCCTCTACTGAAATCACATGTTAAACTTGCGATAGAGATCCCTACGGAGATGGCGCCCTGTTTGTGGAAGCTGCCACGGATTCACAATAGACGACTTGAAGGATCTGGGTTTGCCTTCGCAGCTTGAATGATGGGTAAGATTTATAAAATAAAAATAATTTATAAAATATTATACTAATAAAAAGAATTTACTAATATTAATAGAAATTGAATGTATGTAAGGTTTATAAAATTTTACTAATACAAATATATGATTGGTAAGAATTGTAAAATAAAAATCATTTATAAAACATTATACTTACCAAAAAAATTACTAATAAAAATTGAATGATAATATTTTTTTTCTTCCTCAGACTTTTAAATATTAAAAATTATAAAAATAAGGAAATAATCAACGATTAAATGGGTAAATGAAAACTTTTTAAAAAATAAAAATAAAAAATAAAAATCCATTTACTTATTTTTCATTTTAAAAAAATAAAATAAAAAGATCAATTTAAAACATAAATATTATAAATATTTGTTACCAAGGAAAGGAACACTGAATATATATTCACTATTTGGTCGGTTTGTATTAAAAGTTTTTAAAGTTTTAATAAGTCATTAAAACAAGGGCGCAGAGCGCTAAGCCCCTGCGGGAGGACTGAAAAGGAATCAAAATTCGAAAAGACGGAGTTCACAACTTCGGTATGAAATGGAACCTATTGCATATCTTAAGATGGGGGGAAATTTTCGCAGTTGAGTGCACAATGCCATGAACAAAGGCCTAGCTATTTCCTTCCTCCAAATGAGAGAATACAGGCATTTTTATTCCTCTTGTTCAAATTCCTGTCTGAAATTTGGAACAAATTATTGTGAGCTTCAATTGTGTTGGTGCAGCATGATTAGTTTCCAAACAAATTGAAATCTTGCCTAAATTCTGAAAAAAAAAAATAGTAAAAAACAACTGGGGGCAAATGAAAATTAAATGTGTATCCATGGGTAGTCTAAATCCCAGCCTGCTGATACAGCAAAAATTTGTAAAGCTCGTGGTGGAATCGAAGAAATTCGCTTTCACGATATAATTGTTAAACGCAAGAAACAGACGTGAAGCAGCTTGCACTCCCAGAAAGAAAAATGCCAGTAGTACAAATACATTATATGTATGCCATGCGTAGACATGGAGATAAATGCATGTTCGTAGTTTGTTGAAAGCACAGAGGGGCTTTCTGAGTCCATTGAAATCCTTAACGGAAATGGAATGTGGTTCCGCTTGAGTTGAAACAGCTAAGAAAAATAGAATGGTAGCGGTGTTGCTCTTGGGCTGAGTTAAAGAAAAGAATAGAACTTGATATGGCCGTCGGGAGCCAGGCCAATGGGCTAAATTTAAATAATAATAATAATAATAATAATAATAATAATAATAATAATAATAATAATAATATTATTGAAGCAAACCAAATAGGTTCAAGGTTATAAACCAAACAACAATGCTTGTGTAACGGCCCTTCTGTTTTGGTGTAAAATGTGACAATTTGCCGGAGTCTAGCAATACGCAGATGAAATGCTCAGACAGCTCATGAGCAGAGAAGGAAACAAAAATCAGTTCTGAGGACAAAACAGTGACAATGTTTCGTTGCCATTGTGGTCTATAGAACCAATGCCATCCACCGTGAATTTACACTTGTTCCATGCATGATGACACATATCTACCAAATAGAGTAGACAGCTGGGCGGTAACTACGCTTTGATTGACCTTGTAATCATGCTGGAGCGCATAGGGACTGCTGACTGGTGATGGCATATCACTCGAAAATGGTGGATGTAGCGATCTCCTTGAAAGAAGAGAAGCTTGCAATAACATAACAAGATTTTTAGCCAATTACCATATAGTAAATAATAATATTATATTTGATTGGTTAAATATTGTGCATTTCAATTTTAAATAATATTTGCATATTTTTTAGCACCCAAAACAATACAGTTTGATTGGTTGATAAAGAAAAGGATAATAACAAGTTAAGGTAGAGTGAAAGATATTAGTACCCTTAAGACTAATAATAACTCTCATTTAAACTATAGGTACATTGAGGAATAATGCAAGATATTTCTAATATATTGAAAAGTATTACAACATATTTTCGTATAAAAGATATTTTAAGGTTTGTATGTTAAAATTGTTTTATATTATGATTGTCAGTGGGACAATTAAGTGAAAGCATGGTTTAAATTTGACGATCGATTTTATTTTTTATAAAAAAATATAATATAATTAAAAAATGAAATATATATATATATATATATATATATATATATATATATATATATATATATATATGAATGACGCATTCATTATATTCCAAATTGTAATTGTTGTACAATATTATTTATTTCGATTGTGGCTTGCCAATGTCTTGTCTCCATTTTGACTTGTTAATTGATAGTCTATTTTAGTGCTTTTAAACTCGATTTAATAAATGATGAATTTTGGCAGAATGGTTGTGGAGAAGACCCAAGCTTGTAACCTAAAGAGTATGTGTATTTTTTAATATTGAGTTTTATTGGCTTAGTGAATATTAATTTAAGATACTAAAATTGGTTTAAGCTACTCAAAAAAATACAATATAAGGAAAGGAATAGAGAATGTAATTGCAACTCCAATAAACTTAAACGAGAATAAAAAATTTAAAATATCTGAATTGAGGATAATATGTAAAATCAAACCACATCTTTTGATATTTCACATATCTCAACATAGCTACAAGCCTCTCACAAGATCGCTTCCTTCTCAATCTTGATGAAGAAACAAGGTGAATAAAAGACACAATCTTTCAGGGGAAATTATTATGATAGCAGAGTCTTTGGCTAAATGTTGGTGAAGATCAAACATTTCTTGGAAAAAAGGGCCAATCATTTTTAGTTCCACGCAAGCTGTCATGAAGGTTTGGAGAGAGTTATATTAGTCTTTAAACAACAACAAAAAAAAATTGTTGATCTCATAATAAGTAGATCATATAAAAGCAAAATGATCCTTTGTTTTGATTTCCATGGGAAAAATCAAACAAATATGATGTACATGATGAACATGGAGAATAAAAGAAACAAACCAAAAAGATAAAGGATTGTGGAAGCAAAGTCTTTGGGAAAAAATTAACAAAGCATAAATAATTCTTGGAAAAATGGGCCAAGCATCTATAATCCATTTAATCTACCATGAAATTCTAGAGATAGTTATATTCATGAGTCTCTGAAAGCATACAAGAATTGCCCCTTGATTTCATAATAAAGAGATCATATAAATATAAAATACTCCTCTACTTTGAGCTCCATGGAACAAATCTAACAAATATGATGTACTTGATAAACACATTAATCTATCTCTATGTGAAGGTAATCTTAAAAAATTATAGATTGTGCTAATAGAACCCTCAAACTACATGGTAATTGGATCCAATTGTATTCTAAAGGTTGGATGAATCCATCTTAAAAGTCACAATACGAACTAAAGCTATGTTGAATCTTGGATAAAATAAGTTCTCTAAGATTTAACCATTTTGACCAAAGGCATGGTCTATACATCTCATTTTTGATACACTATTATTCTCCCTATTAGATACATATGGTTTATCAATTAAAAAATTAATTCAAGGGAGTTTACCCATTTTAATTAGTATAAGGCGTAGCTGAGCAGATGCCTTGGCATATCATCTAGAGTTAATCCCACACTTTACTAGCTACATAGAAGATTTGAATGCTTTATACGGGTGCCTTAAGAAATCTATTGAAGAGTTATCCATGATTTGTCTAAGCCTATGTCTCATAGCCTCCACTTTAAAGACCTTGATAATGATGAGTGGGGTTGTACCAAATTAAGTAAGAATGATGTCTTCAGGGACCAATATTTTAGTATGGAGATGCTTGCATCATATGGAGATAAGCATTGATCAAAATTGATCAGCATTGATCAGCTTTTGATTAACCTTTCTTAAAGTAAGTCTCTCACATTTGAGCCCAATACATAAGAGTAAGGGTAAAAAATGAGTGGAAGAGCTAATATTTGTCTGAATATCCTATAATCCAAGTTGGTATTATTTCCCAATAGTGGTGAAGGAAGCATACCCTTTGGTTAGTCTAGACATGGCAACTAGTTAGAAAATGAAGTATGGTCTGGAAAAAAACACCCCTAGACAAACATATGAAGAGACCATCTCTAACTTTTAATTTTTATATGTAAATATTTTTTTTTGTAGCATTTTTTTTTTAGTGTTAATAACCAAACACTTTTGTTTTTCACAAGATTTAATCAAAGACCATGTGTTTCACAAAAAGATGTTAAGATATATTAGTTGTCTCCAATAACCTTCCTCTGAGTGGGACATCAAAATGTAGTCTACAAATTATAGAAGAATAAAAATTGAAGGATGGAGTCAAAATATGTGTAAAATTCTAAAAATAAACCTTTTTCCCTTAGCCTCCTCGATTATAGAGTTCAAAAAAAAATCAAACCTTTTTCCCTTAGCCTCCTCGATTATAGAGTTCAAAGTGAAGTTATGATCACTAGGGGGCCATGATTCTTCTTGAAACCTGCTCATCCCTTAGCTTTCAATGTTTTGGTTTTAATGTATATAGAGATATGGATGTCTAAATCACTAGTAAATATTTTTGTTATTTTTATGACTAATCATGAGGGTTTGATAATTAATAGGAGAATTTTTTTCTCCATACTTTATATTAGGTGAAATATGTGAGTTGTCTAAGACAAATCAAACAATATGATATATAATATAGTTAAACATGTAAACTAGGTAACCGACTAAAGAATTTATAGAATGTAATCAAAGAATTTTAATTTTAGACAATCTACATCTTTAGTTTTATAAGAATTGAATTTAAGGATGGCAGAGTGTTTTACTTATTATGGATTGATGTGATCTAGATAAAGTAAAACTAGTGTTAATTCATACTTTGTAAAATATAATAATAACATATATATCTGGATTGATAAATGGATATATGTATATATTATTCGTAGATGATTTGAAATTGACAAACCAAGATGGGAAATATGTACTTAGATTTTTAGATATTATATCGCTCAAAATAGCCATCATTTTTTCTAAAATTCTCTATGTATGTTATGTCACTTTTCAAATCATAGAATAGTAACATAAAACCTACTTTCGACTTTGTTGGTAAACTTCAACCCTTATAGTAGCTAGTATTTTCATAAATCTACTAGTAATGTCCTATTATGTGCAAGTTTGTAACTCCTCCAAACCATGTGCTTATGCTTGTAGATGCTTTTTGTGTGTACTCTCATCTTCATTCTTGTCCATTGTTCCTTTTTATCTTTCTCTTTCTATCCAAACCCTAGTTGTCTTTTAAATCACAATATGAACCTTGAAGAAAAAGTTATTATTTTGGGTTGGACATCCCCAACCACCCTTTGTTCCATTAATGAGCATTTTCTATGTTCCAATACTCTAAAGAGGTTTCAAACTATGCATAGTTCTCTCACTTAAGTGTGTGTGTGTGCGTGCGTGCGTGCGTACGTGCGTGCGTGCGTGCGTGCGTGCGTGCGTGCGTGCGTGCGTGCGTGCGTGCGTGCGTGCGTGCGTGCGTGCGTGTGTGTGTGTGTGTGTGTGTGTGTGTGTGTGTGTGTGTGTGTGAAACATGATTAATTTAAAATACAGTGTAATGTTTGGATTTTGACACTTGATACCATTCAACTTTGATTTTTGATAGTATTCAATCTTGTCTCTAAGGCTACTCCTTTCAGAGTTTTTTTAGATATTATGTCCTTTTGATAATATTTCCATAGAATGGATTTCTAAAATAGCAATTTAGTAATTTTCAAATTACTTTGTGAGTAATAACATTAATATTAATTCAAATATTTATGTATGACTTTTTAGTATTTTCTACTATGATCAACCTATGAAACATGTCTAGGCTAACCTAATGGAGACTCCCAATTTGAAAAACAATACTTGAGTGTTTGTAACTACTATCATTAAAGGTAGACACTTATGATAACCACAACTGTCTGGCCATTACTAATACTATCTTAGAAATAAAAATCAATGATCTAAGATATGGAGAAGGGTGTTCAGGTTTTTATAATATTCTTATAAAAACTAGACTAATTTTAAATAGATGTATCTGAAAATAAATTTAACCAAAAAAGAAATAAATAAATAGATAAAAGAAAATTTACACGGGAGTTAATTATATACACAATTTTCAAATATATCAAAATGCAAAAAATAAAATAAAAATTATGACACTAAATGTTTTCAAGAATAAAAAGACTAATTTGTTAAAATTAACCTATCTAATAAGTCATTTTTCTACCCCATTCAATTCAATAAAATGTCCAACATATTAGGAAAAAAATACTCCTAAAAAATAAATCACATAAATACTTTAATAAGTATATATTATTTTATTTAAGAAATGAAATTTATGTTAATGTTCAATGAAATTAGGTTGATATTTCTATATTTGTTTTATTTTATTGTGTGCTAGAATTCATATCATCAATGTTACAACAAGATACCTAAATTAATAATGTTAAATATATTTTAGCTAATATAAATTGTATTTATTTTTTAAAATCGTAATTAGATAGAATAAAATATTTGTTAAATATATTTAAAATATATTATTATAAAAATTAAATAAAATTATATACGATTATTATTATATAATACAACTTCAAAATTATTAAATAATAATTTGTAATATATATTTAAGGAGCCATAAAAAAATATATTGTGTGAATTAATGAATGAGAAAGATGTTATATGATAATTAAGATAATTGTTAAAAAATAATTATTATATAGATTTGTTTTATTTATATCAATTTTTATATCTTATTATAATTATAAAAATAAATGTTTTTTGAATTTATTTATCCCAATTTTTATATGTAATAATTAAAATGTTAATATAGATAATAAATACTAATATTTCAAATTATAGTTGGATTTTACATTATTGATGAAGGATATTAAATTAAAATATTTTATTTATTAACTTAGAAAATATACTATATATTGCTTGTCACTCTCTCTATAACCTTAATTTTATTTAAATCTTAAGGTTTAATGTATTTTATTTGGTGCATAAAATAGGGAGTTATGTTGAAAATGGCATTAATGTTAGGATCCTACTCCTTAAGAGCACAATTGATTACCTTTGTATAAGCAACTAAACACGTAATTTAACTAGAAGTAATATGTAACTAGAACTCAGAAACAACACAGAATATGAGAGACAATACAATCTTGTATTAACACTCTTCCAGAAGGAAATACAATGAAGAAATCACATTCTTTCCACACCTCTTGGGCATACAGTAATTCTCCCTCAAGAGTTCTCTCTCTCAATTACAAACCAACTCAAACATAGAGTTGTTCCCTCCACCAGTAAGTGACAATCAACTCAACCGTTGTTGCCTACTTCTAGTCCACCAAGTACTCCAAGTACTCCAAGTAGATCTCCTTTGATCTTGCACACTTGCAAATCAACTGATCTTACTTACTATGTAGATCTCCCCTAATCTTGCTACTTGTAGATCAACTGATCTTACACACCTAGAAGAACCCTTGTTCTTGTCCTTGACAAGTCCTTTTGATCCTTCACCCTTTACAATATAGCCCCATGGGTCTCTAAAATAGATCCCATACAAAAAATAATTAGACTTGCCAATTACAATAATTAGAAATGCAAACTCAAGACTAAAATTAGTATTTTACATGCAAACTAACTGTCCATCTAAAATTAGACCAGTTTTGGAAGCGCATGCAAACGCACACACACAGAGGTTGCTGACGTCAGTTCCTATATGACCGATGCCAGCTGACCCCTAATCGATGTCAGTTATTGCATAGCTGAATATGACAGATGTCAGTTGATCAGACTGACGTCGGTTGCTTTGACACTCAGCAACCTCCTCCATTTGCATTAGTGAAGCTTTTAGCTCCACAACTTAACAATATCCCACTTGGAGATAAATAGCTGCACCTGTACCTATACCTGTACATCATCTAATTTTGTTTCTTGGCTTGTATTCCTCTTCAAGTTTAATCTTGAAGACCAACAAAAGTTGAATGAAGATTCAACTTCTCCTTCATTCTTGGCTTTGTTAACATTTCTGTAGGGTTCTTATCCTTGCTAGCCATCGTGACTACAACAACCTTCTGCATCTCAAAAATCTAGCTAACCACCATACCACCAATAGTGAACACATATCCTGTGGTGCTTCTCTTATCATCCAAGTAACCTGCCATATCTAAATCTACATACCCATGTAGAGAAGTGTTTGACCCTGCACAACATGTATACCTGTTGTTGGTCCCTCTCAGATACCTGAGAATCCACTGAACTGCTTTCCAGTGCTCCTTTTCTAGATTGGCTATTAACTTGCTGACAACTCCCACTGCTTGGGTAATATCAGGTCTAGTACTTATGTACTCAACGTCATCATGTGATTCAGGACACTGTTTTATGAACTATCCAACCATAGGTGTACAAACTGGTTCTGCATCTCGCATATTAAACCTCTCCACTACCTTATTCACATAATCCTCTAGAGACAAAATCAACCTGTGACTTTCCCTGTCTCTAGAAATACTCATGCTAAGGATTTTCTTTTCTCCTCCTAAATCCTTCCAGGCACACCTCTGAGCTACTTTTACCTTTAGCTCAAAAAATCCCTACATGTGTGACCCTACAACAAGCATATACACTACATACAATAACAGGATAATGTCGTGATCATTATCCAACCTGGTAAAATAAACACAATGGTCACATTGACATTGACTAAAGCCATGCTTTGTCATACACCTGTCAAACCTTAAACACCATTGTCTTGGAGCCTGCTCAAGACCATATACCCAGGCCTTCTGTCTCACCTTTCCATTCTCTCCTTTCTTTAACTTGGGAATCCATTCATTTTTTAGTGCTTTCATCCTGGCTGGCAACTCTACCAAATCTCCCATTTGGTTCTCTTCTAAGGAATCAATTTCCTCATTCATGCCATGCTCCCACTATTTCTTGAATTCTACCTGCATTGCCTCTTCAAAACTTCCTGATTCTTGACCATCAGTGAGCAATAAGTAATGTAAAGAAGGGGAATAACAAATTTGAGGCTTACTTACCCTTTCAATCCATCACATGGGCATTTGAGACTCCTTGACAGCTTGCTGTCTGCCCAAAATCTGTTTTAATAGTGACCGATCTTGGTCACCTCTAGTCGACCATAGTCTGTACCTGACTGATGTCGATACCTCCTGATCATCGACGTTAGTTCCCTGACCGACGTTGGTTTCCACCTACCTAACATCACCGACTTCTGTCTGTACATGACCGACATCGGTTCCTGCTTGTTCGATGTCAGTTCTCACCTGACTGATGTCGGTAACTGTGTTTTCTTGTGAGTGATGATTTTTACTTGGGAGCTCATTTTGGATCATAACCTTGTCCAAATCAACACTGCCCTGCTCAAAATTATTCAGCCTCTTGAGCTGATCTCTGTCCATCATCTTGTCCTTGAAAACCGAGGCTTTTTTGTTCTTATCATTGTCAAAAACATCAGATTTCCTCTTTATGTAATATTGTGATCCTCCAATAAAAGCTCCCTTCTTTGTTGACCCAGTTTTAAGAATCCTCACTTTCTTCTGTTGCTTATAGAAATCTTGATCTATGCTTTTCAAACCTGAAAGCTTACCATTTGACTTAAGAACATCCATTCCCTTCTCACTCATGTGACCAAGCCTATAGAGCCACATCTTTGCATCTACATCTGAAGTAGATAAAATAGAAGGAGAATCAGTAATACAAGTAGATAGATAAAGTGTACCTACTTTCTTACCTCTTGCTAAAACAAGTGCACCCTTGGAAACATTCCAAGATTTCACTGTGAGAGTTACTGTGCATCCCTCATCACCCAACTTTCTTACAAAAATCAAATTCTGCTTCAGGACTGGGACATGCATGACATCCTTCAACACCCATGTGTTGCCATTCGGCAATTTCAGCTGCACTTCCCCTTTGCCAACCATTTGACAAGGCTTACCATCCCCTAAATAAAATTTTACAAAGTCTCCATGGACATAATCATGAAAAAATTCTCTATTTAGGGTTGCATGGAAAGAGGCACCAGAATCTAAAACCCAAGATTCCACTTTATCCAAGGAACATATAAGAGCATCCTGTGCAACAATACCTACATCTTTTGCTTCTTCATTTCCTTCATGCTGATCTTATTTCAACCAACAATCTTTCTTTACATGCCCTTTCTTTCCACAATTCCAACAGATTATACTACCATACCTGGATTTGGATCTCCTGCCTATCTTTGACCTTGATTTCCCTTGCTTGCTCTTCTCTCTTTGCCTTCCCCTGCTTTCAACATTTAAAGCATTACCTGATGATTCCCCTGTGATTTTTCTATGAATTTCTTCATTCAAGATTACACTAACAACATCATCAACTTTCAAGATATTTGAAGCAGATGCAGTGTTACTGCCATTACCAAACTATCCCAACTTTCAGGTAAAGAGCATAAGATTAAGAGAGCCTTACTTTTATCATCAAAATCTATATTGACTGAAACTAACTGATTTACTAATCCATGGAAACCACTAAGATGACTATGTATCGATCCACCTTCCTGCATTTGCAAATTAAATAATTGCTTCATAAGAAATGCCTTATTTGAAGCTGAGGGTTTTTCATATAAATTTTCCAAAGATTCCATTAACTCTACCGTTGTCTTTGCTTGTGATAAGTTGGAAATCATAGACGATGCCAGGCTCAACCTTATAGATCCCAGAGCCTTCTGATCAAGAACATTCCATTCTTCATCTTTCATATATGTGGGCTTGCATGCAACCCCACCCAACGGTAAGTACAGATCTTCTTAATACAAATAATCTTCTATCTGCATCCTCTATAATTGATAATTCTTGCCATTGAATTTCTCCATTCTTAGCTTACTTTCTTCTACCATTGCTTTACTACCACTCAAACAGAAACCCCTATGAGTGACCTGTAATCAACAAACACTAACCTGCTCCGAACCAGGCTCTGATACCACTTATTAGGATCATACTCCTTAAGAGCACAATTGATTACCTTTGTATAAGCAAATAAACATAAAACTTAACTAGAAGTAATATGTAACTAGAACTCAGAAACATCACAAAATATGAGAGACAACACAATCTTGTATTAACACACTTTCAGAAGGAAATACAATGAAGAAATCACACTCTTTCCACACCTCTTAGGCATACAGTAATTCTCCCTCAAGAGTTCTCTCTCTCAATTACAAACCAACTCAAACATAGAGTTTTTCCCTCCACCAGTAAGTGACAATCAACTCAACCGTTGTTGCCTACTTTTAGTCCACCAAGTACTCCAAGTACTCCAAGTAGATCTCCTTTGATCTTGCACACCTGCAAATCAACTGATCTTACTTACCATGTAGATCTCCCCTGATCTTGCTACTTGTAGATCAATTGATCTTACACACTTGGAAGAACCCTTGTTCTTGTCCTTGACAAGTCCTTTTGATCCTTCACCCTTTACAATACAGCCCCATGCGTCTTTTAAATAGATCCCATACAAACAATAATTAGACTTCCCAATTACAATAATTAGAAACACAGACTCAAAACTAAAATTAGTCTTTTATATGCAAACTAACTGTCCATCTAAAATTAGACCAGTTCTAAAAGCACATGCAAACACACACACGCAGAGGTTGCTGACATCGATTCTTGTCTGATCAATGCTAGCCGACCCCTATCTGATGTCGATTACTGTGTAGCTGAATATGACTGATGTCAGTTGATCAGACTGACGTCAGTTGCTTTGACACTCAACAACCTCCTCCATTTACATCAGTGAAGCTTTTAGCTCCACAACTTAACAATTAAATACATTTATTTTAGTTTGGTCATGGTTTTATTAACATGATAAATCAATATAATGTTCAAAATCAATGAAATTTCAAAAATTATCAACCAAGGGATTTGTCTTTAATTAAATCCAAGTTAAAATATTTTTAATAGATTTGCGTTTTAGTTACCATAAGGTGCAACAAAGCAAAATTTTAGATTTAAGTCATGGGTCAGACTTAGGAGCTATACGTCACCGGTGAAATTGAAAATTTGACATCTTTCTTTTTTTTAAATAATTTTTATGTGAATCTTTTACATTTTGATGCAGAATCTCTATAGTTCTATTGGAGATATAATATAAAATATTTATTTTTAAATTAAAAATATAAATTTATTAAAAAATAGTGGGTTATTAAGTATTTTTGATATGATTTTATTATTTAATTTAATAAAAGAAATTTTTATCACAATAATTGATGTAAGTTTAATTTAAATCTAAAATATATTAAATTCATTTTTTTTTCCATTTTAAATTAAATTAGTATCTCAAATAAATCTGTGTAAAAGATATTTAGATTTGTAAAAAAAGGAAATGGAGTATTTCGAGAATGATATCTATTGACATTTTTTGTATAGATTTGTCTAAGATATGTATGCTATTTAATTATTAATTTAAAATAATAAATAAATATATGAAAATAATAATAATAATAATAATAATAATAATAATAATAATAATAATAATAATAATAATATTTAAATTATTAATTTTTTAATTAAATTGCTTGTTTAGTTCATATATTGTTTGTTACATATATTTTTATTATTCATCCAATTGCACCCAACAACCTCGTATAGTGCCTTTATCTATCATTTATAGAAGTACCCATGAGGTCTCAAGTCACTTGAGATAGTTCCATGGACATTTTTATCAATGTGTATGTCTTATAACACATATTTTTAATAACATGTGTGTGCTAGTATATAATGCATAGATGTTATGTTTGTTAAGCTTGGTAAATACCAATCCTAGAGTGCATATAGGTTTTTATCATATAAAAAAGCGTACATATTTTAAACATATAGAAACATGTATATGCTATAACATGAACGTGTTTTAAATATATAGAACCACATATGCACTATAAGTTGACATTTACTTTTTTACATTTATATTTTTTATACATAAAATTTATTCTGGTAAGTATAAGAAATTAGGATCACTCTACATCTTCTAGAATTGATCTTACAATTGCATGACTTATGACTTGAGAGGTAGTTTTTCAAAATCCAAACTAGTAGGGAATTCATGGAATAAATTTTACAATTGATGTCCATGTTAGGTAAATATATAATCATTTTATAATTTTTGGTACCTTCTTGATTGCTTACTAGCATTTTTCAGAGTTCTTAGTTTGTCAAAATTAAAATTTACAAACTAACACACACCTAACCACTTTTTTATGTCAATTTTAATTACAATTAGGTCATATATAGCTAAAAAAAAGAGGCACAACAACACCAGAATCATTTATGACCATAGTATATAGGGATAATTTTGGCCATATTCATGGGTGGTCACCCCAATTGAAATTGAATTCATGCCAATATGGCATACATGAGGAAACATAAGTTACATTAGTGATGCATGCACACTCAACCACCAAATTTTGCTAAATTTACTTGAAATTAGGTCCCTTATCTTCCAAAAGAGACGCAAAACATCATATTCAGTTTCAACCAAGGTAAATGCAAAAAATGTTGGACACATTTGTTTATGATCACCCATTTCTCTCCAATTCAATAAAAATTTATGTGATTGTGGTAACCTAAGTCTTATTATGACCCTTTCACATCCAACAAACAACTTATTCTTATTTTACTTACAATTAGCTCCATTATATGCCAAAAGTGAGACAACAACACCATATCCACATACAAACATGGAAATGTGAACATTTTCTAGAACATGTATACACAATCACCCTAATTCAATTTGAATTCAATCTAATGTGGTGTGATTGAGGTAACATAGGTGACAATGATGACTTGCACACACCAAATAACCATTTTATATTGATTTCAATTGTGATTAAATCTCTCATGTGCCAAAAACCACACAACAACAACATATCCATTTATAACTAGTATACATATATGTGTGATCACCTAATTCTCTTTGAAATCAAGCCAAAGTGGTATCATTGGGGAAATTTGGGTCACATAGGTAGCATGCATATATACAACCACCCATTTATGTCTTTTTTATTGAGATTATAGGGATTATAGGGCAAACTAAGTCTAACAACATTTTCTCCATTTGTGACCAATAAAATTCATTCACATGCACATTCATCCATTTTTAATTGAGATAGTGTATCAATGACATTGTTTCTATAATTTACATAAATATCGTGTTGATTTCTATTGAGGACATTTATTATATGGTTTGTCCACCATTCTTGGAACTTGAATATTCTACCTTGAACCCCATCCTTTCAATCTAAATTTCAATATAAATCAACCAAGACCCTCCCTTATTTATGTAGAGGAATGGAGAAGCTTGGGTATAATATGTGCACTCCACATTGAACAAGTGTTTTATGGGTCAGTCTAATCATTGGTGTTCTATCAAAAGTCATTAGTATTCTCCCAAAATAGAATAGAGTGATTAATATAATATATTTAATTTATTTGATATAATATAATAGAACCTAGTAAATACTTGACTTTTTGAGGTGGGTATGGGGTCTTATAGACATCCTTCCTTATCGATTGTCATCCCTAAATTGAGGGATTAAATCGAGTGTGGTCATGTCCCTTAATTTATCAATATATTATCTATGCCCTATATAAATAAAATGGAAACTTTAGCATCAATCATTAGAATGTGGTCCCCCCCCCCACATTTTCCATATATATAGATATGTCAATCAAACTCCCTCTCTTAATATCTATGTAGTGTCATCATCAAATAGATATATAGTATCAATCATAAATCGAGTGCTCCTCATTTATTATGAGACCCCTCTCTCTTGGCTTTAATTATAAATGGTCGATTTGTATATAAAAGTTCCCCATATATAAAGAGATGGGATGACCACCACCCATACTATACTTTTGCTTTATTATATATGCGTTATCAACATCCTAAATATATATAAAGGAATAAAATAAATTTTTCATGCATCATTCACACATCAATCAATCATGATTGATGTTATATATTTGATATAAAAAAAGCCTAAGGAAAATTTAGTGCACACTTGTGAATAATATAGAGTACATTGAAGATATTAATAATTCCATGTGAACACAACATTACAAACATTTTAGTCCTTTGAGACCTTGTCATCTTCCCTTGTGGATGATAAATATATTCCATTCACCTTATTTTAAGTTTTCATGTCACTAAATCATAATAAAATTATTCAACTTTGCATGTCTCAAGTGGATAGGTCACATTAAAAAACTTAAAAGGTGACTCTAAAGATAAAAAGAGATCATATCATATCTAAATTCAATATATCATCTAACCTAAAAAATTCAATTTAGATATACTTATTTCTAATCATTAATAAAGCTTTTACAATTTATATATTAAATATGTGTTAATAATCTTAGTTTAGTAAGCATCAGTGTAATTTCATAGTGGATTTAATGTCATGTTTATTTTATCAAAAAATAGATTATATAACATCTAAATTACTTTCTTTTCTTCACCCTTTCCTTCTTTTTTAAATATCTTTTTATGATATTTGAATCATTATACAGTAGATTAAGACCACTGTAATATTCAAAAAAATTAGTGGTTTGTTTTATTTGAGTGAGCTTACCTTATTGGGTTGTAATCCACATGTTATTCCACAAATATTATGTAGGAAAACCACAACCAACAACTCCTGCTCTAGACTAAATTATCATTAATTCTAAAATAAGACACTGAAACTCATTGTCAGTGATGTGTATAAAATCTCAACGTAAATAATGACAAAATGATATCTCAGTAAATGATATTTCACCCATACCAACTTTAATATTGATAGTGTTTGATTTTGGATCATAATATTGATATAATGTTTTGAATATATAAATAATATGACAAATCTTCTAAGTCTCTTTTAGTCAAACATTTGAAAAATAAAAAAACCAAAATGAATTTCATTTAGTAAGTAATTGAATAACATAAAATAAATTTACTAATGGAACACCCTTCTTTTTTTTTTAATAATATTTAATATTTTTTAAAACAACTATTACCACTGATATAAAAACATGCCATATTTGCAAGGCCCTATAAAAATATGAAAACATGTCCAAAAATATTCATAATTATATACAGAACAACCTTTTAATTTCTTTGTTTCATTGATAAAAAATTATCAATTTAAACATATAATATGTAGATAAATATCAAGGAAAGAGATCACACATGTCTAAGTTAACAAGAATAAATTATATATATTAAGGCCTAGGCTTAGGAGAGAGCAACGTACATGGATACCACTATCTAGATTAGATAGGTGTAGGACCAAGTAGACAATCTATAGTGATAGGTAGTAGGTTTGATATCCTAGACTACCTCACTATAGCATACCATTCAGAGGGAACAATTCTAGTTAACTATGTGCAGTGTGGCTGGGCCACAGGATAGGCATGATGGAGCCCAACCTTAGATATGAAGCTATTTTGTATTTTTCACTTTGTATTATATAAAAAACATTATATATATATATATATATATATATATATATATATATATATATATTTCTTTTGACATTTGGATTTTATCTCATGAGTTATTCACGATTAATAATGGTGATGTATGGATATATTTATTTATATCACATGTATTTAGCTTTTTTTGTATATGTTATGGTAAATATATGTTGATTTTTTTTCTTTTATAGTATTATGTGATACATATGCATGGTTACAAATAAATAGGTAAAAATGATTTGGAAAAGTATCAGTAATCTAAAACAAATGCACTACACAATATATCATGATGGAAAATGTGTAATAACAAAAGCTAACTAAATATAATAGATCAAAGATGGTAAAAAGGGATTAAAAAATGCTTTTAAACCATGTAAAGTATTTGAACCAAGTTAAAACAAGTAAAATCACAATATCACATTGGTAAGTATGAAAATAATGTAATAAAAAAGAAGGCACATGAAAACAAAATGGTATAAAGACAAAACAGTTAAGTCCATGAATCATACTAAATCACATTGGGAAGTATAAAAGAAGGAAAAATTTGGAAAAATAAACTTAAATTAATCGCACTAATTCAAGTTGTGAAGTATGAAAAATTTAATAAAATGGTTGTAAGTATACATGCAATCGAAAAATAAGAAGATAAAAGTGAAAGATAAATGGAGTAAGAATAAAACATACTATATCAAGATGGGAAGCATGTCAATGATGTGTAAATTATAATCAATCACTAATTATCTCAAATTTGACACATGTAATTTCATTATGGCTTGGGTATTGGAATATTTTGTGAGGAAGGCCTAGTCTTATCTATGGTCTTACACTGCAACTCAAAAAGGGAACACTAATGAGGTGGAAACAAATGTGTGAATGAGTTTTAAAAGGTGGTTTTAATTTGGTAATTTGGTAGAAAATCCTGGTCCTACCCATGATCTTATAATGCAACTCACAAATGGAATTCCTAGGGGGAGTGATCAACTAACAAAACAAATATTTATCAATAAGAAATATTAAGAATGTTTTGGATGGAAGAGGAAAAGTAAAAATTAGAATGTAGGTATCTATGAGAATACATTATAAAGTATGAGGTATATTAATTACACAAAAAAGGCACTTAGTGGCTAGTGGACATCAAAATATAAAGGATATTTATTCACAATAAGCACATAGTTGTATGAGGAAATACATTAGATACTAATATCAACTCATGTTGGTTATATGAACAAAAAAATTAAAATGAACCTACCTCCCCACAACATGTTCCCTATTCTTTAGGACCTCTTACAGAGTCATCAGTCTATTATGAATATTGGGTATTTGTGTGAGAAAGTAGGAAGCACTAAAATATTTTTTTTCTCCTTTTCCATTATACTAGCTTATCATACCCTAATGTACCTTGATTCTATCATGAGGCCAATTTTGGAGTTTGAGATTCGATTAAAAAAGGATATGTG
This sequence comes from Torreya grandis, assembly GCA_037957365.1. Classification (NCBI taxonomy): domain Eukaryota; kingdom Viridiplantae; phylum Streptophyta; class Pinopsida; order Cupressales; family Taxaceae; genus Torreya; species Torreya grandis. The sequence continues at coordinate 278,053 of JARHVA010001532.1, read as the reverse complement.
TTTTGAATCATGTATTTCATTTTGATTTGACTTTTTAAATTTGGCATGTTGCCTTATATATCATTACCTTTTGTTTAAACGTTTTGGCTTTTAAATTTTTATAGATTTTAAAATTCCTCCTCTATATGGATTTAGAATAAGCAACACGAGGGATAAAAGTGACACATACAAAATGAGATTTAGATTTTGGCCAAAAGAATCTAAGTAACCAAAGACATGACTAACTAGACACTTAAGCTTACCTATGAACTGGTATGTGATCTCAAGTTTCAACCATGTGTATGTTTAGTGTGTGAAAGGAAATGAGAGAATAAAGGAGATCCAAAGTGGACTGGTAAGATAGAATGATAATGAGATGAGTTTTTTGCTAACTAATCACATGGTAAAGAAGGATTACACCTTAAAAATAGTGTAAGTTTTTGTTGTTCTCACATATGTTTCTTTCCTGATGAAGGTTCATAGTAGTGGATCCAAAACACATCGATCTTTAAAACATAATTTCTTCTAGAAAAGATTATTTATTATTTTATGGATTGCAGAACATAAAATATTTGAATAATGTTGTTGATGGGAAGAGAGGTTTGGGGAATTATATAAATAGTGTGAGAGATGTTATCCAATTGAGGTGTTGTAATTAGTTCTTGAAAAGATATAAGGTCCTCTTGCCCCATCCTTTTTAGGTAAGATGGGGAGAAATCTTGGATAGCATGAAAAATTTGGGATGTTTGGAGCATATGTGCAAGATGTGAATCAATGAAAGAAACTAACCTTCACATATTAATCATATTTACCACATTTTCTTCTAGATTTTTGTCTATAAGACTTTCAAATTTGTTGGTTAAAGGAGCAAACTTGTAATTATTGTCTCGATTATTAGGGAGAGGGTATTTGTAGATGGCAAGATAAGAATTAGCTTGGTTCAAAACTTGATTTTTATTTTGTGTTTCATCACCTTTGAAGGATATATCATAGGATTATTGGCATTTAAAAATGAGTGAATTATGATTTAAATTTAGAGCAAGGAGGAAATCCATAGCTAAATTACATAATTACCTACAAGTCTCATGAGAGTGACCCTAACTTGCATGTTACCAACAAAATTTATTTGGACCATAAAATGATTTCACATGATGAGTGGAGTCAAGCTCTCATGGAAGAGGCCTTGGTAGACACTTTTAGAGCTCTATTAGGGATAATGGCTTATGAACATTGATGTTGTCTATCTAAGAAAATTAAGGGTTAGGGATGTTGTCTAAAGGGAAAGCTTGCTCCATAATAGGGTTGGGAGTATTAACTTGAATATTGTGAATGATATCATAGGAATTAGTGACACCATCATTGGTAGAATAATGTTTTTTAATTTTTATGAGAATTCAAGTGTGCATAGGAGGTTGGGATGGCTCAAACTCACGCATGAGAAAATCTTGGAATTTGGTTTGGTCTAGAGCCTCTTCCAAAGTTCTTGGAGAGAGAGTCCTAGCCTAATATTGTAACTTGGGATAAAGAGTGTTAGTGAGTAGATGAAAGATATTATCATATTCCATGTTGTTCTCATGCTTATTATACAAGGTCTTCCACCATTTAATGAAAGCTTGTGTGGTTTCAGTTTCAAGTTTTTTATAATTGATAAAATGAGATAAAGCATTCTCAAGGAGGTCACTAGTTTGAAACTCTAATACTAAAGACTTAACTAGATATTTCAAGCTAGTGATATAACGGGACTTAAGTTGATTATACCAATCTAAAGCATCTATGGAGTGGATTTTTTCTAATATCTTGATAGCAGCAGAAGTGTTTAACTTGACCCAATCTTTTGTAGAGATTACCAAACTTTTATAAATGTAAGGTATGATTAGTTGAATCATTATAACTAATGGCGGTTGTGATACCTCCTATATTTATGTTGTCAATTTTAGGTGTAAGACACTCATTTTGAATATGTTTAATCATTTTGTTAACAAGGGGTGGTTGGGCAATGAGGTTTCCATGGGAATCCCTAAAGGAGGTGGGGAGAATTTTGATTTTTTACTCCCCATGGAACTTATTGAGGTTTATTTTGAAGGTGAATAAGGTGATTCTACACTTGCATCATTTGATTGGCATGGTTGCCTTTAAAAGAATTCATTTGATTAAGAGTTTGTAATAAGATTTTATGGGTTTGAGAGGTATTTTGAATAACTTGTGTAGCATGCACATCATTAGAATTAGTATTAATTTTTTGGGTCCACTATCAGTAATGACATGCATGACACTAGTGGATTGAGAGGCATTGTAAGAAAAGGATGCACTAAAAGCATGATTAGAATGTGTAGTGAGAGATGGACTAGTAGAAGGATTATAAGAAAAAGGAACACTAGTGGCATGATTAACATTGGTAGAAAATGGTGCACTAGAGGAATGATTGAGAAGGAGGGGTCTTGGAAAAGGCCCATTAGATGTTGAACTACCCATATTAGTAAATATACTTGGCATGGAGGTATAAGAAATCAAAGAAGAAGAGGTCATAGTATGAGTAGTCAAAATAGAATGGAGAGGTTGAGAAGCAAATAAGGTATTTGTCCCAAATCCATGAGAGAATGTGGGGGAAGGTGAAAGGGGTTCTTCTAATAGACCACTTATCATGAGATTATAAATAGTTGAAGCATATTTTCCCCTATATCGAGGAAACTCATTAATGCAAAAAAGGATTTCAAGTGTGTACTCTAATTCATGTTTGTCTTTTAAAGAGAAAATAGGGTTATGAATTGAATATGAATGAGTAACAACCCCATAATTTATATTGTGAGTGGCCACATGCACATTAATTTCATCTTAAGTGGAAGCCACTAGCTATTTTTGAGGAAACATATTAGGATTGGTAAAGCTCAATATATTAATTGAGTTCAACTCTGTGTTGTCCTCAAACAATAATTTCATGATGAAATAAGGGATATAAAAGGAATGATGTAAAGATAAAATCAAGAAATATGATACATAGTTGAACTGGTTGACTATGTTCTATAACCCAAGGAATAAAATAGAAAGATAAAGATAAATAGTCATACAGGTCAACTATGTATTATGATCAGGAAGGGTAAAATAGGTTTATAAGTATACACAATCATGGAGGTTTATTGTTTACTATTGAATAGAGGAATGAAAAGGGAGATAAGAATACACAGTTGTGCAAGTCAACTGTGTATTATAGGAAGGAAGGCTTAATAGTTTGTAAGAGACTATATCAACTAAGACAATAGTATTATGAAATAGGGTAGAATTTTCAAGATAATTTGAAGCAATAATGAAAGCAAGCACATGATAAATTGGATCAATGTGATTGATCCAATTAGAACACACAACATAAACTTGCACCAACATTGGCCAATACAAGTTTTACAATACAACACACAATGATCAAAGAGCAAACAAAAACTACAAAGTAAATGTTAATTATTTGGTCATCCTAAGTGTTATTAAGTTACAAGAAATTTTAATTTTAATGCAATAGGAAATTTGACTGAAATAGGAAACTATAAATCAATCTAAGGTTGGTTTCAAGATGTTTGGGTTAAAAGGGATCTATATTGGTGATGGTATTGTCTTATTATTTGGGCTTACCCCCTCACTTCATAATCCCATAGTGTTAATGTTTTATGGTGATTTACCAATATATATAATCAACCACATGTTTATACTTGGCCATAAAACAAAGTCAACTTTCCCTTTGGTGATGAAATCTATGTAGGTAGACCTTGGTAATAAAAATGTTTAATGTTTTTTTGAATGTAAAGTGATTTGGTAGTGTGTTCAAAATTTAAAAAAAAATGTAACTAAAATGGTAATTTGAAAAACTACGTATTTAATCTATGTGAGTTGCTCTAAGAAATTTTACAACTAAAATTGAAAGGTGAATTAATCACTAGAAAATAGATGTTAATTCATTAATTAAGAATAGTACCAAGTCAGTTCAGGTGACATTGTATGAAAATAGTATAAACAAATTCAATTAGGTCATTGTTGTTCTCTAAAAATAATGTCTTCAATAACAAAGTTGAACAATTTGACTATGTCTCTTAGACAAAAGACAAGATACCGAATTAATTTGACTAGGATAACCTAATTAGTTGTAGGGTTATAGTTTTATAGGTTGTAAACTTGTGAAAGACAATATTGAAGAAATAAATAAAATGAATGAGATATAAAATAAAGGAACATGTGTGGGCTTGAATATGTTTTAGCTTGAAAATTTTTAATCTATGATGTTTAGATGATGCTTTAAAATTCTTCCAATTAGTTTGACTGGTTTGACTAAGTTTTCAAAACCTTGCATGCTGAAGAAGAGATAAAGAGCAAAGTCCACCTACTCAATAGTGTTTGTTGACCTATATGTTGATAGAATAAAATAGTAGATAGAGTCAACTAGTTCAACTATGTATGGTAATATATACCTAAATAATAGTACTATGTCAAACTGTTTGATCTATTAACTTGTAATTGGTAAAGACCTACATAGATATAACAAAGTTATTTTGAAGTAACTATGTCTTAAACTTGTCTATATAAGTTAGAACCATGCCAAATGGTTCAATACAAGAATGAAAATATATAAAAATTTAATATGATAAGAAAAATTATGGTGTGAAAGAAAACCTATAAGGGTTAGATTCATATTAGGTTCAAGAGAATGTATGCAAAGGGAAATGCAATTGATCTATAAATCAATCATAACTTAGAGAAGATAAATCATACTTACACTTTTGATTGATGATACATTATATATTTAGGGTCATAACCAAAACGTATCTTCTAGACCTATGCAATGGATCTCTTACCACAATAAAATCACTAGGGAGGGTTCCAAAGCTTCCAATCAATCAAAATTCTTTAATAACCATAACTAAAACCTATTTTTCATATTCACAAAAGTAAATGACAAAATTAAAGTCTAATCTAGTGATCACTAAAACTTAAGGCATAAAGTGGGTGTAATAAACATGAAATTAAACATGCATAGAAGATATATACTCATGTCAATGCATATGAGATCTTAATACATGGGAGAGAAGTATAAATTCAAATCTATCTACTCTTACAAAAGATTAACAAAGTTAGTAATACTTCCCTTAGAATATGAACCTACTGAGCCTCAATCTCTCCCTTGGCCAAGGTGCTTGACAAGATATTATTGTGTTATGTAAGGATAATAAGGATAAGTCATCTCTAGCCTACATGACCTCTCTATGCATCTAAAAGACTTCTCCACAAGACAATATAACCCTAAACCTTTCTAAAATTTTAGCTGACAGGGTCAACCCAATCAACTCCTTATCATTATTGATAAAATAAAATTAGGTCATGGTCTATATTGGCCATGGGTTGAATTAAACCGTAAATGACTTTTATCAATTATATTACATAGTCAATGGGGCCAACACTATATTGTAAACCATCAAAAAGGAGTTTAGGCTAGGGGAGGGATAATGAATATGGAAAATGACTAGAGGAGGGTCCAAAAGAAGAGGAAAAGCTTAGAGGAATTTTTTAAGGATATGGTTGTGTAGATATTAAATGGTAGTAAATGGATAAAAATAATTTGAAGCACCAATGGTCTACCCACCCCTTTCCTGGTGCACCCCTTAAGGCATGCACTCAGAGAGATCAATACTCGACGAGCTTTTACAAGATAAAAATCATTAGTAATTGATAAAGTTTGAAAATATTATGTGTATACACATCACACTTATTAAAGTTCAAAAAAATTATAAGAAAATATAATGTCTAATCAACCCCATTATTAATCTATTAAGCTATAAAGAAGTATAGAAATTGCTCTCAACTAAGATCATTTTCCTAGTTTGTCATTTCAAATGGGTAGCTAGTTCATTGCTCGTCTATGATAAAAATGGGGAAATAAGACTTTGATTTGAATTTAGTAATATCAATAAGAATTTAGAGAATGAAAACTATCCTCCACCATATCTTGATTAAGTTGCCCAAAAGATTAATGGTTATAATAAAATGTCCTTCTCAAATGGAATTTTTGGGGTATAACTCGGTGTTAATCGATAGAGAATATAAAATAAAAACAATTTTTACAATGAAATGGGGATAGTTTTTATATAAATTAGTTATTTAATGGTCTGTATAATGGTGTTATTTTATTTTAGTAAGCAATGAATTTCAATTTTCAAGGTTTAATTTCAAAATATATTATTTACATAGATGATCTAACTATATTTTTAGCATTAATCATAACATATTCACCATCTATAGAAAGTTTTTTAAAAATGTATACAGTATGCCAATTCCCTAAATTCAAAAAATGATGTCTTGAAGCCACTGGGTCATATCATCACCAAGGAATGTATTTCTATTTATACTGAAAGAGACAATGCCATCTCAAAAATCTTTCTTTGAAATAATATGTAATAATAAACATCTTTATTTTTTTAAATGTATTTTTTGCACAATTTTGTTTATGTTTTTTCTAAGATTATTGTATCCCTTAATACTATGCTAAAATATTATATAATAATGTATTAGACACCTCAATCCAAATAAACATTTTAGGATATTAAGGATGTAATCATGCAAGCCTCAATTATGATCAGTCTAGATTTTACAAAATATTTTTACATATATTTATTTTTTATGGATCACATTATAACTGTGATACTTGCACATATGATAAATGAAGAGGAACAACCTATTGCATTAATGATCACAAATATGAAGTAATAATAAATTAAATATTTTATTGTGGAAAATCAGGTAGAAAGCTTAGTCAATTATGTGAATAAATTTAGACATTACATTCTTCACAAAAATTTCATGCTATTGTACCTCATCCTACTGTTAAGATCATGTTAAGACATAATGAAATTTGGCAATGTGTTTTTGTAAAAAAGGTCACATCAATGAATTAATTCTTATGCATATTAAAAAGGTCAAGGTGGAATCACACTAATTTAACTGTAGAGGATCTATGGAACAAGCATTGATCCTAAGATGTACAGATGAGTTTTTTAATAGTTCTAAGAATAATTCAACACAATACAAAATTAATTAAGTGTCATGGTATTTTAGACATCAAATACTTCTTTCCATGTAAAAACAAGATTAGATCTAAGAAATATAACTACCCTATCCAATAGAGTAAAACCTATGAAAGAGGTAATCTCTTGAAGGAAATATATTTGATCCATTGAGTAATGTTTATATTTCCTATCAGTTTCAATTCCACAAAACTAAAAACGAACTAAAGGAAAATTAATGCAAAAAACATAAATATAAATAAAATAAGTGAAAATGAATACCAAATAAATAGAGACATAAATAAAAATTAACATGACCAACAACTAAGAAATTAAGGACATGAAACTACATAAAATTGTATAAAACTATCTGAGATGTAAAGTATGTCTAAAGAAGATATGATAAAGCTACTTACTAAACAAAAATGAATTAAACAACAAAGATATAAGATGAATAGAAAATTAAAGTGTCAATAATAAATCTGAGATTAATTAAGATTTAATCAAAACGATCTAGAAAGCAATAAACTTTGATTTAAGCATTAACTAATCAAATAAAATTAATAATAAGAAAAAAATAACTAACTAAATAGTAACTAACACAATAAATTTGAAATGGAATTTGAAAGTAATAAATGATTATTTTAGAAAACTAATTAAAACATAAAATAAATTGTAATAAAGAACACTAAACTAAATTGAGAATGTGAAATAATTCTATCTATGAACAAAAATGAATATAAACTTAAAAAATAATGAAAGAAGTGTGTGAATTTTAAAAATAATCATCTTATGAATTGAAAATATTAATTTTATTGAGAATCCAATAGAATAAGTCTGACTAAAAACATAATCCTCAAATGAAAATAAATATACAATTGATAAATTAACCATTTATAATAAAATGTGAATCATTGTTTGGGTAAAGTACATGAATTTATATGCATATGATCACATATATACAATTATTGATGACATTAATACTTGATAATATACATATAATTAGCTATGAATAAATCAAGAAACTTAGATATACTTTCGTTATTCAAATATATTAATTCAACATTAGATAAAGCATTATTTGGTCTATCTGCAAATCATTACTTGATCTCATAGATTACTTGCATAGAAGAAGAGAGATTGGAAAACTTTTTAAAAATGAAGATTTCTTAATACCTATGTTTCTCCCTTTATTGTGTCTTTAATCTCCATATAAAGTAATTTTTCTTTGAGATAGTTGTGATTTTAAGTTATAACTAACTTTAGTTAGTTATAGTTATGAAGATAATTAACTTTTAAAAGTTATCTACTTTATACTTAACTTAATTTATAAGTTATGAAGTTTATAAGTTAAATTTATATTATGAAATCAAAAAAAAGTCCACAAGATTAAATTAAATAATATAAACCAAATTACAATATCAAATGAGTGGGGGTCCTTTGACTTGTTTGAACATCACTTAGACAATTGTCTAACTATGTATATAATTAATCATCAATAAATTATAATGTCAAATTATCTAAACATCTTAACATCAAAATCCATAAAAGTAGAATTTATCCAAAAACATCATATGATCAAATGTAAAGCATATAAACCATCTAATATTTCATGAATATACCAATGTCACTATCTAATTAAAAATGATCAAAATAAGATCAAAAATACCATGTCATCAAAATCGAGATACTATATAAACTACATCTATCTAAATAGATTCGAAACTGAAGACATCTGAGTCAATAGAAACATATCATTTAACATCTTAATTAGAGTCACTACTATAAACAAGATCAATGAGAGGGGCTATCTTATCTATCTAATATTCTATGTATTCCATTGATGTAGCAGGTAATTCAACTAAATTAGCTCCTTAATAATCATCATCAATCTCAATTTTTACTTTCTTAAGTACACGTGTCACATGGGTTGACTCATAGGACTTCTAATATGTCTCTTGCTATATAAAGAGGATTTATCTAGTACATGTAAAGTGGGTCTAGTAATCATAACCAAAGAGGGATTTTGATTTGAAAGGTTTAGATTAATCTCAAGAAATAATTTAACATGACTGAATACAAGAGGATTATTAAGTACTGAATCAATAGAAATATGAGTACTTTGTTTGGAAGTATGATTTTCCAAGAGGATCTTCTCAGACCTCCATGAAATACACCATGGAAACTAACACATGATGATGAGATATTATCTAATAAGTTACAAAATGTAGGATCAAATTTAAAGCATAGAAAATATCTAATACTACATGAATATATTGATTTCACTATCTAAACTAAAATTGATCAAAAGAATCTCAAAAATGCCATGTCATCATAATCAAGATACTATGAAAATTACATCTATATAAAGAAGTTTAAAACTAAAAGGTATCCATTAAAAACATTATAATTAATATCTCAATAAAAATGAATAATTGAGTCAATAGAAACATACAACTTAATCAAAATCACTACTAAGAATAAGATCAATGATATGGGATCCCTTATCTATCATATATTTTGTATATTATGTATACAAGGAAAAATGCAACAGACTTACAAATCAATCATAACTCAGATAAGATAATTTACACTTACACTTTCACTTATTGATACATTTAGACAATCAGAGTCATGACCAATATGGATCTTCTAGACCTAATCAAGAGATCTCTTATCACAATAACATCACTAGAGAGGGTTCCAAAGCCTTTAGTCAAGCAACACCATGCAATAACCCTAGATAGGTCATATAGTTTTTATAACAAAAAAGTAAATTAAAAGTAAATTAAAACCTAATTTAGTGTTCACCAAATATTTTGGCACAAAGCTGGGTTAATAAACATACAAATTAAACATGCATATAAGAGCTATACTTAAGCCAATGTATAGGAAACTTAATGCATGAGAGAGAATTACAAATGAAAATATATCTACTTTGACAAAGGAAGAACAAAGTTAGGAATTCTTGAATTTTAAGACATACCCACCAAGCCTTAGTCTCTCCCTTGGCCAAGTTGATTCAAAAGAGGTTATTGTGATATGTAAGGATAACATGGATAAGATAGCTCTAGGATACATAAATTCTGTATGCATTTAAAATTCTTCTCCACACGACAAATTTTATATCTCCAAGTGTAGTATTAAAACCCTAAGCAATACTCCTAAATTAGAATGGTGGATAAGTAGATGAAAAATAAAATGTTCTTCTTATATTCATCTAAAAAATTTAGGGTTTAGGGTGGATATGTATATATAGCTAAATCTAACCCTAAACCTTTCTAAAATTTTAGCTGACAGGGTTAGCCCAAATAGCTCCTTATCATTATTGATCAAATAAAATTCGGTCATGGTCTATTTTGGCCATGGTTTGACTTAAAACCTAAAAGAGTTTTATCAATTATATTACATAGTCAATGGGGCTGACGCTGTATTGTAAACCATCAAAAAGGAGTTTAGACTAGGGGAGGGATAATGAATGTGGAAAATGACTAGAGGAGGGTACAAAAGAAGAGGCAAAGCTTAGAGGAATTTTTTTAGGTTATGGTTTTGTAGATATTAAATGGTAGTAAAGTGATAAAAATCCTATGAAGCACCGATGGTCTACCCACCCCTTTTCTGGTGCACCCCTTAAGGCATGCACTCAGAGAGATCAATACTCGATGAGTTTTTATAAGATAAAAATTATTAGTAATTGATAAAGTTTGAAAATATTATGTGTATACACATCACAATTAATAAATTTTGGTAAAATTTTAGGAAAATATAATGTCCAATCAACCCCATTATTAAGCTATTAAGTTATAAAGAAGTATAGAAATTTCTCTCAACTAAGATCATTTTCCTAGTTTGTCATTTCAAATGGGTAGCTAGTTCATTGCTCGTCTATGATAAAAATGGAGAAATAAGACTTTGATTTGACTTTAGTAATATCAATAAGAATTTAGAGAATGAAAACTATCCTCCACCATATCTTGATTAAGTTGCCCAAAAGGTTAATGGCTATAAGAAAATGTCCTTCTCGAATGGATTTTTTGGGGTATAACTAGGTGTTAATTGATAGAGAATATAAAATAAAAACAATGTTTACAATGAAATGGGATAATTTTTATGAAAATTAGTTATTTAATGGTCTGGATAGTGATGGTGTTTTATTTTAGTGAGCAATGAATTTCAGTTTTCAAGGTTTAATTTGAAAATACATTATTTACATAGATGATCTAACTATATTTTTAGCACTAATCATAACATATTCATCATCTATAGAAAGTGTTTTAAAAATGTATGCAGTATGCCAATTCCCTAAATTCAAAAAATGATGACTTCAAGCCACTGGGTCATATCATCACCAAGGAATGTATTTCTATTTATATTGAAAGAGACAATGCCATCTCAAAAATCTTTCTTTGAAATAATATGTAATAATAAACATCTTTATTTTTTTAAATGTATTTTTTGCACAATTTTGTTTATGATTTTTCTAAGATTATTGTATCCCTTAATACTATGCTAAAATATTATATAAGAATGTATTAGACACCTCAATCCAAATAAACATTTTAGGATATTAAGGATGTAATCATGCAAGCCTCAATTATGATCAGTCTAGATTTTACAAAATATTTTTACATATATTTATTTTTTATGGATCACATTATAACTGTGATATTTGCACATATGATAAATGAAGAGAAACAACCTATTGCATTAATGATCACAAATATGAAGTAATAATAAATTAAATATTTTATTGTGGAAAATTAGGTAGAGAGCTTAGTCAATTATGTGAATAAATTTAGACATTACATTCTTCACAAAAAATTCATGCTATTGTACCTCATCCTACTTTTAAGATCATGTTAGGACATAATGAAATTTGGCAATGTGTTTTTGTAAAAAATGTAACATCAATGAATCAATGCTTATGCCTATTAAAAAGGTCAAGGTGGAATCACACTAATTTAACTGTAGAGGATCTATGGAACAAGCATTGATCCTAAGATGTCCAGATGATTTTTTTAATAGTTCTAAGAATAATTCAACACAATACAAAATTAATTGTCATGGTATTTTAGACATCAAATACTTCTTTCCATGTAAAAACAAGATTAGATCTAATAAATATAACTACCCTATCTAGTAGAGTAAAACCTATGAAAGAGGTAATCTCTTGAAGGAAATATATTTGATCCATTTAGTAATGTTTATATTTCTTATTAGTTTCAATTACACAAAACCAAAAACAAACTAAAAGAAAATTAGAGCAAAAAACATAAATATAAATAAAATAAGTGAAAATGAATACCAAATAAATAGAGACATAAATAACAATTAACATGACCAACAAATAAGAAATTAAGGACATGAAACTATATAAAACTATCTGAAGTGTAAAATATGTCTAAAGAAGATATGATAAAGCTACTTACTAAACAAAAATGAATTAAAAAACAAAGATATAAGATGAATAAAAAATTAAAGTGTCAATAATAAATTTGAGATTAATTAAAATTTAATCAAAATGATCTAGAAAGCAATAAACTTTGATTTAAGCATTAACTAATCAAATAAAATTAATAATAAGAAAAAAAAACTAAGTAAATAGTAACTAACACAAGAAACTTGAAATGGAATTTGAAAGTAATCGAATTATTATTTCAGAAAAATAATTAAAACATAAAATAAATTGTAATAAAGAACACTAAACTAAATTGAGAATGTGAAATAATTCTATCTATGAACAAAAATAAATATAAACTTAAAAAGTAATGAAAGAAGGGCATGAATTTTCTAAATAATCATTTTATGGATTGAAAATATTAATTTTATTGAGAATCCAATAGAATAAGTCTGATTACAAACATAATCCTCAAATGAAAATAAATACACAATCAATAAATTAACCATTTATAATAAAATATGAATCATTATTTGGGTAAAGTATATGAATTTATATGCATATGATCACATATATACAATTATTGATGACATTGATACTTGATAGTATACATATAATTAGCTATGAATAAATCAAGAAACTTAGATATACTTTCGCTACTCAAAAATATTATTTCAACATCATATAAAGCATTATTTGGTCTATCTGCAAATCATTACTTGATCTCATAGATTACTTGCATAGAAGAAGAGAGACTGGAAAACTTTTTAAAAATGAAGATTTCTTAATACCTATGTTTCTCCCTTTATTGTGTCTTTAAACTCCATATAAAGTAATTTTTCCTTGAGATAGTTGTGATTTTAAGTTATAACTAACTTTAGTTGGTTATGGTTATGAAGATAATTAACTTTTAAAAGTTATCTACTTTATACTTAACTTAATTTATAAGTTATGAAGTTTATAAGTTAAATTTATATTATGAACTTAAAAATAAGTCCGCAAGATTAAATTAAATAATATAAACCAAATTACAATATCAAATGAGTCGGGATCCTTTGACTTGTTTGAACATCACTTAGACAATTGTCTAACTATGTATATAATTAATCATCAACAAATTATAATGTCAAATTATCTAAACATCTTAACATCAAAATTCATAAAAATAGAATTTATCCAAAAACATCATATGATCAAATGTAAAGCATATAAACCATCTAATATTTCATGAATATACCAATTTCACTATCTAATTAAAAATGATCAAAATAAGATCCAAACTACCATGTCATCAAAATCGAGATACTATAAAAACTACATCTATCGAAATAAATTCGAAACTGAAGACATCTAAGTCAATAGAAACATATCATTTAACATCTTAATTAGAGTCACTACTATAAACAAGATCAATGAGAGGGGATATCTTATCTATCTAATATTCTATGTATTCCATTGATGTAGCAGGTAATTCAACTAAATTAGCTCCTTAATAATCATCATCAATCTCAATTTTTACTTTCTTAAGTACACGTGTCACATGGGTTGACTCATAGGACTTCTAATATGTCTCTTGCTATATAAAAAGGACTTATTTGGTACATGCAAAGTGGGTCTAGTAATCATAACCAAAGAGGGATTTGGATTTGAAAGGTTTAGATTGATCTCAAGAAAGAATTTAACATGATTGAATACAAGAGGATTATTAGTTATTGAATCAATAGAAATATGAGTACTTTGTTTAAAAGTACGGTATTTCAAGAGGATCTTCTCAGACCTCCATGAAATACACCATGGAAACTAACATAGGATGATGAGATATTATCTAATAAGTTACAAAATGTAGGATCAAATTTAAAGCATAGAAAACATCTAATACTACATGAATATATTGATTTCACTATCTAAACTAAAATTGATCAAAAGAATCTCAAAAATTCCATGTCATCATAATCAAGATACTATGAAGAATACATCTATATAAAGAAGTTTAAAACTAAAATGTATCCAATAAAAACACTATAATCAATATCTCAATAAAAATGAATAATTGAGTCAATAGAAACATACAACTTAATCAAAGTCACTACTAATAATAAGATCAATGATAGGGGATCCCTTATCTATGATATATTTTGTGGATTATTTATACAAGGAAAAATGCAGTGGACTTACAAATCCATCATATCTCAAATAAGATAATTTACACTTACACTTCCACTTATTGATACATTTAGACAATCAGAGTCATGGCCAATATGGATCTTCTAGACCTAATCAAGAGATCTCTTATCACAATAACATCACTAGAGAGGATTCCAAAGCCTTTAGTCAAACAACACCATGCAATAACTCTAGATAGGTCCTATAATTTTTATAATAAAAAAGTAAATTGAATGTAAATTAAAACCTAATTTAGTGTTCACCAAATCTTTTGGCACAAAGTGGGGTTAATAAACATACAAATTAAACATGCATATAAGAGCCATACTTAAGCCAATGTATAGGAAACCTAATGCATGAGAGAGAGTTACAAACGAAAATATATCTACTTTAACAAAGGAAGAACAAAGTTAGGAATACTTCAATTTAAGAGAAACCAACCAAGCCTCAGTCTCTCCCTTGGCCAAGGTGATTCAAAAGAGGTTATTGTGATATGTAAGGATAACATGGATAAGATAGCTCTAGGATACACACATTCTCTATGCATCTAAAATACTTCTCCACAAGACAAAATCCATATCTCTACGTGTACTATTAAAACCCTAAGCGATGCTCCTAAATTAGAATGGTGGATAAGTAGATGCAAAATATAATGTTCTTCTTATATTCATCTAAAATGATTAA
The DNA here is from genome assembly GCA_037957365.1 of Torreya grandis. Taxonomy (NCBI): domain Eukaryota; kingdom Viridiplantae; phylum Streptophyta; class Pinopsida; order Cupressales; family Taxaceae; genus Torreya; species Torreya grandis. The sequence continues at coordinate 262,795 of JARHVA010001532.1, read as the reverse complement.
AATTATGTGTATATATAACTAGATATAAACCTAAACCTTTCTAAAATTTTAGTCTACAAAGTCGATCCAATCAACCCTATTAGAAATACAAACAATTAGGTCAAGACTATGTCAGCCTAGGCCAACTTAATCATGTAACGTGCTCAACTCTCATAATAGAATCAACCTAGGTTGACTTAGTATATGTTGAAATTTATACATGTACATATAGTTTATTATACTTTAAGTTACATTTTATATTTATAGTTTTAGTATGTTTGAGAGTGGTTTCAGACCTCTAGGATCTATAATGCAAATTATAGATTTTGGAGGGTCCTATTAGATTTAAGACTTAGCCATATTTTAGGATATAGAGGATGCATCATAAGATTTGAATGGATATACACTGTAAATAAGCTATAAAAATGGTAGGAATGATACAAATCCACAAAAATATTGTAAAGGACTAATTGTTTGCCACCCCTTTCCTGGTACACCTTTTAAGGCATCCACTCAGAGAGATTGAAACTTGATATGTTCTTATATGAGATAAATTGTTAATAAGTGGTAAAATTAATAAAAATATTCTGCATGTGTGTGTGTGTGCGCGCGCGTGCGCGTGCATGCATGCATGCATGTGTGTGTGTGTGTGTGTGTGTGTGTGTGTGTGTGTGTGTGTGTGTGTGTGTGTGTGTGTGTGTGTGTGTGTGTGTGTGTCTGTGTGTGTGTGTGTGTGTGTGTGTGTATTCCATTAAAAATATAGGTAGTTCAACTAAATTAATTTCTCCTTAGTCATTATATATCTCATGTTTGACCTTATTAAGTACATGTGTCACCATGGGATGAAATATATGATTACCAAAATGTCTCTTTTTAGACAAAAAGGGTTTATTTGGTAGAGCGAAGTGGTTTCGTAATCATAGACAAAGAGTTATTTAGATTAATAAGGTTTAGATTAAGCTTAGAAAGAAATTTAATATGATTGATTTCAAGAGGATCATTGGGTATTAAATTTCTAATAATATGTATTCACTGAGAAGATCTCCTTAGATTACTTCATCTAGGAGGATGAGATCTCCAAGAGGATCTTCTCGGGTCTCCATGAGACATAGCATAGAAGCTAATAGAGGATTATGAGATATTATCCAATAATGTATATAATGTAAGATAATTCATATCAAAATGTACTGACAAATGGGTCCTATGATGAAAAGACCTAGAGAAAGATTTGGCATCCCAATGACTTCAAAAATGTCTCTCATGATAACTACCCTATGAAGGAGGGTCAATATCCTATCATGTAATATCTCTACCTTAAACATTCTTTAATGAATTGTGATAATTTGGTGTCCACCCTAACATTTATAAATTTGAAATAAATACAAATAAGAACTTAATATAAAATTTTATGTAATCATAAATTCCTTTAAAATATTTTTAAAAGTTCATGTGCGCCATTGAGTCAACCCTTGATTTTCTGTCTCTCTAGCTTGTGTAATATTATGGCCCTTAGGTTCCTTGTAGAACTTGAATTTATTGCCTTTTAAGGTTTCTCACCTTTGAGTGATGTTAGCCTATATAATGACTTATGCTCATTCTCTCATGGTTGTTTCAGTTGTAGACAATAATGGCATAGCATTGAGTAATAGCCCCCTACAAGCACCCAAGGAACTTTGTCCCAAAGGTCTACCATGATGTAACTCTTCATAATCGAATGTTATTTTTCATATTCTATAATTTGAATCTTATTTTCAATGGATATAACAATTTGGTTTGATAGGATACTTTATGGGTCGAATTTCCTATAAAAGTATGCTTAGGTCATGAGTACAAACCCACTGAGAAGCTCATGGTGTAAAGCTTGAGAGCATCCAAAAATTGACAAAGGGTTTTTAATATTCCATTTTACCAACTCTTCCCATTCAGGAGGTATCCTCCATAGGTTATCCACATAGTATGTTAGGAACTCACTCATGGTTCTCTCCCCCTAGACACAAGACTTTGTTGCCTTAGAGCACACTGCTCTCTCAAGGTCCTGTTTTGGGTTGAATTTTTAGGTCTTCCACTCCCTTGCTAGTATTTTATTTTTCAAATAACCTCCTCTATAGGATGGGTTGTCTAACATGAGAAAAATATGTTCTATTCTACTAGACTATAGAAGCAAGTTTGTGTAGAAGTAGACCTTTCATAGGACCTCAAGGAGTTTATGGAAATTCAAGTTAAGGATGTGAGAAACTCTCAATGAGTCCTATACATCAACTTTCCCAACACCTATTTTTGATACCAAGCTATAGACCATAATATTTGGGACTCTCCCCTCTAGTTAGACCATAATAATCCACCCAACCACTCATCCTCTCCTCCCAAGCCCTCTCTAGAAGATAGAAAAAATCCAACAAAGGATGGATGGACTACCGTAGAAAATAAAAATAGTTACACCAAAGCTGCAAGATCAAGAAAAAACCCTAAAGGTGGTAAGTTGTCAAGAAGTAATGGCTTGTAGGACCAGGATCCTACTAAGAAAGAGCCTTCCTAGGCTAAAGCCCCAAAAGTATTAGAAAAACCTAGGGTCTTTAACACCCATCTTGATGCCAATTTTTATCTCAAGGTCTCGAGGCTCCTTTGCCCAGTTCTTCTAGATTTTCAAAGTCATATCCAACCACTCTTCCAATTATTACTCAATAGGATGCACCCAAACACTCTTATATCCATCCTAAGAGGTTTGGAGAGATAGAGAAAGGAGAGTATCAGGTTGATCCTAGTGTGAGGAAGTAATTTTATGATTTTTTAAATGCCAATAGTGGTATTTTTTTTCTAAAACTGGTATGATGCCTTACAAAGCCTAGACTCTAAGCATATGTCTCTTGACACTTGTCTTTTATGAATTAATTTTCATGGAATGTTCGAGGTCTTATAGACCAAAATGTATGTTTATTTTTCATGATTTTAGAAGGAAGATTTTCAAGATGGACATTCTTTGTATGTAAGAAGTTACGATGGTGCATGTTTTATTGATGGTGATCAATAATTCCATCTAGAATGATAGTATTATCTTACATATAAATCATGAAGTAGGATCTGGAGGGGTGATCACGTTTATTTCTCAAATGTGGTTGTTGCACTTAGTGAAATCTAGCATGAACCCCACCAACCGATTAGTTTGGACACTTTTTATTATTAAAATACATTCCTTTATATTTATTAATATATATGCCTTGAATGATGCCATTTAGTTTACCCATTTATAGAGATGGATTTCATATTATCTCTTTGATGCTCATTGGGTCATATGTGGTGATTTTAATATGGTGGCATCTTGTAAAAACAAAGTGGGCCACCAACCAATGCATTGGGTAGTTAGTGAAAGGGAGGAATGGTATTATATGTTTTTATGACCCTAGTTTCATCCACCAACCTATAGACAAAGCATGGTACACCTTGATAAATCTTAGGAAGGGCATCACTTAAATTTTGAAGAACCTAGATAAGGAAATGGTGTCCACCCAATCGTATTTTTCCTTTGACAATGGTTCTTATCCTTTGGTTAAAGCACTACCATATTTGGGCTTTCTGATCACTCCTTCATTTGGTTTCAAGTGACATGGCAATTCATGAAACCCAAAGTCCACAAAATGAAATTCTTTCTAAACACTTCCCTATTCAAGTATGGACCCACTATGACACACATTTGTAGAGTTTATAATTTGGATGCATGTCCATTCTAAGAATCTAGTTGGATTCTTTGGTGGGATGATGCCATCATAAGGACCTCTAACTTTCTAAGAATATATGGTGACAAACTTACTAAAATTCAAAAACACTCTTAATTTTTTACTTCTTCAAAGCTTAGTCATACAAATTTAGCACTGAAAAAAGATCCCTTCAATGAGATCTCTTAGGTCAGAGTCTCTTCCTTGTGACATGATATCCAGATAGTAGATAATTATAATTCTCATGGATCTCAAGTCAAAGCCAAGCTCTCCTAGATCAAGGGAGGGGATAAATCTTCCAAAGAATTTTTTCAAATGCTTTGAGCTAAAAACTCAAAGAAACAAATCTAGGCTATCTCTGATGCTAGCAAGAGATTATTATAGACACTAAAAATTATTTAATATTTTATCCTCCACTATCAAAAAGTGTTTAGATATCAATTTTTCTCTATAGAACATGATATTTCCCTTCAAGAGTGTCTCATAGCAATGCCTTGCAAACTCACTCTTTCCTAGCCAATGGCTTGTGATAGGCTCCCCACTATGGGTGATCTACATAAAGTAGTGCCACATATAGTAAATGGTAAATCTCTAGGCATTGATGGTTTCCCCTGTGAATTATACAAAACCCTTTTGGACATTTTAGATACTAATTTACATAATAAGAGGCCTTTCACACTCATTCTCTAGGAAAGAATATAAATAAAGGAAACATTAAATTCATACCTAAGCAGGGGGATCCCAAATTTATCTATAATTGGTGGTTGATCACCATCCTAAATGTTTCATATAAGATCATTTCCAAAGCTCTGGCACTTAGGTTGTACAATCTGTTATTGCACATCATTCACCCTGAGCAAACATGATTCATTAGAAGTAGATATATATTAGAAAACATCATTAAAATTTGGGAAAGAATGGAATGGGCTATAAGGTCTAAGAAACAAGCTATGTTCTTTAAAATTGACTTTTAAAAATCTTATGACTGTATTGAGTGACCGTTCATCCTGTCCATGCTTAGATCCCTGGGCTTTGGGCCCAATTTTATTCAAACCATCCATATGCTTTTTTTAGACACCTTGGTCATCATCTCCTTTAATGGAGTCACTTCTAAGCAATTTTTTTATTTTTATCCATTCACCAAGGATGCCCTTTGGCACCTACCATATATGTGCTTACAGTTGAGGGTTTTGGATATATTATTAATAATACCCAAGATAGGGGACTTGTTAATGGAATATATCTCCCTTAAGATAAATAAAACTTTCAAAAAGATATGTAATTATTGAATGGACATTTTGTAGATGATTCTTTCCTTAATCTTATTGAAGATGAGAATAATTTGGACAATGCCTTGTAGTGTCTCAACACCTTCTACCTTGCCTCTCACTCCAGCATTCAATGGTTAGAAAATCATTGCTATAGGCAATCATACGTCCCCATACTGGCATGGGATTCTAAATATGGTTTGGCATGGATCCAACATGATAAAATATTAAATTTTATTGGCATTCCTTTTGCTTGTGATGCCTCTTTACCATTATTATGGAAATATGTTGTTGATAGAGTAGCTAAAAACTAGAAGATTAGGTGACCAAGGCCTTATCATTAATAGCTAAGTTCCATATCTACTCAAAAGTTCTTGTGACCACCCATGCTTTCTAATCCTCATGTGGGGTTTCTTCAAAAAAATATTACTAAAACCTTGAAAAACTTCTCAAGGATTTCTTTGGGCCAATTCTTCTCATGGACATGGATTCCATAGGGTGGCTTGGGATCACTACTTCTTCATGTGGGATTCCAAGGGTATGGGGATCATTGACATGGCTCATCAAGGAAATTCATTATGTGCTAAATGGATTGTGTGGGCCATTGATAGCAAGTAAGTTTAGAAGGTGTTGTTCTGACACCGCATCTCTTTAGGCTTATCTAAGGGAAAGAAAGCTTGAAAAGGGCTCAACTTCTCCATTCTACTAATCATCAAATCCCCCATTCAAATTATAGGGTCCTTTATTGTGATAATCATCTAGAAGGTATGGGAAAGGATCAAAATATGGATTCTTTAAAATGGCTCAAGGTTCCAAGATGGGTTGTCTGTTAACTCCCACTCACTATGGTGGTCACTTGTTATCAATTTCAATGAAGTCCCTCTGGTTGAGGTCCCTTGGATCAATACTCTCAAGTTATTTTGTAGAGGCATTCATACTATCTAAGATATTTTTTGTAGGCATTCTCACTCCTAGATATCCTGGGAAGAGGTGAAAACAAAATTTTAGTTAACCAAATACTGATCAAGAATCCTTTCAAGAAATCCTTAACATTGTTTCACCTTCAATGCTTGAAAAAAATTCTATTCACTCCACTTGTCCCTGGTGGAAGGACTGGTAGTGGTCTGTTAAGACTCCTTTTCATAATTACACCCCCTAGTTTGGCTATGGATGTCTTACTCTCTACATGCCTACGTGGATAAGCTTAACTCATACTAGGGTCTGCACTCATTTGATCATACTTGGTGCTTCCATTTTCACACTATCTAGGGGGATTTCTTAGAGCTTAGGAGAGTTCATTGTAATTAGTCTATCTTATATTAGGGATTACCTATTCTCAAAAGGCTTGTTCACTTAGGATTTTCCCTTCCCACTTTCCCTTTTTGTGGCCATCTTGAAATGCTCCCTTATATTTTTTGGTATTAATCCAAATATCAAAGAGTTTGGACTTGGATTCATGACATCTTTAAGCCTGTCCAACCCAAATTATTTCATTGGTACCATATCCTCCTTCGATATAAACCCACTTTGCCTTTTAAGCATACCCAAGTCTGTCATACTTTCAGAGTGAAGATTCTCTTTTGGTTATGGAAATAATAAAATAATATTATATTTAACAATGCTTCCTTAGATTGAAATATTTTTTCTCTGAGCAATTCCTCTATCATTTCCAATGCTATTTTATAGATACGAGTTCAAGCTAACAAACTTGGTCACCTCCAAGACCTTCTCACTCATTAGGGAGATGTTCCTTGTGCCATGGCATAGGTTCTTCCATCTTCACCCAAGGAGCATAGACTTGACGATAAAATTGCCTTACCATCTTAAGGTTGACATTGATACATCTAATCTCAGCATCTCTCTCATAGTGGCACCCCATATCAACACATGACCATTCCTGAGTAAGAATGAGGGTGGAGACCTATGAGTCCTTCCCCTACTGGGTAGGATGGTTGGGATGCTCCTCCTCCTCTTCTAAATTCATATTCTTGGGAGAACCATTTAGAGTTTGGTTGGATGTGTTGAATAAGATCTCAAGGCTCTATCTAGCCATTTCTCCTACTTGGACATAAGAAGAAGATAAGGAGATTGCTTAGGCTTCTAACTAGGAGCCAATTCTAGATTGTAATGACTTACCAAGCTCGAGATAAGGTCTTTATGATATGATCCTCTACCTTCCATCCTTGTTTTGGCAGCTTAATATTTTATCTGATGTTATAAATTATTATTCTTAGGTGGGACCTAGTTATTTTTACTCTTGTTATTTCATGTTCCTAGGATTTACCTAGTTTGACTTTGAGGCATGCTTCCATATCACCTTTTTTTTTTGAAATATTTTTATATTTATTTTGTTAATATATATATAGATATATTTCATCAAAAAAATATTCAAACTACCACTAATCATTCTATTTCAAGTAATTCTATTCCATTGACAAAACCAAAATTTGAAGGATTCCAACAATAGTCATGTTCTCAGTATCACAATATTTAAATAAAGCCTTTATTTTAAAAACATGTTTTCATGTTTCAACAAGTTTCATATCTTAAATAAATATAATGAATAAAAGACAACTGAAAATTGTAACCATTTCTGAAAATATCAAATTTTAATAATTCAATATAATCAACTACCAAGTGATTACAATTTCTAAAATAAATTTCATAAAATCTCATTCTTTTGTAAGCTCAAATCTTAAATTTTAAGTGCAATCAACATAATAAAATCTCATATCTTTGTTCATCAAAAAATTGCATAAAATTATTCATGTATAAGTTTAATCAAGAGACAAACCCTAAAAATATTACCCATATTTTGTTATACTAATATGATCCAGAATACCAAAATTCATTTAAATATAAACACAAAACTCAAAACCATTATTTCATGCTAAGTTGAGTGACAAAAAACTTGATTTCTAAAAAAAAATCATGCATAGAAATGGATGAATGATGGAATCATGAACCCTAGGATATTTGTTCATTTCTATTCAATGTATACAAATAAAAAACTCAAATTCACCAAATCACCCAAAATAATTAACAATATATTCATTTTACATGAAAATTGGATTAAACCCCTTTTCAACATCTAAAACCTGAAACTACACTTGTTTGTATTCATAACTCAAAGCCAATGTTAAAGTATGCAATCTTGTTATGCTTTTAAAAATGTCATGAAATAGGTTTTAATCAAACTCAAGTTTGGAAAAAATGCAATTTTTCCATTCTATAAGCATCTATCCTAACATATTTCATGCACATGAAAATATAAGTTTCAAATTGAATGGATGCAGAGATTCATGACATAAGTGGCATGCAATACTAAAATTGGAAATACTTCAAAATCATGATTATATAAACCAAATCTACAAGTTATTAAAATAAATAATATTTATGCATCCATAGAGTATCCAATATCCATTACTTTATGACATGCAACAAAGTAAAACAAATTGAGCACCAAGAAATCTTTCTACAAAATAAATTCATTTTATGTAAATACTTATTTCTGCATGCACCTAATGAGTTCCATTACATCAATCATAAGACTCAAATGAAGGATAAAGTACACTTTTAGACACATAATTCATATGAAACCATGACTTTAAAAACAACAAAAACCAATGAAAAACTAATTTGCATATTTGACACCATCATTTCCATAGAACTAGATAGTTTTAGATGAAACAAAATCCCTTATTTATATTCAAACAATGAAGTTTCAAATCTCCACTTCCATTTTGATTTTGGAAGAATGAGGTTCAAATTCCAAAATTAAAGTGTTTTATGATGAGGTGGTTCCAAAAAAAAACAATTAATTTAGTTAATGTGATGTGTTTGCCAAACTAGTGGATGACAATCTATGACAAAAACTCACTTGCCAAATCAAACACTAAATCCACTACTAAATATTTACAACTCTACCAAATTAAAAAATTAATTTTATCACCATTTATAACTCAAAATTAGGTGAGGTCAACTTATTAAAATCCAAGATTATTATGTACACTGATAAAATCCTCCATCACATTTGCATTAAATTCAAATAACACCAAATAATAATCTCAAAATACTTAAGTATTATATGATCTGATCTAAGTCCAAATGACAATGCTTAATTAAAAAATTACCACCATGACATGCTATTTGACAACCTAATACATGACATCCCTCACCACTTTGCCAATGACCAAGAGGAAAAAATATGATAACAAATAAAATGTAAATGGTGAGATAGTTTCCTTATAACATGTTATAAGATGGACAAAATCAAAATTTGACCTTATATATTTAATCATATAGTGTCCCTACAAATAATTATAGTGGATTCAAGTAAAAAATAGGCAATAATTAAAACTTAGTTGTTCACACACAAAAAAAAAAAAAAAAAAAAAAAATCAAACTTTACTAGGTTACTAAAGTTTGTGACAACAGACCATTATCAAGGGCATTAAATATGTTCATAACTTATTAAAGTCATTATCAATCAAAAACTTTGCACACTAAGCATTCCTATGAAAATTCCACCATATTTGTACACCTTCAACAATTTAAGCATATATATATATATATATATATATATATTTCAAAGCTACAACACTAAGTGACATGAATAAGGAGATGCAATATATCATCAAGATTGGAAACTATAACCAAAATTGAAAATGCATGAAATTAACATATATCAATATTACCAAACTAAACATCATGATTTCTAATTATATTTTGATAAGGACCTCCCAAATAAATATTAAACACATTACAACTATAAGTGTGGTAAAAATTCTTTGGGATAATTGATTAACTTATACTACGTATAATTATTCAATAATTTTATGAGTATTCAAACTAATTAATACACCATAATTTCATATTTAACCATATGTATAAACAATAATTTTTAAAAGAATGCAAACAAGTTGGCCCCTACCAAAAGTTTTAAATTTCATGACTTAAGACATCATATGCCACAATAGAATCACTTCAATACTTTTCTAAAAAAAGGGGTTACTACAATTAGCTATAACATAGGGACCTTGCTAGCCAGTTTTACTTTGTGAAATTGGGCTACAAATAAAAATTATAATTTAAAAAAACTTAGGAGTGTGATCCAGGTAAATCATTTCCTAAGTAACAATGCATGAACCCCTTTTAAAAAAAATATTACCACGTGATGAATTGTTTGGCTAGCACAACATGAAGAATATGAAAATTCATATAAATAAATTTAGGTTAGATAAAAAAATCAATGAATTATCCTAGAATACTAATTATGAAAGTAGATTAATGTTAAAAATAAATGAAGATTCAATACTTGTTATTTATAAAATCTTGATCCAAATTTGACCAAGTATTCAAATCTTTGATAATGAAATAGTTATAGTGATATGGCATAACATTTTGTCTTTTCTTCCAAAAATAATGAAATTATATAGATATTAAGAAAAGGTTAAACTCAAACCAAAACCAAAAAAGGAAACAAAAACAAAACAAAGAAATAACAAAAAAAGGAAATGAAAGATACATAAACAAAGATAAACATGTATAGTTGTTATATATAATACTATAAAAATACACACTTAAAAATAAATATATAAAGAGGAGAGTTTGCTTGATTTTATAGTCATATCTTCATGATTTGTTTGATAGAATTCACAATGTTTAATATGGTAGAAGTTACATTTTGTTGTTTTCAGTCAAAAAAGGACATTGTTTTGTGTGTTTATAGGTCCATGCCTTAGTATTTTGAATCAAATAAATTCATGATTTTTATTCATGTGTTTCAAATGTAAAACATAATAACTACATATGTGGAATAACCATGTATGCAAAAAATTGTGTATGCAAAAAAATCATGTATGCAAAAACAAAACATGTATGTAGGATAGTTTACTAATACATTGACAGAATTTTGATCATCTTATTGATTTTATTATAGCTTATTTTTCATTTTAAATTTTCTTGCATGGCCTTGTTCAATGTTAGTTATTAACATTTAAGTTTTGTACATCAAAAAATGTAAACTTAATTTTTACTGTAATCTTATTTCATTTTCTTGACTAAATAGATTTGTGATTATAGAATGTGATTTTGGGATCAATTAGCCCCAATATCATCATAAATTGATCCAATTAGTCAATTAGGGTAATAATTCATGCGATGTGGGATGAATTGATCCCTATGAATGTAATTCTTACTCAAAAAGATGTTAATTGGGGCTAAATCAAATGGTTTAGGGTTTAAGTTCTATTCATGAAGGCAATTGGGTCCTATTTCATCTCGTTGAACCTATTTTTTACTAAAAAATGTGTTTTTGAGATCAATTATCTCCAATGTCATCACAAATTGATCTAATTAGTTATTTGAGGCAATATAAATTAACTTTTTAGTGTTATGGAGTTTAAGCCCTAGGTTGTTAAAGGGATTAAGTACAGTAAATTAGGGTATAAAATATATAATAAATAAAACCACTAATTTGTAATATAATTTAACTAATTTGACCTTTATAAAAATATAAATAAATGATGAAAATAATTACTTAGTTGGATACTAACTAAGATGGAATATCTGTAGGCTATAAACTAGGACAGGATATAATCTAAGTATCACAAACAAGATCCAAGTGTTAAAACGCTTCTTGGATAGTAATTCCTTAATTAGATACTAGAACCAATGGTTTCAATGTCCTCTTTTTGGTGTTATTGTCCTTTGTTCATAACTATTATGATATATTATTACACATGTCTCGTAGTCTACTACGCATGTTCCTATGTGTATGAGTTCTGACTCCATGTTGGTGACCTATATAAAAGTGTGATGTTAGTGGGGAAGGTTGTACATCCTCAACACCCCACTGTTATGAGAGTTTCCTACATACCAATACTTTGAGGAGGTATAAATCTTGATGTAATTATCCCCACCTAAGTGTTGGTGCAAACTTTCAAGTGAAGCTAGTATGAATTTTGATGTGAGTTATTTGAGTGTAATTGAGATTGGAAATCTAATTAATATGAGCTTTAGAATGTTTTATATGGATATATGTAGAAGAAAGGAAGAAAAGGTACTGATAACCTTGATTGTGCATAACTCATTTTGAGTTAAAATGTGTTATTTACATATGAATTCCATCTAGTGGATAAAGGGCTAAAATTTATGTGTGTGTGTGTGTGTGTGTGTGTGTGTGTGTGTGTGTGTGTGTGTGTGTGTGTGTGTGTGTGTGTGTGTGTATGTGCGTGCGCAAGCGTACGCGCACGCGCGCATGTACGCGCATGCATGCGTGTGTGTGTGTATTATTCTAGTGATTTTCTAGGTCTTAAAAGAGCTATAGGTTTAACCTAGGTGGTTGTTTATTTGAAAATATATCTATTAGTGATAAAGGTAGGAAAAGGACAATATCACCTAAACTGGGACACTAGCACCATAGGCACTACTATCTAGATTATGGTAGTAGTGTCCAAGTGATATAAACTAAGGCACTAAGGGATTGGATGCTAAAGTGAGGGTCTAGGACTACGTTAGGGATGTTTAGGGATGTGTGTGGCCTAAAATAAAGGTGGATAAGTGTCTAAATAGGCCCTAATATAGGTATAGGGCTTAGCTAGGGATGGATGGTCTCAAGTAACCCTCTTAAAATTCAAGTGTCATTTTTAGATGATTACATTTTCCCCCACCACCACCCCCCCCCCCACTTATTATATAAATGTAACAAAGGAAAATGAATTAGATAAAGTAAAGATAAGCATACTTAGTCTTACCTATGATATTAAGTATATGAATCTGGGTCTAAGTGTGTGAAGTGTGTTCCATTACATGTCCTGCAAATAAAACATGCATAGATCTATCCTTAATTAATAGATATTATAATAAAAAGACAAAAATAAGTAAAGACATGAGATAGATTAAAATAATGAATACACCTCACTGGGTACATGAATAAATGCATAAAATTAGTGACATCCTTTGTGTGTGTACATGTAGATAGTGATCAATTGGTGAATATCTTGGACTAAGTAAATGGCCTGATCAATCCCCATGTGTGGGTGGCTCAAGAACTCAATCCAATTTTTATTCCATCATTTCCCACCCTTTCTTGGTGTATCATCACCCATGAATATCTTGTATTGGATTGATGATGTTTCCAACCCTCTCATGTAGGTGGATCAAGAGCTCAAGTAGACTATGACTCCATCATTGCCTACCCATGTATAGTATATGAAAATGAAACTAAAACTATGTGATATTACTAGATGAAACTTAATAATATGGATCTAATCCACTCATAAACTCTTAAATGTGAAATAACTTTGGTCTACTCAAGATTGTAAGATATATCTAGGCTATCGAGAATGTAAGATGGCTCTAGATTATTTGGGAATGCTAACTATTGTAGATAGAGTAAAAAATATCAGGTCTAAACTAGGACTACAATTATTATATTATAGATCAGAATAGGCATGAAGATAAACCTAATGAGAAAAGAAGAGCCATAAGTAAGTTAACAAAATATAGATATTTGGTTTTTTTGAATATCCATAAAATTGCATGGCAAGAGTTCAACATCGATCACGACCTGCAATGACAAAGTGGCAGTTTGATGAGGGGACATTGCCACCAATAATCACCTTATAATGGAAATGTTTTTCATTCTAAATCTTTCTATAACTCCCATTGCACAAAATATGTGAATAATCCCTTGAAATTTTAAAGGATAAGTGCCACATGAACTATGTATAAGTGTCATGGCAATCACCTATCAGTGCCATGTCACCCATTAGACAAGGTGAGCAAGGGCATAATATTGGTCTTTGATGAAGACTTGATGAATTAGAGTTAATGGCAAGGAAAAATATAAAGTCTAAATTGTGGATTCAATGATTAGATTAGATCTTAGTATAGGTATGAAGATAAACCCAATGAAAAAAAGAGAGCTCTAGTCGAGTTAAAAAAAAAGATAGAGCTCTAATATCCTTTAAACAACTGTAAAATGGCATGGTAAGAGATTGACATCAATCATGATGAAATAAAGTATATTATATTAATTATGATTTTAAAATAATAATAATTTATATTAAAATATATATAGCTTCAATATTGGTAAAATTGAATCTATAAAGTGAAAGATTGTAAATTGACAGTGTTATGTAGTTGACAAATAATCCTTTTTATTGACTATATTCTATTTGATTATAGAAAGATTCCACATCTAATGTGTGTATTGAATCAAAAATGCAATTTAAGGTTATTATTTTTGGTAGATGTTGATCTAGTTCTAGGTCCACACAAATACATGTAATGTTTTAGGATCATTTAATTGTTAAAACTTTAGATGTATAAATGAATCCTTCCATGAAGTTATCCACATATTTTAATACATATTCCATCCAATTTATTAGATAAGTGCATAAAAATAAATATAGATTGAGGAATTTTATTAAATTTCCTCCATGGTCTTAAACCCTAGATGTCAATGCTTTATGAAATGATTGCATTATGGAAGAAATAGGGCCCTACGTGAAATGTGTTTTCATGGTTTTTTTTTTTTTGGTAAAAATCACTATGAAATGCACTATGGGGCAAGTTTTCATCTCATACTCTATGCCATTTATAGCTCTAATTGGCCAATATAATTAGAAATTCCAATAATAATTGCATGCCAAGTAATCTATAAATCAAACCTTTTGTAGCCAACTTAGAGGCATTATCCTCCACTTTGCGCAAATCTAGTTCTAAGGTTGGGTTAACTTCCCTTACTTCTAGGCATATTTTTCTTATATTTTGGGGTTGAAATTCTTTATTTTTCCCCTTATCATTAATGGTTGTAATTTTATCCTTTTGTTTGAGATCTAAACCTACTCATGTCACTACTTACTTGTGGTATTGGTATGAAGGAGATTATTTTCCACTTCCTTGGTTCATTTTTCCCCTTTTCAATGGACCTTTGATAGATCTTGACCATTATTTCCTTGAAAATATCACTATTAAAAATGAATTTATAACTAGGTTTCATTCACACCTTAACAAAGTTCCCATCTATTCTTACAATTTAAATAGTGCATCAGGGTCTATTTATTCCTATGTTCCCCTTTCAAATTTTAATTTTTCAAATATATACCATGAGCAAGATATGACATTGATTACTTATCAAAAATTTGTCATTGTTGACACATATTCTAAAGTTTTAAAAGTGATAAAAGGTGTGTATGGATGCATAACATAAAGGCTTTCTCCTCTTCTTAAGGTAAATTAAGGTACACACTTAAATTATATATTACTTTCACATTCAAAAATACACACCAAATTATGGGAATTATATAGGCATTCAATTTTGGCACAAACCTTCATTTTATAATGTTTTTGGCATTATTTTATGCATATGGGTTATCACCTTGAATTAGGAAATTATTGGCACTTGTTTGTCATTTTTATTTATGTGATCACCTAGTCTTATTTTCTTTTATTTTTAATTATATCATGCTTTTGTTGTACTTGTGAACCTTATTTCTCTCTTATATGTGTCAATGTTATATTTTTCATCTAGGATAAGAATCATGGTTCACTGATCCTAATTTAGGCAAGATCGATTATCCCATCAATCATATCCTTTATTTTTTTGTGGGCCCTTCTTCAATTGGTCGCATCTTATTAGTGCTTGGATTTATTTTTTGGTTGTTACCCTTTTTTAAACTTTTGTGCACCAATAGATCTTTAATTTAACTATGAGAAGCCTATATATAAATAATATGTGATCATTAAAAAATATATATTTGGGTATATAGTATTTTGATCCATAAATTATTTGAAGGAAGTATTAATTAGGTTACATACAATTTTACAATCTATTTGTTCTTTTTCAAGTCTAGGTAGACTCTACACTGATCTATAACTCCTCATGGAATTGATTCTTGTAATAAAATCAACTTCAACAAATATGGATGTAGTTACATATCACATTTAGGTAGAGAATAAAAATATTTTTCTCTAAAATTATATATTCATAGTACACATGAAATACGAGGGGTTTGATTCTAGCATGTAAGATACATAGTTATAACCCCACCTTGGTGGTTACCTATCCTAACTACTTATTAACTTATTTATTTCTCTAAAATATTATGGAAAAATAGGTAAAAGGCATTGAATAATTAATTCAAACATTTATATCCACCAGTTCAAATAAGTGTAAGTATGGATAGGCACATCATATAGTGGAATGTAGACCCAAAAATATATGGAACCCAAAAAATAACATAGGAGAACTATGGTGGTTAAATTGGTTGATCATTGATCCCACACAAAGCATGATTATTATAGGCATCAATCACATCCCTACATAGTCATAAGCTTAAATTTTACACAGAGGCACAACCCATATTCACACTCAAAGAACCATAATATGATGAGGTGTGATTGTTCTAGTCATTTTTTTCATATTGTTCATTTCTTGTTTTAAATTATCAAATTGGCTAGCTGCAATCATTTTTAGCCACTAGGGCAATTTTGAAAGTACCATTTTACATTACTAAAAAATAGATCTCCTTTGTGCATTAGTTTCACCCTATTTGGTTTATGGTATTATCCCCATATTCAAAAATAAGGTGAATAAAGTATCTAGAGAAAATTAGTTTCACCCTATTTATTCAAGGAGCCTTCAAGATACTATATGTATGCCATCTCAAAGGTATTATCACCTTTGGTTTAATAATTTTCAATTTAAATCAAATTTGAGGGTGTTCTCACCATGTTGTTAGACTAGTTCATTATCATTCTTAGTCTATATACTTTTTATCTTTACAAGTAATCATGTACGTATTTGGGTATAGAATGGATGTCCATAAATATAAATGTATGATTTTTAATTTTATTTTGTATAATTTTAAGGAGTTGTAGTGCTAGTGATTTGTATTTATATTAGATTAGATGATGGTATTATATTTACACTAGATTTGTCACACATAAATTCTACAATGATAGATGTTTTAGTCAAATCAATCACTCCATGTATGGGTTCATGTTGTTTTCATTTCCATAAGTGGATATTTGACACATATTTTATTACATAATGGATATAACTTTTAGTGATATTAATCACTACCTATATGGGGTGTATTGGGTTGATGTCTCTCTCTATTGTATTTCTCTTAGGACAAACTGCAAATTTATAAATTAAAACATTTTTAAAAATTGTTATATGTTATGTTTTGTTCAATATTTTAATTAAATATTATAATAGGCCATTAAGACTAAGAACATAACTAGATTTTTCTTATTCCTACAAATTTGATATTATTTTAATTTTTTTAACAACATATTATTAGAAATAATGTTTTTGGATATAATTACATCAAAGTTTTGAAATTTCCTACACACAATAGTTCTTGTGACCACACATTCAATAATCATTAACATAAACTAGCATATGTGATTTGACACCCAATGTCAGCATGTTTTCTTGACCCCTAGTGCCAATGTGTTATTTTCAACCTCTAGCGCCAAAGTGTTATTTTGACAACTAGTGTCGACATGTTTTTCAATGCCAAGAGTCAAAGATAAACCACAAGAATAGTAAGTATGACTAATTTATGAACTAATCTATGAAACTTTATGTATCCATCTTTGAACATCGATTGAGATTTAAATACTAACATTGTCAATTGATATTTGACTAAAGGTGTTTTAAATTGTTTTCCACCACAAACCGGTGGATATATTATTTCTTGGATACCTTTCCCATTAATGGTGCATAAATGATATTTAAATGCATGAATGAATAAATTAGGAGGAAAAGGATTTAGCCATTTTTAGGGTTTACCACTCATTTACAAACTTATTTTTCTAA